>JAINUG010000557.1:0-160985 GCA_029706075.1 Aldrovandia affinis
TTAGGTTAAGACAGAAAAGTATCTCTGGTCAACACTCTAGTTCAATATACACAGGTGGTAAAACAATCATTTCAGCATATTCTTCAACAGGAGGTGGCAGGCCATACGGGGCATTGTTTGGTGGTTTGTTGACGTTCTGTACTGTTGAGGGATATCCCTCTGGCCTCCTCCTTGGGGCTGGTACTGGTTTCTGTGGAGCAACCGGGTACATGGGAAAGTCTCGCACTGCCTCAGTCACTTTGTAATGGAGCAGCTGTACACTCATTGATCTGCCAATAAAATATCTGAGAAACAACCCACCAACACCATTCCCAGAACCAGTATTATAACAATCAGAAGAGCTGCCTTTCCCAACCATGCTCCCCACCTGCCAAAGGTACTATCTAGCCAGTCCCATATCTCATGCCCGTATCCTGCATTAGCCGTAACCTCTTTGTTTAGACTCTTCAATTTCTCCATGGCTTTAGTAAATGTGCCTGCAGGAGCTGTATTATTTGGAATATATGTACAACATGCTTCCCCAAACAGTACACACACCCCCCCCCTTTTCTGCTAACAGCCTATCTAACGCCTGTCCAATTTATAGGTAGCTCATTATACACTCCTGTTCCACACATCCAGAACATATCAGCCAGTAGTGTATATGAGGCTCTACACACCCCTTATTTAATTTCTTTTTTATTTACTTTTTGATTTCCTGTTTGATTTCCTGTTTAATTTATTTTATTACCCTGCGATAAAAAGTGGAGGGGGAGGTGTTTATGGCAGGGGGGTGCTTTGCAGATGGCCCCTGATGGCTCCCACCATATGTTTTTTAAGCTTTGTGCATTTTTAAAAATGTGCGCTGCGTGTGTGTGTGATGCTGGTGGCGCCCCAGGTAATCGAGGGAGGGGGGTGGGAGTGAGGGGGTTTGAGGTGGGGGCAGAGACAGGGTGGGGAACTAGCATCTAGGTGTTAGATTGTGACACAAGCCATGAAAGATTGTCTAGGTCTCAGGAGGACGGGGTCTGAGGGGGTCTGGGGGTATGAACCGCGGGAAAAGTACAGGACGGCCGTTGAGAGAAACTAGCATCTAGGCGTTAGATTTGTGACATTGTCTCGGCTCAGAGAAAGTGGAAGGTGAATGTATTGTGTCGTTGGCGCGGGAGAGGATGCTGTCGACAGGTGTGGGAGGGGTGAAGGGGGACGGGATCTGAGGGGGGTGGGGGCTGTGGGTATGACCCCGCGGGAAAAGTACAGGATGACCGTTGAGAGGACCTAACATCTAGGCGTTAGATCTGTAACATCTGCTGTATGTGATTCATGCAGGATGAAAGATTGTCTCGGGGCTCAGAGAAAGGGTTGGGGGGAACTAAACTATTAACTAAATTAATGTCTGGACATGTGTCGTTTTGGTCAGCGGTAAAGTTATGCTGTGTATTGTATAAACTCACAGCCCCTCTAACTAATCTTTAATCACATGGTGCTTGAAAAGTCATGTTGGCCTTGTTGACAACGTTTATTCTTAGTTTTTAGGTTTGATGCATGCATCGACGTGTATATCCATCATGTTCTAAATCAAATACCCTTGTTTTGCTTAATATGAAATATAACGATATAAAAGTGATTCCCACACCGGGAGTCGAACCCGGGCCACCCGGATGAAAGCCGGGGATCATAACCACTAGACCATGCGGGTATATGGTTATGGGTTGAAAAATATACTATTCAAGGAGTAAAACAATAAAATAATGTATTGACCAAATGTGTCGCCGTGATTTGGGGGAGGGGTGGTGGGGGCGTGTGTGTGTGTGCGTGACCCCCAAGGCTCGTGGGGTGTGTCGTGACACCTTGATGAGAACCGCATTAATAACCGCGAGGCCTACACCCCGGTCACACAGCTGCGCAGCGAGTGTCCAGAACAAAGGTCTTGCCACAAACCGAGAACTCTTGTTAATATCTACAGAAATGGGTGAGTATCTTACCAGAGCAATGTTTTAAATGTCGTGTTACAAATATGTGTCTACCTGTCTGTGTATGTATATATTATCCTGATACAATTTGCAATACCTTAACAGGGGTCGTTTCTTAACAGATAGCTATGATACGGACCTATTAAAAAACATTCACGAGGAAATAACAGCGTTGTCGGGGGGCGTCCTATTCGGTATGTTTTATTATGTGATAAATATGTGTTTTTATTATTTAATTATTTAATATTGTTTTTATACAGTATTACACACAGGTGACCAGCGCAATATTTGTTTTGCAGACGCATCTACCTACATGCCAGATGAGCAGGCACAGAGGGGTGTCGGCGCCAAGAAGACTGAGAAACGAAACCATTTAGAGGTTAATTCAAATGTTTCAGTTAAACGTCGTGCCTGGGATGATTTAACCGAAGGTATGCGATCTACTCTATCTATATAGGTTATGGGTCTGTGTATGTTGTATATGTACGTACGTACGTATGTATGTACGTTACAGACGCCTAATGATGTGACATGTCTCTTTTATTCAACACAGAAGACGTCCCTAGCGTTCAAGAAATCGTTGACTACTAAACCTTATTCGCAGACGTATGGACGCTGGATCACGGGGACCAATTTCAGCTACAACGGGCGGAAGAGACATCATGCGTGACTTTGTCGTCTTCGGCAGCTCATGAGCAGAAAGACCCGGAAGAGGCGTTGGTTGCGAGCGATACCACCAGACAGGAGTCATATGCCATATTAATACCATCAGACGATGATGACTCTCACTCTGAATTTAACAGGTTAGTACAGCCCTCCGAGGTTGTCAATGTACAGACTGGTGTCAAAGAACCGCTTGTATACATGGTTACTGGCGAGGTTATCGAGTCCATTGTTAACAGAGCAGTCAACACAGTAGTAGCAGAAGTGTTTGATATAGTGTCCGCTAGCGTAGACAGATCTGCCGTACAAGCAGGGCGTGCACAACAGGAGTTTAATGACACGTTTTTGAACAGTCAGTATGTGTTGGCTTCTAAGGTGGACAGCCTAACTAAAAAGTACACAAGTCTCGCCCCCATTCTGCGCAAGGTTGCCAAAGCATCAGAAATTAAGTGGGATGATTTAGGTGTTGTTTTGAAAATATTAGCCATAGAGAGGCAGACTGGTGGTCAGGCAGATAGACCCCCATTACACAGGCCGCCGTTCGCGCAGCGCACTGACCAACAACCTGGTCCTAGCGGCATCAGGAGGTATTATAACCCCTCCAGACAGGCGGTCGGGGTGGAAAATAGACCCCCTTTACACAGGCAGCCGACCGCACGGAGAGGTGACGAGCAGCCAGGTCCTAGCGGTGTCAGGAGTAATTACACCCCCACCAGAAACACGGGTAACACAGGCCTGTCATACAGCGACAACAGGCCTAACAAGGACAGACAGCGTTAACAACAAATAAACAAACATAAGGCTGTATGTGGTAGTATTGCCCCTTGTTATTAATATCATTTTTATTGTATTAATATCATTTTATTTTATTAATATCATTTTATTTTATTAACATCATTTTATTTTATTAACATCATCTTATTATTATTATTATTATTATTTTTTTTCTATTTTATTTTATAGCTAATAATGGAGCCATCTAACAAACGGTGTAGGCGTGATAGTATAGAGTCTAGTAACAGCGTAGCACGCTTTAATACTGTATTAGATTACATAAAAGACATGTGTTGTGATAACTATGTTAGCCATTGTCATGAAAATTTCAATAGTACACTAAAAGATATTAAAACCATGATGGGGGCGGTCATAGGGTTGATGATCGGGTAGTCATTGATCGACAGCTCACGTTAGATGAGCGAAATATTTCAAAACTTAGACTTGAGGGTGGTGTTGTAGGAAATTACACCGTTACAGCAAGACCACGTTTTAATAGCATGGTATTACAAGCCCCATTTAATTTCAGGCCTGCAGCAAGCACAGACATAGCATCGTATATAGAAGGGGTTCATAATTTATTAGACAATGTAGTCAATGTTTCTAGAACATTGGCTGGGGAGAACGGGGTCCTTAATGTTACCATTAGAGGCGAAAGCCTAACATGTCAACACCATGTTAAATACCTCTAACGGTTATGACACTGATCTGTTGCTGCGGTCGTTTGAGAGAGTGTTACAGAGTAACGAGCAGGTTATGATCGATGCAGGTCTCGAACTACATGTGTCAATAGCTCGGTGCATGTCAGGCGGCGGTCGTAGAAGATTAGCAACACTAGCCCACGATGAAATGATTAGGAAAAAGAAATGAAATCTGTACTGCCCCACCAACACATCAAACAACTTGTGTTTTTCAATCTGTCTGGCCAAACACCTTTATCAACAAACACCCGACCACGTGTTAGAGTCTTTAGCGGCTGACATACAAGCGCAGGCAGGGTTTTCGGTCGGGCAGAAAATAGGTTTTGACAATGTCTCAGCATTCGAGAATGTTACAGGTCTGAAAATTGTCGTTTTTTTACAGGACACCAAACCACATGTTAGAGAAATTTTTGACCCGCGACACACCAGACAAAAACACAGTCTTTCTATACTTACATGATTCGCACTATTACTTAATTAGCAAAATGAATGCCTTCCTAGGTACCAGCTATTTTTGTACGTTTTGTTATAAAGGTTATAACAATGCTAGACACCACCAGTGTGCATATTGTTGTAACATCTGTAATGATCCCCATTGTCATAAACACCCCAAAAAGACCAAGTATTGCTCAGATTGCATGCGGTTTTGTCAATCGGATTACTGCTTTACTAAACACAAAATGCTTAAACACACCCAAGCAGGTGGGGTAGTACCAGCACCCTGTGATGCCGTAAAATTTTGTAAGGGATGTAACAGATGTTACCAACCTACCACAAACAAACACAAGTGTATCACAGGGAGATGTGTACACTGTTGTGAGGTTTTAACCCCAGATGCAAAACACACATGTTTTATACAGCCTACAAAACCGAAAGAGCATAGCGATAAACTAATATTCTATGACTTTGAAACCAGATTTGAGAACGGAAGGCACACGGCCAATTTCGTTTATGCTATCACCTATGGGGGCGAGGAGTTTTATGCTGAAGGTGTGAATTGTGTTGAAAGCCTCGTAAAACATTTCAGAAACACAAAGTATGAAAACTTCACATGGATAGCTCACAACGCATCCGGTTTTGACCATCACATCCTAGCAGAGTATCTAACCAGTATAGGTATCTCTCATAAAATAACTATGACAGGTGGACGCATTATCTTTATGTTTGATGGACTATTCAACCAGAGATTTATTGATAGTTTCAGTTTTCTCCCCATGGCTTTAGCTAAAACACCCGCAGCATTTAATCTATCAACAGCCGCTAAAGGCTTTTTCCCGCATCGTTTCAATACCACAGCAAACAACGATTATGTTGGTACATACCCTTCTAAACATTACTACGGATACGAATACATGACAGACAAGGCCAGGAAAGAATTTGACGTGTGGTACGCCGGTGTTAAAAATGAGGTGTTCAACTTCCAACAAGAGCTATTTGATTATGGCAGAAATGATGTGGTTCTCCTGAAAGAGGCGTGTTTAAAATACCCCGCAGAATTCATAACATGTACAGGTATAGACCCTTTCACACAAACCACCCTAGCATCGTGTTGTATGGCGGTATACAAATCAAGATTTATACCAAAAGACACAATAGCCCACACATATGACGGTGCTTATATTAATCAACACAAAGCATTTTCAAACGTGTCGATTGAATGGTTGGAGTTTGTTAAATCAACACGTGGGGTCGCTGTAGAGCATGCATTAAACACAGGCGAGAAAACGGTAGGTCATTTCTTCCTTGACGGTTATTATGAGGATGACAATGCTCGGGTGGCGTTAGAGTTTAATGGGTGCATGCATCACGGCCACGATTGTTCATTCAACCCCCATGACACACATCCACTGTCTGGAACCCCGTACGAGGTCCTAAGAGCACGGTTCGATGACAAGGTAGACAGGCTCAAAAATGTTTATGGACTCGATGTGGTTGTTATGTGGGAGTGTCAGTGGAAACATGAAAAACGCAACAATCGGCAGGTTATTGATTTTATGGCATCATATGTTAAGCCCGAACGTTTAAACCCTAGGGATGCTCTCTTTGGCGGACGTACAAATGCGTACAAGCTTTACCACAAGATCAACGATGGTGAGAAAATTCAATATCTTGATTTTACTAGTTTATACCCCTACTGTCAATCACGAAATCATACCCCGTCGGACATCCACAGGTTATATTGCAAAATTTCGAACCCTTGGAAAATTATTATGGCCTTATCAAAGCAACAGTACTGCCCCTAGGGGTTGCTGCACCCTGTATTACCATTCAGGTGCCACGGCAAGTTGATGTTTCCTTTATGCTGCGCATGTGCACAACAGGAAAATCAGTCAGGCATGTATGCACACACTGACGCTGAGAGAGCCGTCTCAGGTACATGGGTGAGTCTCGAATTGTTAAAAGCTTTAGAATTCGGGTACATTGTAACTAAGGTGGATGAGGTCTGGCATTTTCCAGACAGATCTGACACTCTGTTTTCAGAGTATGTCAAAACATTCTTACAACATAAACAGGAGGCTAGCGGTTATCCCTCACATGTTGTAACCGAGGACAACAAACAAGGGTATATCACAGACTATTTTGAACATGAAGGTATTACCCTTGACCCATCAAAAATTTATTTTAATCCAGCGCGAAGGGCCATTAATAAACTTCTTTTAAATTCTTTGTGGGGTAGGTTTTCAATGAGGGAAAATCTACCCTACACATCGATGGTGTCAGAGCCTAGTGATTTTGCTCGATACATTTTTTCGGCCAATATAGAGGTGACACACTTCTCTTTTATCTCAGACACAGTGGCCATGGTTCAGTGGCGACACCCCGAAGGCGTTGTAGGGACTACACGTGATATAAACATATTCATAGGGGCCTTCACAACAGCGCATGCGCGCCTCGAGCTATATGGTCTGATGAACACCTTAGGGCCCCGGTTGTTGTATAGTGATACAGACAGTGTTGTGTTTGTGACCGCAGAGGGTGATAAGGAGCCAGAACTCGGCCCGTATTTGGGGGACCTCATCAGTGAGGTCGATCATGACGACTACATAACCGAATTCTGTTCCGGAGCCCCAAGACTTATGGTTATAGGACATTCAAGGGAACGTGTTGTATGAAAGCTAAAGGGATCACTTTAAACGCCGAAGCCTCTAAAGTGATCAATTTGAAATCATTGATTGACCTGGTCGACCATTTTGTAACACACAGGGACTCCACACGTCATGTTATCGCGCGATCAGAAACCATAAATCGTGTTAAAAAAGCTCTCACATTAAAAAACACGCCACTTGCTAAAAGGTTTAAAGTAGTTTATAACAAGCGTGTTTTATTACCAGACTACACAACTCTGCCTTACGGATACTGAACATGGAAAGAAATAAGCCGGGGTTTAAAGAGGCGACGGGGTTTGACCACCGGTTGCAGCACCCTTTCTCTTGCGTGATAAGTGGGCCATCTAACTCGGGGAAAACGTATTTTGTAAAAAACCTACTAGCTAATGCGGACCGGGTGATTTCTGATCAAATTGAAAAGATAGTTTATATCTACGACTGTTGGCAACCGTTATATGACGAGTTGTTAAAAATAAGAGATATCACATTTGTTGATGGTATACCCAAAAGACTGAATGACAATAACCTATTACCTGTGTCTAAAACGTGTTTATTAATTATTGACGATGTTATGAAAGACGCCAGTAACAGCCAGCAGGTTGAGAAAGTGTTTACACAATACGTTCATCATCGTAATCTCAGTGCAATCTATCTGGTGCAAAATTTATTTTTTCAGGGTAAGACCAGCCGTACAATCAGTCTGAATACTAATGATCTGATATTGTTTAAGAACCCCCGGGACAATAACCAAATTAATGTGTTGGCTAGACAAATGTACCCCGGTAATACAAGATATTTTATGGAATCTTTCAAAGACGCTACAGGCGAACCATTCGGTTATCTGCTGATTGATTATAAAGCAAAGACGGCTGATTCATTGCGGCTCAGAACAGATCTACTTTCACCGTATCAAGTTGTGTATGTTCAGAAGAAAAAAAAAAAAAGCGCTGAGATACCGACATGTCTGCGAGGGTTATGCGTAACCTGCCGCTCATGCAGATTCTTTTAAATGCAAAACCTGCACAAAGAAAACTTATTCTGCAAACGGCTTCAAAAGAACTGATCCTGTCGCTGTGTGAAGTTGCTTTTAATATACTGCGTGGTGTGATACCGCTCACAAGCCCTCAATATAAAAAGTTGGCTAAGAAAAAGGCTTATATCAGGAACATTGCCGATAAAAAGATAGCTTTGGCTAGAAAGAAGAGAGTTATCAAGCAAAGAGGCGGGTTTCTTCTACCGCTACTATCCGTGGCAGTACCGTTTCTAACAAGCTTACTGTCGAAACAAAGCTACGTTTATAGTTATGGAATACTCAGAGAAAATGTTTTTAGTACCGCAAAGTCAGGTGGATAGATTAAGAGATAACCGGACCCCTATACCTTTAAGACAAAGTGTTGAGAACGACCTGGATGCCTCTATAAGAACAGTTCTGAATAGAAACGATTTGGGCGTCGATGAGAAGGCTGCTCAATATTCGTCATTGCTACAAAGATATCTGGCCTTGATTAAGCAGGGTTCTATCGAGACTACCTCATTAAACCTGTCATTACCTTTGGACGTTGCACTACACCAAAAGTAAGATTTTAGTCAGTAAGCGGCACTGGAAATTGCTGTGGAATTGCAGGTTAAACGACTGTTCACGGGAATTTGTAGGCAGCACAGAAAACTACTAGGAACTGCTTGGAATTGACGTGGATTTTAAATTTCCGGCAGTTTGTCAAGCCTGAGGAACTTGCAGTTGACCCCCCCCCCAGCCCCTAGGTCTAGGGAGGCTTTCACGTGTAAATGAAAATGCTGTGAGCTATACAAATGCAAATCAGGATTTTTTTTCCATGGCAGTAGTGGGCTTACAAACAACCCCCCCTCCCCGCGCCTCTCTCACTGACTGGAATTTCCCCCACCACCCCCACCCCCACCCTGCCACACACACACACACACACACACACACACATTTTAAGAAAATCTCTGTTAGTATAATTATAGACTCAAATTGTAGCTTGAATAGATTTGCGTTGTGTAAGTAGGCTATCGCAGGGCTCTACAGTGCGAGTATTTCACTCGCATTTGCCCCATGGGGGGGTACTCCTTGGAAAAAAAGTTAGCGTAGAGCCCTGGTATGCTATGATGAATTACCTTGTATGTCACTAGCAATGGCAAATAATGTTATCAAAAAAGATACAGAAAACAGCACAATTTATTTCAACAATTTATTTTTACACAATCCAATGAGGGTCAGTAACTTGTTTTACAAATCAATAGATACATACAGGGCTAGATTTTAGTCTGTTTCCTTGGAAGAATTGAAACTCCACCTATTCAATGCTAATTAGAGTCATTCACACAGTCGAGCCCTTACATTGCGCGCCATTTTAAAAATTCTCTCTCTACTACAATCTATTGCAATGGCTGGACCGGAAAGGCGGCTCTCTTACAACACCACCCCAGAAACACCACGGATTCATGATCGACTAGTTTAATCTAGTCCCGCCGACACAGAGAAGAGATTGTTGCATGCTATGACTGGCCTGTCTCGCCAGATGAAAGAGTCTTTGAAAGACATGAGTGTATAAGTGAGTAGAGGATTTGAGTCGATGGAGAATAGAATAGGAATTTTGGAGAAAACAGTGTCAGCTTTCGTAGCCCAAAACGGTAACATTACACCCGTGGAGGAGATGAAGAGGAAAAGACGGGCGCAGAATCCCAAAATTGCGGTAAGATAATGTTTGCAGTGATTAAATGTGCCTATAAACTGTTTAATTTGATATTTGTAGTGGGATTAGCCAACTAAACTAGCTTCCAGCTGCTATTGTTGTACCAGCTTCAGTAAACTGGCTAGCTAGCTTTGACTGCGATTATCTGCTAATTTAGTTGATTTTCAATGTACCAACACTCAAATAAGTATATCTTTTATTTCTAAATACGCCTACAAACTGCTTGAAAAAGATGATTTCTTTACTACTTTCTTTGTCTCCACTAGTAAGGGGGGGGGGGATGTGGATTGCGGGCTCAGACTCTGGGCTCACGGGAGAGGGGGGTTGGGGGCAAAGTAAATTGGAGAGACTCATTAAGTGACTTTAAGTCTTGTATTTCATAGGAAGCAGTGCGTCGTCTCCACAACTCTGAGGGAAATAGCAGGTGCTACGAACCAGAGCAAGGGTAAGATACAAAATAAAAATATATATATTTATATTTTGTTTTCACAGACAGAGCTCGCCTCGCAATGAGGCAGTCACTTCTTATTTGGTGGAAGCTCTAGCTGCAAGCCCGGATTTGCATAGTGTGGATAATGATGCCATTATATGTAAGTATTTTACTGTTTGCTGTGCTGTGCAGATTTTTTTGTTTTTTACTTTTAAAAGTACTTTTAGTGTGGCTATTTCCATTGTTTATGTATAGACTACCATACTCATTCAATTGTTTTCCAGCAGCCTGTAAGACCTACTATGAGACAGTACGCAGGAACTTCCGGTTCAGCCAACCGGACCTTGCAGTTCAGGCAGAAGCCGTGAAGAATGCTGGAGCACAGTTGGACAGAATGCCACCAACTGCATATCCATCAGAGGCGGCAGAAAGACATTTCAATGCTCTTCTGATGCCCCAGGCCCCTGCCAGTTATCGACTGTAATACTGTGCCTTGTTATATATACAGTATATCTTTTGTATATACTTTGACTTGATTTGTTTTTGTTTTAGTTTTTTTTATACTCTGTATATTGTGTACCTACCTGGTTGTGCCTTTAAAAAAAATAAAGTACCGGATGTCAAGGTGGCTTTTGTTGCCCAGCTTTTTTATTTTTTATTTTGTATACCTCTGTATACTGTGTACCTACCTGGTTGTGCCTTTAAAAAAAAATAAAGTACCTTAAAAAAAATAAAGTACCTCTTATCTATCTACTAGTATACACCATAGGATAACAATAACATGAATATATTCAACATTGCCTATAACATATATCACATGAATATATGGTCTTCAGTAACTGCAACAATTATACATTATTATTATTATTAATAATAATATTTTTAGGGGAGGGGTTTAAGCCTGTATTATGGCCGAGGGTGACCAATAGTGACAGATCACCTGACTGACCTACCACCCAATAGAGTGATTTCTAGTTTTAAAGGTCACATGGTGTCATCATACGCCGATTCCAGCCCAGGCAGCTCACTGCTATTCAGATGCTAATTGAGTCATTCACACACACGCAGGGGGTGGAGGGCAGAGGGAGGTGTGAAGCCCAATTTGGTCTGTTATCGACAATTTACGGCACAGGAGAAGGTGGGCTCCCAAGGTCGGAAACAGTCTGGAAGAGCCGGGAATTAGTGATCTTTCCGGCCATCTACAGGCATCTACATGGTCAAAAATCCCCCTTTTCATCTAGTGTTGTTAAGAGTACCGGCCCGACAGACGTTGACCAGAGGGTGTTTGCTGATTCAGACGGTGTAGTTGTAGACATTTTGAAAAACATCTCTGCTAGAAGCAAGAAAAATGCGCAATATATTTTAGAGAAAATGAGTCAATCAAAAGATATAGCCTCGTGGTCCGATACGGGTGAGTTTATTTTAAACGGAGTGGTTGTTCAGAACACCCATATCTTTGACTTGATTAAAAACGTCACAGCACCACACAATATTGCCTCCGGGAGAAGGCCACATGGTTGGCACGCGTTTCTGAGGGCTATTGCGACACTGAACATACCCCTATCTACGGTTTCAAACAAACGTGTTAAAGGGGAGATCAATGCTTTTAAACACAGCCGTAGACCTGCAGCTTCGGGTGACGTAACGCCTGTGAGAAGGCCAAGCCCCACAGACAGCACAGACAACTTCATATCCCCGGCTGTTGTGTCACCCCGTTCTAAAAAATTACGTTTAGCTCCTAAATGGTCCAGTTATTAATTTTTATTTTATTTTGTTTTATTTTATTTCAGTCTTTTAAAAAATGTGTTGTGAAATGAAAATGTGCCATATCTACCTGCAAAACATGTTTGAAAATGTGTTGTGTATCATTGTTTGAAAATGTTAATAAACGATTTATTATTTTGTATGAGAATTTGTCTTCTGCTTGTGTTATTTACTTATCAGGGGGGTATACAGACATGGTTTATCTAGTCTTAGCATACATTATTTTACAGAGCGAAACCGTACAACGTTTGATAAATGATATGTATATTTATTATAATCAGGCATACATTTCACCCATCTGCACATGTTGTATACAGTTAAAAACATTAGAGTTACATACACATGGTTGTAATTTTCTCACAAAACGTGCTACCATGGAGTCGTTTTTAAAAAGGTCATTTGAATATTTATCCATTACAGACTCATAACTCATACCTTTAGACATATGGTAAATAAAGAATAGACAATGTTCGCCGCAGGTGACCGACGTAAAGTCTTGAACTTGTCTACCTGAATATTGCAACAATGAACATGTTCTTCTTAAAAACAGATAAATCGATTTAGGAAACATATCATTGCGGGGGTTGTGACCGAAGCTGTCGAAAAAACACGCCGTGTTGTCCTTGGTTATGAAAACGGCTAACCAATGCTCGCCGGGTAAATTAGATGGATGAGTGTTAATGATTACAGATGCGGGCCGTAATCATACAGGATCCGGAGGTAGTTGGTCGCTAGGTAATACCCCGAGAATATGTGTGTTTGCGGCGATTTTCTCCATAACGGCCGTTAGCTCTACAGTATCCATCCTGCCCCTATTTTCTTATCATCCTGAATCACTGATCAGGGGCCTGTAATTCCTAATAATAGTCCACAAGAACCTGTCTACGATTAGATATTTCAATCAGACTATCAAACACCGCATAGACAATGAGATTTATAGTTCTTGGTAGGGGGATTCTGAATCTAAGTTCCAGCCGGAGATGTCCTGATTTGATTAGAGATAGGTGTTGTCCGAGTTCCTCATCGGGGGTCAGATTAAACACATAAAGGGTGTAACCGTTCATAAATTCGTCTCTATCAATAGATATCGCCTGATTTTTTAAATGACGCCCAGATGCCATCACCATTTGGTAATACTCGCGAACTGTCGACTTCTCGAGGAAGTTTGGCTGCAACGGCTTGGACGGATATTGTACACCGTCAAGATGTAGTGCGAGATACTCCAAGTTATAATGCTTGAACGTGAACGGGTTCTTATTAAAAACCCCTGTAAACGCATCATTATCAACCATGCGTACCACTATAGATTTTGGCAATGTGCCGAGAAATAGATTCTCGTGATTAGACACACGTGAACCGACCGGTATGGAGAAATTTTTAAGGGTCACACGGTCTATCGGGTATTTTGCAGTTGCTGTGAGTAGGGCCTCGGCATGGTCCAACCTAACAGCCGGAGAGAGCGTAACCTTTTTGACAAACAGTGCTGCCGAGACAATTTGTATTTTGTAGTCTACGATATCATCACGGATTAGACAAAATTCATCCTTGCTCCTGGTCATCCGGATTTTAATATCAACTCCGTTTAACATCAACTTCTCTTGAAAAAAAATGTCACTATGAATGGGTGAGAGCAGGTCTACCACAGCACTCCCTGCAGTGTAAGTACACCTTTTCTTTAACCCCATATTATCACCGTCAGGGATTCTGACATCTGTGTGCCCCGCCGTGTCTTTGTAAAACAGACCGGCTGTGAAATTTGATTCCAGGACTTGTTTATCATAGTTCATTAAACAATCGATTATGCCGCAGTAGGGGTAAGTATTGGAGCTTTGTGAGATCAGACGGTCCCCTAAAGAGTCATCTACCTGAGAAAATAGGGTTGCAGCAGGGTAGTTTATAACCCCCACAAGAGCCCCTGCTGGTATATTTCCGCCATCTGGCGCAACAATCTTTATATGTAAATATAATGTTGTGTTATTTAAATCCAGATAATCCTCCCCGGATGCTGGTATATTGAACTCTATAAGTCTGTTAGCAGTTATAGCGGATAATGGCGGAATTTCCACATAGGTACACTTTTCTATAGCCGTTTGTGTCAACGGTACCGTGAATAAATCTAATTCTGATTTTATACACTCTTCACTCAATCCGTGTAATAATGCCATTTTAGAATATGAATCCTTTGCGGGGCGAAACAGGTCTACTAACGATGTGCTTACGCTTCGTCCTTCTTTTACGTACTGTTGCGGTCCTACGTACGTTACGTCTTTTCTTGCCTACAGAACTAAGTCTGTTTCCTGGGGGTCTTTTCTGGGTCTTACGCGTCATAACTAACAGTCCGCTTCCTTCCTCATCAACATTGCTACGACCGGCTGTAGACATGACGTTGGTGAGGACATCGCCTACTATGTTTTTAGCGGCGTGCTTAAGATGTGGCTTGGCTATGTTAAAACCTTTTTTTAATAGAGGCATTGCAAAATGGAAAAAGCCCCTAAAAAGGCCCCCCAAGCCGGCCCCGTATTGTGCAGCACCGCCGGCGTAGCCGGGCAGACTACCTCCGGCTTGGTTTTGATAATAGGCTATATAGCGCTCTGGATCCCGTGCATAAGAGTTAAACGGAATCATCATGGATCTATTTATGATTTCACACACTATGTCTTGCAGGCCTGAAATTAAGTTTCGCGACCACTTTACCGTACGTGAATGGTACGTGCAGATTCTGGTCACTCTTTATCTCGATGACTATGTCATTAATATGAGCGCTGGAGACCGGTACGTAGTGGGTTTTATCATACCGGCTAGTGACCACTTGCAACTCTTCCCCGGCTATATGTACACACCCCAACATTGGCACATAGTGATCTCCTACGACCTGATGTTCAATTATGTCCGTGTATACAAAAAGATTATAGAACCCAGCGTGTAAATCCGCAGGGTTCGGGGCGTATACCTTGTCTTTTTTAGCATTATCCCCCCTCGCATCACCCTGTTCAATATAATGGTTAACACCTAAAATTATAGCTAGCCTTCCAACGAACTTTAGAGCTATATCCCTTTTTGTCACCATGTATATTTTGTTTTTTACCGGTGCGTATCCAAGAATTATAGACAGGGGGGTCGTATGCTTGTTAATAGCCGAGATAATATCCGTAATGGATGTGTAAGTCCCTGATGTCATCATATATTTTGCTTCCGCCCCCGTTTGCTTATCAACGACCGTAAAAACAGCGTCTGATTGCGCTATAGTATGCCATGTTCTTGGATATTGAAATTCGACTAGACCGACCTGCCATGCCCCTTTCAATATCAGCGGTTTCGATAATTTTGTCCGGTAATTCGATATATCGTTATCAGGATACACCCCCCGTGATGCGTTGGAGGGTAATGTGATGTAAAAGCCCTCACTAGCCATGGCTTCTTAGTGGTTCTAGATGTCTATAACCTCCTCTTCACGAACCCAACTGTTGAACTTAGCAGGCCACCTGAGCCATTTAACAAGGACCATGAAACCTTTCTTGGCCAGAATTTTTCGACCTTAAAGGGTTTACTGCCGTCAATATTTATTTTTTGTAATTCCTCTTCATAAAAAGATCCCTCAATAAGTTCGCCATCATAATCTTTTAGTCTATAGACTGGCGGGGTCCGGCGGATCCGTGCCGCTATGGTGAAATATTCCCTAGTATAAGTCTCTTCATAAGCTTTAGCGAATGATGTTCTAGCCTTCGATATCCGTACAATATCATTTATAGCATATTTAAAGCATGGCCTGACAACATCCTTCAGACCATACAGTGTTTTAAAAACCTATTTTTCGTTTTCTATACACACTTCTGTCGGGGTTCTTTGTATACTTCTATGAAAACTGTTGTTGTATGATGTAAGTATGTCTTGTACGACATCCACATATCTGTGTGAGTTGACCGATGTCAAATACCTCCACATCAAGCCCTTTAAAGTACGGTTAAAACGCTCGATAACTGAGGCCTTAAGCTCGCTGCCTGTGGAAAAATTGTGTATTTTGTGTCTGGTCAAAACCTTCTGAAAATGTTTATTGTAAAACTCGGTACCACGATCCGTATGTAGTTTTTCGAGGACGCGCCCCTCCGTAATATATCTTCAAAAGCTTTTGATACCTTGACCCCTGATTTACTTCTTAACATACGTACCCACGCATATTTACTGAACACGTCAATGCATGTCAGCATATATTTGTAGTTGTCATTAACCTTTGCGTACATGGACATGTCTACTAGATCAGCCTGAAACTGTTGGTCTATCCCGTAGACGATTACCCTGTTTCTAGGGTAATTAATGCGGGCTGGCGCATGTAAAGTGTAGGTCTCCTCCCTTGCAGCCAGTCGGCCACGTTTTTGTCAGATAAATGAATACCTGTTTTCTTGAACACGCCACGTTTTAGGCGACTTTTACCGCCAAACGACCCCTCACTAGCGGGGTCGTAATAGACGGCCAGCATTTCTTCTGTCATCATAACACATCCGCTATAAGCACCCGACAAATAATGATGCAGTTTACTTGTGACAAAACTTTTTATTCCGACTAAAAAAGGACGCACATGATTCACATTGTATCAATAATGTTTAAAAATCGTATGCAAGCATTAACATTCTTACTAATCAGAAAATCTACTAGAATCTCAACAACCAGACACACATTTACAATATCGTTTTTAGCCATCTTCAGTATGCATAAATCTGTAATATATGCACATAGGCTGATTATCATACCTACATTGAAACTTTTCCGACACATGCCCAGACATTTTAGCAAGCTTGTTACAGTCACATGACAAGGCTTGATATCATAAGCACACATCTGTAATAAATCCCCCCAGACATCACACACATCCCTAGCGGACATCAACACTTTTTTCAGCCTATCTAAACGTGCTGCCTCAATAACAGCCCCCGGTGATCTATTGCTAGTAATTACACCATACAATAAAGCAGCTAGCTCTGTCTTCACATATTGTTTATCAATAGGTGCTGCCAAACGGATGTTCCCCATGTCAACAGGCCTGTTTTTCGTCGCCCCAGCACTTCACAGCTTCGTGTACGGATGCTTCACAAACGTGACTGATGAGGTTGTGCCTTATTTCACGCAGTTTCATACAGATGTACGGTTCAGCCGCCAGACCAAGTAGTAACGTCTCAACACAGCCAAGAATTCTCGGTTTCGAAGGTCTTAAATCGATGGTTTGCAGAAGGTTTGAAAAAATCGTCGCAAGGCCCGGTGTTAACAGCCTCTGTGTGATGTCCTTTATATTATTTTCGAAAAAGAATTCCTCTGGTTCGTACAGACACGGGTGGTGCTTCTGGCTTGGATGATCGATCTCACACCCGTAACAGGTCTCTCGGAGCTTCGCGGTGACTATGTTCTCCAGAAGCATACATGTGGTAACCTTTATAAGTCTCACGCCTAGGGGTGTAAGGAGACAGTCAGACCCTTCGCCTGTAGTCGGTTCAGAAACACCCGTATTAGTTGCGGTAGTCACCGTGCTGTCCATGTGGTTCGCCGGGTTCTGCCGGTGAAGGTATTCCTGGTCGTTGGGTCCTGTTACGTGCGATGAATCAGCGGGGTTGTCCATGGTCCTAGGTTTTGTAACATCTGTAAAATATTGCATATACTTTATAGCTAGAAGCCCTCAGGGGCGGGGGTCTGGATACTTGTCATACCGCTACTCACACAGTCATCGTCTTCTGTTGTCAGTAACAATCTATTTTTGACGCTACTGTAGCCACTAACCAACTCCCCGCAGTTAAACAGCTCATCAATAGTGCGGAACATGTCATTTACTACGACTGTGTCCTCATCGGCGACTGGTTTGTATTTGTCACGAAAGGCCCTCCAGGAGTCTTTGGCGAACGTTGCAGTTTCACAACACACACCCGCAATCCCTGTGCCACAGGGGTGACCACAGGGGTCAACACCACCGTATAGTTTTACAGATTGATAGTCTTTATGAAACTTGTAACCAGTATAAAAATGCGGTGCGGCTAAGGCGCATTCGTATTCTACAATTGCCGGCTGGTTCAGATATTGTTTCAAGACACTCGTTCTGTAATCTTTTATCTTTCTTGGAGCCAGAGACAAACCTTTAAGCGTGGAGTTTCCACGTCTTGTTGGTGTCAGAGTCTGTAGATGGACACGCCGAGACATTGTTGGTATGGATTACACATAGGTTGCCCCCTAGCCTAACAGACAGCTACCTTTATTACCTGGTGGGACCCCTGCAACACACACCCACACACACACACGCAGCGCACATTTCAAACATGAACAAACCTTAAAACATATGGTGGGGGCCATCAGGGGCCATCTGCAAACACTTAGGCATACGTCACACAAAGCACCCCCCTGCCATAAACACCTCCCCTCCACTTTTTATCGCAGGGTAATAAAAGAAATTAAACAGGAAATCAAACAGGAAATCAAAAAGTAAATAAAAAAGAAATTAAATAAGGGGTGTGTAGAGCCTCATATACACTACTTCAGCCACTCGCCTATTTGCATACATCACTCGCAAACAGTTAGGTTGAAGCGATGTATCACTTCCTTGGGTACCTCCCTGGGGGTGCTTATAGGGGTGTGCTACATCACACACCCATTTATTTCCACCAGTCCCCAAAAAGGTACCCACCTTTCTCAAACCATTTTTAACTTCATAACATTTATAAGTCACATTTAGCCACTTAGATCCTTCAAGCCCCCCTCTTTCTCTCCAGGGTGCAGCTTCAGGCTGAATCCCTTTCCGCTGAGTTCCTTCCCCCCCGACTCCTCGGAGTGAAGGACCGTCAGCCTTTCTGCTTACCAGTATTTTCTTTTCAAAAATACTGATCACAGAAAGCACTACTCACTTACTAACGCATTCGGTTTCAGCTTATAGTGGCCTGACTGTACATTGAGCCGGATGCGGCGGCCATCTCTCATGGTCTTAATGCCATCTGCGATCCGACCGGCTGGTGACCCAGTCGATAGCGATCCCAGACCCCGTAGTAGCTGTTAACCACCCGGTTAGGAACCGACGATCTGATCCCTATCCCACTTCGCTATGGGTATAGAAACTTTGACCGTTTTCACCAGCCTTGCCTGTTCACAGAGGTCGTCTCTTATGCCCCTCTGCTAGGTGTGGACTGTCATCCACGTACCACGTACTGCCTGCATACTTCCATGCGACAGCTACGCCGACTACACGGTACCACGGCAGTATGTCCATTCATACTTCATCAGATACGGGGGCCTTCAGTCTTCTCCCCGGCACTATAGATTGTCTTTAACGTGCCCTCGGAACTTTGCAATTCCGCCGCCGCCTGTTGCAGTCTAGGTTCGGGGTGCCTAATCCCCTGCCTAAACTGCTAATCTGGATGTACCGCAATAAATAAAATTAAAAAATAAAAAATGCGTTCGCTAAATTAATCAAATTAATCACAGCGAACCAATTTGAATTTTACGGCACTTGAAAAAGAAAAACCAGACTGACAGGGTTTGGTACAACAGGTGAGCTCTTGTCATTTTCCCTATGTCATATTTATTCTAAGCCCAGAGTGTTTGCAGAACATCATCCACTATATATAGTGCCTAAACATATTGTTTCATTTGTTTTGCGGCATGTTCCAGAAAAACACTCATATTCATATAATATCTAGTCAGATAGAGCGATGCAATGAAAGTTATCTATCCACTTCCATGTGTAATACCAATCTATCAATTGTATAGGATTCCCAAAACTATTTCCAATAGTACCTATACAGGTGACGTGACTGACAACCCATTTTCCTCACATTCAATAGTCATTTTTCATTTTAATTTTGATAACGGTGCCCTAGGCAACGCCTCACTTTGTATCACAGACTATGAAGCACTGTTAATCAAAAAGATATCGACTTACCCATGACTAGAAGGTTCATTCTTGGGCTGTCCTGTGGTTGCTAACTATAATTTTAAAAACATTATATTCTGTGTATGGGGTGCGTGTTTTCCTGTCTTTCCCCCCTCTCATCCTATAATCTTTGCTCTTTGCGGCTGTTCGATCCTGACTCCTGCCAGGTTCCATGTGCGCCCGCTTCTTGCTGCGTCAATGTCCCGTTTCCTTCTGCACACTTGTTTGGGCAGTTTCTAGAAAAATACCTAAACTCCTGACAACTATAACACCTTCATTGCTCCTGCTGCTCGGGCCGCCCCCACCGCCGCCTCTGCCCTCGCCGACTCCGCCGCTCGCCTCACTCCCACGGCTCTGCCCTCCCTGGCGATCCGCTCCTGCACCCGTGGCATCGCTCTCCGCATGCTCCACATCTGGGACACCAGGGGTCTCTCGTCTTTTCGTCATCTCGTGGTCCCCTCAGGTCGGGGCAAGCCACCAGTGGGCACTGAAACTTCTGGCGGTGGCGATCCCACTCTCATGCACGCCATCCTCCTCTCAAGGGTCGGTCAGGAGAAGCAGGCCGCTTCTCTTTCGGCAGAACTTTTTCTTCGGCGGGCGGGGCTGTCTGTGGGCAGCTGTTCTTCTTCTCCGTCTATCGCTGCAGGCGGCACCCTCCTTGGCGCAAGAAAAGGGGGGGGTTCAAGTTAATCTGATAGTTTCTAACTGCTTTATTTCCATATTCGTTTCTTCTCTCCGCTTCTCTGTCTCTCTCTCTCACACTTTCTAGTTTCTTTCTGCTTTATTTCCACATTCGTTTCTTCTCTCCGCTTCTCTGTCTCTCTCTCTCTCTCTCTCTCTCACTTTCTAGTTTTTTTCTCCTTTATTTCCACATTCGCTTCTTCTCTCTGCTTCTCTGTCTCTCTCTCTCTCTCTTTCTAGTTTCTTTCTGCTTTATTTCCACATTCGCTTCTTCTCTCTGCTTCTCTGTCTCTCTCTCTTATACTTTCTAACAACATCCCAATTAATCACTTCCTTATCTCTTACTTTACTTCATGCTTTCCACATTCTCCTGCCATGACTACGTTTTTTCTGTGTTCACTGTACCGTTAGTAGGGAAACATACTTAAAGCCTTCTGTGCCATAAGGGCACTTGCTCTAAAGCCATCATTCCTCATTTATCGTATATCACCTTCACCGGTCCAGACAGCGGATCCGGGAGACACGACGCCTTGTTCCCTTTGTTGTCCATTCTGCCACTCAAATGAAAAAATAAAAATAACACTGCAGGTTTTTATTTTATTATTTTTTCATTATTTTTCCTCTCGGGCCGTTGCCCTTACTTCTTAGTCACACTTTTTATTCACTTTTTCTCTCGGCCCTTTCTCTCGGCCCTTTCTCTCGGCCTTCACTCCTTGTTACTCCGGGGCCCCCCTGACATTCCTTTAACTGCTGCAGGCACCCGCGAGTACAGAATTAAAAAATACATTTATGCGAGCGAACCACTTCCCCCAGAACGCTAAAACACTTGAAAATCTACCTGGATCTTACTTCGCATTACCACCTGGTAATTTATCAAAAGTTTGACTTGGATCAGTTTAGTCTTTTAATAATATTAAACTCCTCTGAATCTATAAACAGGGCAGCACTCCAAGTCTCTGTGCCTCCTATTAACCTTCACAAGCAAATAAGGAGTTGAGCCAAACTTATCTGTTGGATCAATAATATTACACAAACTGAATCACTCAAATTAATGATAATATATATTTTCCTATTTCTGTTTTATACAAATATTATTTCCCTAGCTCTGTGACAGGAGATGCTATAATATCCCTTGCTCCTCTTTCACAGGCTCTTCTCTTAATTTTCCAATATATTTAATCACAGTATCTTTCTCTATTATTTTAATTCCTACACTTTAGTAACCTCTAATTCAAATACCTGTTCGCCTTCTTTTAAAGCTTCCCATTTTTCAATTTCTTGCAATTTTTTCCACTTGCTTTTTGAGTATTCAATTATTGTCTTTTTCCCTTCTCGAGTACAATGCACAAAATATCTGGTAGCCGGTGGTGGAGTATCTGAAAACACCTTACCCCAATTCTCCCACTCTTGGCTATTCATCTACCGTGTACATTTATGCTCAATAAATACAATGCAAAATCCTGCATCCAGGTGCATAACCCTACACCCAATAAATACAAGCGTATGATCCCTACGCTCAATAAATACAACGCATATCCTGCGTCCAGGGCGTCGACTGCCCCCCTGACTCCCGCACTTTTATTCTTATCCCTCCCCGCCACCGTCCTTCGCCGGACCCTTGGAAATCTTTTTCCTTCCTTCCGTGCACCGTCAGTAAATCAGATCTGCAGATCTTAAATATATTCAGCCTTTTTTCCAGAGAACCTGTAATCACACCTATTATGTCAGGTTAATTTCCAAGCCTCACACACATACCCAGCGCTCCAATCACACACAGCACTCCAATCACATTGACTTTTCACAGCGCTCTCATAATCTCTACTTTGAGTTCTTGGACTCGAAAAGTCCTCTCTAACTCCTCCATCAAAGGCCGGGAGAGTACAGACAACTTTTTATTATTTTTTTTAGTGTTGGCTGGCCAGCCTAGGTTGTGTCCGCATCTCCCTACCTCCATCAGGGAGCGTCAGAGCGCCAATCCCAGGTGCTCCAGGTGGCTGGACCTTTCCCGAGTCCCTTCGTGGTCGCCAAATTATGTCGTGGAAAATCTGAGTCTTTCCAGGTTCTCAGAATCTTTTCAAAGTATTTTTTGTTCATCTTTTCAAAATAGTCCTTAAATCAAATTATTTTCTAAGTCCTTACATCAAATTATTTTCTAAGTCCCGTTTTGCTCAATTTTCCAACAAAAATAGAGAAGAGATTTCAGACAACAGACTTTCAAAGTTGAGACTTTATTCAGATGGAATAACAAAGCCGGGAGCAGCCTGCAAGCCACTCCCAAGTTCTTTTGTTTACAATACCTTTATATACTGGTTAGTTACATAACAGTTACCCCATTGGTTCTTCTGGTCAGTTTCAATTGGTTCTTTATTTATGCTGACTTATCACTAATGGTCGATTTCAATTGGTTCACTTTCCTGGTCAATTTCAATTGGTCTTCATTTATGCTGACTTATCACTAATCAATCGGAAATAATGGCAGTTCACCCTTAAATGGTAATTTTCCTTTTTTCAACACCCCCTGGGGGTAGTGACGTGTGCCACGTCCTTAGTTGACCATCAACTTGGCATTTGTTGAGGCAGTGACGTTTGCCACGTGCTTAGTTAGCTATCTTTTTATAATTGTGGTTCTGCTGTCTTTATACACATATTATACACATAAAAATAATAGGTTATTACATACTATTACACTATTCCACACCAAGCCATTTTAAACAAATTATAGGGATATTAAATATCTCTTCATGCTCTTCCATGCTGCGTGATTATAACCCTCACTTTCCAGTGTATGTTTGTGAGTGCGTGTGATTATTTAGACACTACTTTCCAGTGTATGTCTGTGAGTAAATGCACGTTTCAGTATATATGCATGAGTAAAGGCAAGTTTTCATTCTCTACCTAGTTTCAGCTTTTAACAGTGATTTCTAACAACCAACTTACAGAAGTGTCTTACACCTGTGCAGACACCCCATATAAGGTCGTTTTTAATTGTACTGTCTTGAGTACCCACAGCTGGCTCGTCACCCTTTTGCCCCTGCCTTCATTCAAGCCGGCCAAGACACACCCCTTCTCTCTGATTGGGGGAATTTTCATTAGCTTGTTTGAGGAACCCTTTTATCTTGGGCTGGCATAAGCGTGCCGAACAGCTGCTTCCACTCCTTCAATCTGTTTTAATCTACTTTTGACAGTGTCCTTGGCTAAATAACAGTTTAGACCTTTTTAAGCGTTTGATTAGGAATACAGCTGCGAAACACGGCTGCATCAGCTTTAAACTTTTAGGGGCTTTCTGTGCTAGATCACATGATCACATTCCACACATGATCACAATCTGACCCTTGGGGTTCAGGCCTGCCACTAGGTCCAGGTCTATCACAGTCATTGATTTTGTCTGTGGAGGAAATACGATTCCCGTCAATACATTTTGCAAAGACGGGCACAACATAACAGATTTAGACTACATATAAAATGGACAGGACTGGAAATACATATAAGCTTAAATCAAGAAAAAAAAGGAAACTCAAATGTTTAAAAGCATGAAGGAAGAAAAAAGGAATTTGTGCCTGGGAGGTTGGCATGCCTCCTCTGGGGGGATGAGCTATATCATGAGTTATTTCCAGTGGCTTGCCCCCCATTTCCTCCTCGCCTTTCTCGTCCTTCAAAAAGTCCACCAAAACACCATCCTGGAGGAGGTTTTCAATCTGTTGTTGTTAGTAGACCTTGATGTCCCCTGTCTCCCACAGGACCTGCTTGATGGTGTTAATGATCCTCCACAGCAGAGGGGTCTGGCTGGGGTGTAGGGAGTGATGAGTGACTAGAGGTATGGGGGAGCAGTACCTCCTGCTGCTTGAAAAGCAAGCACCAGCGAATCTGATGCATGCTAGACATCTGCGGTTAGACAGGAGGTGGGTGGGGGAGGAGGAGGGGTGAGGAGAGAGGAAAACGTAGAGTATAGTTTTCGAGGGTTAGAAACAGAAGATTGAATCTTGGAAAGGAAAAATGCAGCAGAGGAGAGGTTAGAGGAAAAGGTATCCAGGAGTCAGTTAGCCAGGGGGTTGGGGGTCGAAGATGAGCAGGTTTAGTGGATAGAGGACAGAGTGAGTCAAAGGAGGAGGGGAGACAGGAAAGTAGGGTGGATTATGCTTCCTCAGCAGGTAGCTGAGAGAAGGCATCAGTAGGGGGAAGGGAAGATAGAACAGTAGTTGACAAGGCAGTGGGGGAGAGAGCAGAGGTTGCGACAGACAAGGACAGTGGAGGCAGGTGATGATACTTACCGTGTGGTGAGCACTCCCTAGCTGGCCTCCCTTGGTGCACTCCTGCAGGTAGACTCCTGTAGAATCCTGTAAGATTCCACCCGAATACACCAAATGGCGGACGTGTCCGAGTGTGGAAGTATAGCGTGTAGCCTTAACTTAGTGTTACCAGAACGGGATTAAATGGAGGTTAATTAACTCCAACTCTATCTGACTCCAATGTATGTTAGCTTTTCTCTCTGTTAACTGTTACTGCTAGAATCGTATAGGCAAATGAGAGACTAGTCTCTCGTCTCGCGTAGTGTGGCTCTATACGTGTTGCTATCTCTGTATGAGATGCAGACGTGCCTTTGGCCTGTGTAAAGCCTAGCGAGGATACAGTTGCGTATCTTGCAATGGCACTAATGTATAGGCGGCTACGGAGTGCAACGTTCTATGTGTGTATGTTAACTTTAATCTTAAAACCACAACGTGTAACTGCAGTCTAGATTCATGAGGGATCCTTTGGTATGAAAATGTTTATTAGCCGGACTTGCAGAAAAACATCAAACAGAATTTGCGTAATGTAAGAATACAAAAACGGCTATACGCGAAAATTGCGCAGGAGGTCGTAATACGAATCTCCTCGATGTATGCCACTTTTCCCCCTATATACCTACACATCAAAAGAAACCATCAAACACCAAATAAGGACATAATCACTGAAAAACGGAACCACTTCCTGCGCTGTTTCTGTACGCGCATCACACCGCCAATCTCACAGACGGCCGCTGACTGCAGATCATTTACATTTGCACCGTTCACTTTTGAACGGTGTTCTGAGATCCTCAGTACGCGCCACCCGCACCACATCATCAATGACACCAACACACTGCTCATTACATCAGCTCTCCAACAACACCAAACATGCTTATACTGTGCATGTAAGTTACAGTATAACACATTAAACTCAGTGATGTGGTCAAGTCCTGAGAACAGCCCCCACCGTGTCCTGTTTTGATGAGACAGCAGGATCAGTGTGAGACGTCTGGGGCAATACCATTGTTCTCGCCCGTTGGCTCCCTGCTGGCAACCTAAACACAGTTCGCACTCTTTGGGGTTACTTCAGAGCATAGTTCTGTGAACTGCCCTACACTCCTTTGTCTTTGTCCACTGAGTCTTCGCACGGGAGGCTGCAGCGAAAAGCTGTCGCTTTCCACAACTATGGTTACTTATATAGCTGAGTGCTGCTAAGCACTAAGTGGCGAATGCCAGCTGATAACAATAGACAACAATCAACTGGCTAACAAGCACCACCCACTACTCAGGGAACGCTCCACTACAGACGAACGTTTACACCTGAAACAATAAGACAGATTCTAAGAAGCTAACTGCTAATCAACTTCTGACAGAAAAACTTCTAAGCAGCAATTACCACTAAGACAGGAACACCAAACAGCTTAATAATTATAATGTCTATGCAGTATTAACTAACACTAAACCCAGTGAAACGGGTACTGAGCACAACCACTAAACTGGAAATCTAATGCCAGGTTAACGAACAGATACTAGCACGCAACGAGATGGTTACCTACACAGGAAAATGCACACTGCTGGGAAAGCGGTGGTAGCACGCTTATATTCCACCTGATTACAATAGAGAACAATTAACTGGCTAACAGGCACCACCCACTACTCAGGGAATGCTCCACTACAGAGACGAACGTTTTCACCTCACGGTGAAAATGTGACATAGACTCAAACACATCAAAAAAATGGGCTTTCACTAAAACAACATCTTGGTTTTAATACTTGAACAATTAAGAACATAACTAGCCGAACACTCTAAGTTTAGCTGGCCGCAAGGGTCCCTGGGTAATGTTATGACCTCGTAGCCCATAGCCTACGAATATGTAGCCACCTAGCATGTGTAACATTGCTGTTTTGACTTGCTATAATTACACAGAATCTGTATTCTTTTATTTGTTATTTTCTTATGTACATGCGTTTTATTAATTTATTTTAATGGGCTACTGTATATTCACCGGGAAACTCGGAGTCCCTCCTTCTGTGACCCGATTTCCTGTCATGTCGCCCTTTATAACTTTGGGTTTCCCCCGTCTCTTTCCGGGGATGTCAAAAGTGAAAAGAGCTGGAGCTGCGGATTAACTCGCTAGCTCCCAATACCGCATGAATAAATGGTCAGAGACAAAATAAATAAGTTGTCCGCCTCCTCCTTGGACAAATCATTAAAAATACACAACGCAGAAAGACACTGGTCACACTTGGTGCCGTTCGACTCGTCTGATCCGTTGTCGCTTGTTGCTGCCGCCATCTTCAGCCTGCCCCGCACCAACCTGGGTATCAACGTTAGCTTGCTGGGCTAGTTGTGCTACATGTGCTAGCTAGCTAACAGCCTACCTCGTTGAGTTGTGACAATTGTGTTCTGGGGGAAGGGTTGATGCCATTCGACTTGTCCGATCCGTCGTCGCCTGGCCGCCGTGGACACCAGCCTGTTGCTGCCGCCTTCTTCAGCCTGCCGCGCGCCAACCTGGGTATCAACGTTAGCTTGATGGGCTAATTGTGCTACATGTGCTAGCTAGCTAATAGCCTACCTCGTGGAGTTGTGACAATTGTGTGCGGGGAGAAGGGAGTTTGTTTTGATAAATTACGAATTATACTGTTTATTTGTATAATTAATTATTATTATTAATTATTACTTAATTATTTGTATATTAAGTACTACTTTCTGTGATCTTGGTAAAGGGAATTTAGAGCCATAGATGTTTTGACACTGTGATTTAATTACTTTTATTTCTTTTTTTTGTGATTACACTGTTATGGTTGAGACATGTCTAGCGGGGATATTTTCAGCATAGCTCCCAGTCCTTCCTCTAGTGGGCATAATGTAATTTATGGTGTCGGGAGGGGACAGTCAGTCTTGTCATTTGGATATGGGAGGGGTAGGCCTGTGTGTCCTGTTGAGGTTACCTATGGCCGTGGGACTGATGAGTCAGTGTTATGTATGTCAGGTCCCTCTGCCAGTTCAACACCTATCGCACACCCGCCCCACCCGATTCCACAGACATCCCCCCAGGTTGTTACTACAGACATGCTAGGCAGTGTTATTACTGATTTAGCTAAGCATATTAGCAACAATATCGCTGCCACTTTTCACACCATGCACCTGCCCAGCAGTCCCCAGCCCCAGTCCCCAAGCAGCCAGAATGTGACTGTTGATCCCACACAGCTTAAAGTTGTAGTACAACCAGAATCCAGGCCCCCCCCTCTTTACAGAGGTGACCAATCTGAGCCGTTCTCCATTCATGAGTGGGAAGACATGATGAAGAGCTACATGAACAGGGTGGCCTGCAGCTCTGATAGTGAGAGATCTGAGCTAATAATGAGTAGGCTGGCGGGTAGAGCAAGAGATGTGGTGAAAGTATCACTCCGCAGTTGTCCTAGGGTCAGTCCAGCTGAGCTTCCCACCACCATAGTCGACATTCTCAAGCGCAACTTCAGTGAGATCACATTCTCCAGCATGCCTATGAAGGACTTTTATGCGACTATGCCACGTGACTCTGAGAGTGTAATGGATTATTGGATTAGACTGAACAAAGCCATCGATGTTGCAGATGAGTGCCTCCGCAGGCGTGGCAAAGGTGTTGAGGATCCCAGTGCTGAGGTTGTCATGATGTTTATCTGTCACTGCCCTGATCCCAGCCTAGCAGTGTATTTTCAGTTTAAGCCTGTGGAGTTCTGGACAGCAGCTGAAGTACAGGAGAGATTGGATGGTCATGTGAGGAGTCTGAGGAGCACAGCTGCCTGTGCCCAGCATGCAGTTAACATCTCAACGTGCACGCATGAATCGACGGTCCCGGCTCCCCACTGTGGCATGCAGCACCAGCTTCCTGTCGTGGTAACCCCTCCACTTGTCCCTCCCACACCTGCCACTGCCTGTGCTCCTGTACCCAGTCAGCCCCAGCAACTCCCTGGGTGGGCCGCTCAGTCTCTCTCATCTCCCCCTGTGCCTACTGCTGATGCGAACGTCCAGCAGGTTGCCGCTCTGTTTGACAAGGTTCTGTCTCTTTGCACTGCATCACTGGCTAATGCAGGCCAAGCACCTCACCAGTCCCAGACCTACTCCCGCCAGCCCTGGGACTCTTCTCGCCGGCCAGGAGGCTATTCCAGAGGGCCTCAACATACCCGCGTCCTGCCCAGCTCTCCGTGCACAGTGTGTGGTGACAGTAGCCACACAACTTCTGCACACTGCAGGCTATACAGGCTTTGTCTTAACTGCCACAAGCCTGGACACTTCAGAAATGAATGCCCTTTGTCCCCCCAGCACCCAGTTACATCGGCACGCTCTCCTTCTGATGCGGCTTTAAACTAGAGTGTCCGTGTGATGAGAGGGGTAGCAGGGGCAATAGTGATTTCACCCTCAGTGAAGGACCAAACATGCATTCGATTTATGCTCAGACCTGTAGTGCATTCCCTGGAGATAAGACAGTCATACTGACAGGCTCTCAGAGGGTAGAGGGGGCTAGTGAGTTGTTTTATGCCCCAGTTACAGTTAGTGGCCAGTCTGTGTTAAGGGGTATGCTAGATTCAGGCAGCATGTCTTGTACGCTCAGTGAAGGAGCGGAGGGTAAGCTCAGAGATGCTAGTGTTCTGCCCTGTCCCCAGCCAGTGCCGAGTAATGTCGTCCTCGTTGGCTGTGGTGGTCTTATGACGAAACCGAAGTGCATTTATGAACTGGATATTGATGTTTACGGCTTTAAGTTTGCTGTTCCAACCTTTGTTGTCCCAGGGCAAAGAGATGAGCTTATTGTAGGTAGCAATGTAATCAGACCTATCATTCAGAAGATGAAATCAACTGACAAGTATTGGGAACTTGTCTCCTCAAGTAACTCTGATCCTGATTGTGAGCAGTTCCTCCAGCTGCTGAGCTGTATCTCCCGGTGGTCGGGTCCAGAACTGCCAGATGTTGTGGGGACCGTGCAACTGAAACAGGCTGTCATTCTCCTTCCTCAGCGCGAGTATGTGGTTTGGGGGAAGTTGCCGAGCAGGTCTCCTATCTCGCCAGGGAGCACCGTTATGGTGGAGCCAACTTCGGCACGCTCGACACCCAGAAATATTCTGGTGGGACGTGTTGTGACACCCATGTGGGGGGACCGCTGGATACCTGTCAAGGTGTTGAACCCAACACAGAGAGCCATAACACTGCGCCGAAATGCCAAAATAGCCGATGTTTTCCCCTGCCTGGCTGTGGAGGATTTGCCGATCACTCAGGGGCTGTGCAGGTCACAGTGCGGCCTCTCCGACCTACCTACTGCATCTCCACGGTCAGCTGGAGACCCCGTGCAGCTACTGAAGAACTGTGGCTTGGCGGACATCAATGTTGATGGCTGTGAGGTGTCTGAGAGTTGTAGGAGGAAGTTGGCTGAGCTTGTGCTTTCTTACCAAGATGTCTTCTCCAGAGATAAGCTTGACTGTGGAGAGGCGAAGGAGTTCGTCCACCGTATCCGCCTCTCTGATGACCGCCCCTTCCGTCTGCCTTATCGCCGTGTTCCTCCCGGCCACTACCAACAGCTGAGAGAGGTGCTGTCGGACATGGAGATGAAAGGCATCATCAGTAAATCGCTCAGTGAGTATGCCTCCCCTCTGGTGATGGTCTGGAAAAAGAACGGAGACCTGAGGATCTGCACAGACTTTCGATGGCTCAACGCCAAAACCATCAAGGATGCTCACCCGTTGCCCCATCAGGCAGACTGCCTTGCTGCCCTTGGAGGAAACGCCCTGTTTAGTACCATGGACTTGACATCAGGGTTCTACAACGTCCCGCTCCATGAGTCTGACAGGAAGTTCACAGCCTTCACAACACCCATGGGCTTGTATGAATATAATCGGCTTCCCCAAGGCCTGTGCAACAGTCCAGCATCCTTCATGCGCATGATGCTCAGCATCTTCGGGGACCTGAACTTTTCCAGTCTCCTCTGCTACTTGGATGACCTACTGGTGTTTGCTCCGTCGGAGGAGGAAGCACTGAGGTGGCTGGAGGTGGTCTTTTCCAGACTCAGAGCCAACAACCTGAAGCTCTCACAGAAGAAGTGTAACTTCTTACGGAAGTCGGTGAGATTTCTTAGTCACATAGTTGATGCTAGTGGAGTCTCTGTTGACCAGGAGAAGGTTGCTGTCATCTCTGGCTTCCGGAAAGAGGATCTAATGGATGCTGATGGCTGCACACCCTCTCAGCAAAAAGTTAGATCTTTTCTCGGCATGGTGCTATACTATCAGCACTTCATCCCTGGTTGCTCAACTATCGCGAAACCACTCTTTGCCTTGATGGGAGGACAGAAGCGCAAGTTGAAGGGCTCTAGAGGGAACAGGAGGGCGGGAACATTCCACACGCTGACTCCGCAGGACTGGGATCCGGCTTGTGATAGGGCTTTTGAGGACTTGGGGTCTGCACTGCTTCACTGTGCGGTTCTGGCTCATCCAGATTTTGACAGGCCGTTTATCCTCTCTACTGATGCATCTCTGGATGGGCTGGGAGCAGTGTTATCCCAGGTCCCTGCCGGCGAAGACAAGGCCCGACCCATAGCATTCGCTAGCAAGTCCCTCAGTCGCAGCCAAGCAAAGTACCCTGCCCACAGGCTGGAGTTCCTCGCTTTGAAATGGGCCGTGTGTGACAAGTTCAGCCACTGGCTCAAGGGCCACAAGTTTACGGTCTGGACTGACAACAATCCGCTCACATACATCATGACGAAGCCGAAGTTGGACACCTGTGAGCAGCGATGGGTCACTAAACTGTCCCCGTACTCGTTTGAGATCAAACATGTCCCAAGGCGACTGAATGTGGTGGCTGATGCTCTCAGCAGAACTCCCTTTGTCAAACCTCTAGGCCGGCGTCTCCTGTCAGAGCCCTACTCAAGATTGCTGGAACAGGTGTGCAGTGTCAACGACAGTTGTGTGCAGGATGCATTCCATGTGACATGTCTGCCTCAGTCAGCTGGGAATCCCTCCCTGTGTGCTACTGGTGGCATGTCCTTGTCCGAGGAGGAAGTGTCGTCTCTCCTTTCCTCCTGTGGCGACTGGGACTCCGGCCTGAAACAGAGGGCTGCTTCTCTGGCTGGTCACCTTAGCCAATTAGTTCCTCCTGGCCTAGATATGTTCTCCTCTCTCTCGTCGGCGGACCTGCAGAGCCACCAAAGACAAGATCCAACCATCAACAGAGTTTTACACTTTGTTGAGAGGAAGCGGAGGCCTTCTAGACGTGAGCGAGACAAGGAGAACCAGATGGTGCTGCGGATTCTGAAGCAATGGGACAAACTTACCATTCTGGATGGAATCCTGTACAGGGTCACGGGGGACCCAGTGACCAAGCACAAGAGGTTCCAGTTTGTTCTGCCGGACTCCCTGAAATCGCAGGCCTTTGCTGGCATTCACGACCTGGCTGGTCACCAGAGTCAGCCTCGTACGCTGTCTCTTGTCCGTCAGCGCTTTTTCTGGTATGATGTGGAGAAGGATGTGCGGAGCTATGTCAGGAACTGTGCCAGGTGCGTCCTCAGCAAGACTCCAGAGCCAGCAGCCAGAGCCCCATTGGAGAGCATTACAACCTCAGCTCCGCTGGAACTGGTTTGCATCGACTTTTGGTCTGCTGAGGACAACAACAACAAGTCTGTGGATGTCCTTGTGATAACTGACCATTTCACAAAGTTAGCACATGCCTTCCCCTGTCAAGACCAAACTGCGAAGAAAGTGGCCAAAAAGCTGTGGGACAACTTTTTCTGCGTGTATGGCTTCCCACAGCGCCTCCATTCTGACCAGGGGGCTAACTTCCAGAGCGAGCTGATCGCAGAGCTCCTGGAGTTGGCAGGAGTCGGACAGTCCCGGACCTCCCCTTACCACCCTATGGGGAATGGTGGCACCGAAAGGTTCAATCGCACTCTGGGTGGGATGTTGCGCTCCCTGCCGCCAAGGTCGAAGCACAAATGGCCCCAGATGATCCAAACCATGACCTTTACCTATAACTGCACGCAGCATGAGACGACTGGCTTCGCCCCTTTCTATTTGATGTTTGGGAGGGTCCCACGCCTGCCAGTTGATCTGTTGTTCAGGAACGTCCTGCGTGATGACTCAGTCTGTGACTACAATGCATACGTGAAGTCCCTGGCGACCGATCTCCAATCTGCTATGCTGCTGGCTCAGAGACACTCGTCTGTGGAACAGAAACATCAGTCTGACCAATACAACAAGAAAGTCAAGGGCTTACCTCTTTCTGTTGATGACCGGGTCCTCGTGGCAAACAAAAGCGGTAGAGGAAAACGCAAGCTAGCCGACAGGTGGGAACCGGCTGTTTACACTGTCGTTGCTTCCAAGCCACAGTTCCACATCTACAAGATCAGAGACCGCGATGGTCAGGTGAGGACCATCCACATTAACCTTCTGCTTGCAGTCAACTTCCTCCATCTTGACAATACGCTGTTTGCAGAGGATGACCTTCAGAGTGTTGACACAGTATCCCATGACCCCAGTAACGTACCTGATCCTGAAGCGCCGGTGTCAGAGCCAGAAAGTGTGGCCGAGCACTCTGTGGTTGACTCATCCTCTTGGCTGAACGTGAGTGAACGTAACCGCACAGCTTCATGGGTCTGTGACCAGTCCTGCACTGCAGAGGTGGAGAGTGTCAATGGTGTATCTGTCGGGCGTGCTTCCTCCCGACAGTGAGTGTCCCTCCACCGATGCTGCTGCTCTTCCTCACCGCCACCCGTTCCCTTGTCCCATGCCCTTCCCCTCACTGGCATCCTACCTCAGGGCCCAGAGAATAGTGTTCGCTCTAGGTATGGCAGGGTAGTGAGGCCAGTTCGTAGGTTCATTGAAACCATGGTACAGTTTACGCCACGGTTTAGTGTTGCTCCTCAGTCCTTCTCCCTTTTGTTCTAGGCATGATATGCTTAGATATGGAGACCTGATTCTCTCTCCTTTTTGTTTGATTTTTTTTTTTTTTTTTGCGGGTTGCCCACCCTCCTTTATGCCCGTTTCTGTGAGGTGTAAATGGCACCTTATTTTGTCTATGTTGTGGCTTTCAGATATGGCTTGGGGCCGGGCCAGTTTTGTAGCCCTCCTAACCTTAGTAGGTAGCAGATATTGCTGACTATGTGCAAGTTGTGGGTATTGGTTTGTTGTGGTTTGTTTGTGGGTGGGTAATTAAGGTTTTTGGTATGATTCAGATTTTTGTGTAATTCTAGGGGGATGAATGTAACATTGCTGTTTTGACTTGCTATAATTACACAGAATCTGTATTCTTTTATTTGTTATTTTCTTATGTACATGCGTTTTATTAATTATTTTAATAGCTACTGTATATTCACCGGGAAACTCGGAGTCCCTCCTTCTGTGACCCGATTTCCTGTCATGTCGCCCTTTATAACTTTGGGTTCCCCCCCTCTTTCCGGGGATGTCAAAAGTGAAAAGAGCTGGAGCTGCGGATTAACTCGCTAGCTCCCAATACCGCATGAATAAACGGTCAGAGACGAAAGAATTAAGTTTTCCGCCTCCTCCTTGGACAAATCATTAAAAATACACAACGCCGAAAGACACCGGTCACACATGCTACACACGAACTAAATGAAGGACAGCTAGCATTCTGGGGGCTAAGCTAGCTGCTCACAGTTACAATAATGTAACGCATTGTGCAAAAGCATTTAAATGACGCGATGTTGCAGGACCTAACATTGTAAAACCAAAAGTAAACCCATTAGCTGCTGACTGCCTAAACTCGTGTTTTATGAGTGAACGAATGGACATTACCCTAGGCTACTGAACGAGATGAAGGACAATCACAACTCTTTCGGGGCTCGAGAATAACAACTCCTGAGTTTTTCTAATCGGGTACATTGTCTAGTTGTGTTTGCTATCTGAAAGATGCATTGCAATGGTTTAGCACTGATGGGGCAAGTTAATCATGCCAAAGAACAACTATCTCCACTCCACTGAACTAACGAGACGTGTCTGAACGAATCGTTCGCGAACAGAACAGTTTCCTTCCAATATGCGCCGGGTGTTAGTGGCAGTATAGTGAAGTCTGGCTATGAATGTATTTCATGAGTTTCAGTCAATAGAAGGTATGTATGAGACTGTTCGGAAGTGGCTAATAAGAACACCTTTGCACTGGCAGTTCTCCGAACCCATAATCTGCAAATAGTGGACAAATTTACACCAAAGTAAGGTTCCAAGATAAAGAAAAATAAGTGAACGATTCTTAGGTTTTTTTCAAAGCTCACCACAACAGCTCTTTGCAAAGCTAACAAAATGACAAGTGGTGTGTTATTGGAGGGTGCAGTAACACCAACACAGACAGAGTTACTTTGCACTTTTGGCCCAAAAATGAGAAGCTTGCTCATAAGTGGGATCGCTTTGCCAGGATCAAGCGAGCAGACTGGGTTAAGGGAATCCCAGGCGTGTCCACTATATGTGGTGTCCACTTTTTACCGACCGACTACGACGGCTACGAGCAGTGGAAAGTTGGTTTTGTCTCAAGGATGAGACTGAAAAACGGTGCGGTGCCTACGGTCAATGCTCGCTTCTCTGGTGCTCCAGACACTGGTGTCGCTCGTCCAAAATACCGAGCAGTAATGCGGATCAACAGGGTGAGTGTTCTTTATCAATGCGTTTATATTTTTTCATAAACAAATATGGATTTTGAGTTAGAATTTATAATTCATCCTTTGTCCCGACAATTTATTCCGCCAGAATGTTGTATTAACGTTACTATTCATCTGGTTAGATAACGTTAGCTAGCGTAACGGACTAAGCTTACTAGCTGGGCTTGCTATGCAGCTAAATTGCCGTGGCCATGCAGGTCATTCTAACGTTACGTATGGAAACAAATATTTTAAATTGTCATGAATCTTTCAGTTTGATTAAGATGGTTACTCCAGGAATGCATGTAACGTTAGCTAATAACTCACGGTTATTAGTTCGCGCAAATATTATACCCCGCCAAATTAGCTAGTCCGCCTAAACACTCCGAGACATTTGTAGAGAGATTGCTAATGTTACCTAGCTAGAATCTCCTCAATTCCTCCTTGGAGGTTGGCCACCACGCCCCCTGGCTCAACCCCTCCCCCTGACTTCGTAGAGGCCCATCCTTCTGAGGCCCCTTCAACTTCGCCTTTTTCATTCTTTCCCCATTTAACAGATTAATAAAAGGATAAACAGACATAGCCAAATCTTGAGCAAACATACACAGACTTAGGTAGAAATGACCAGCCTTGGGCTGGCATATAACCAACCTTGAGCTGCCCCAACTGTGTATCATGCCTTTGCTTAAATTGTTTAACTTAATAACAGCTTTATTAATACAGGAATACATTTTTGCCCCATGCTTTATTCAATGGCCTAATGCCAGTGATCTATAATTTTAATATGCTTGTTATGCAGCCCAAAATGCTGGCAGTATATTTACGGGAAAGTTAGAAGCCTGGTATAGTGGGATTCGTGTGCTTAATTGTTAGCTCGTGCTTTCTCACCCTCCGCGCTGCAGAGCTCGAACTGGGCCCATAAATCCCAATGACAGGGGGCCCAGGCTCTAAGGCTCTGGCAGTCCTGCCTGATGATGTGGGAATTCTGATTGATTAAATCATGAGTGGGCGCAGTCCAACTTCAAGCCTTGTGTCCGACTCCTTTCCTGCGCACATATTTTGTTAGACAGGAATAATTTACGACTGTACTAATGGGTCCGTGGATCTCCAACTCAGATTTACATTTGGTCTCCTCTCTGTGTTCATTGTATTTAAGGCCTGTGATCTGTGCCGCCTGCTCGTGTTTTACGGCCTCAACGTGTCACTTTACCTTATCTACAGACACTATTTATGTTTGTGTGATACTAAAACATCATGCTGGCGGTTATCTGCAGTTAGCCGGCCATACAACCCCCAGCCCCAAACAACCCCCCCTAGAATCACAGAGGCAGAATGTGGGGCCAACGTTAATGCTAACAATGACCTCATACCCTTCAGTAGGCGCTTTCATCCAGAACGGCTCACAACAGAGAGTACACACATTCCACGGCGATGTGGTCCCATTGCATTATACAGGAATATAATAATACAATGCTTCACCTGGGAATTGGCGTCTGAGTCACAAGTTCTGTTTCCTACCCCCTACTGTCCTATCTTCTCCAAAAATCCACCACACTAGCTAGCTATTAAACTCTAACGTTATAATAGTACAATTGCTAGTTATTGGGTAAAATGGTCATTTTGTTAGCAAAGTGTAGGTGTGCATATCAATACATTACATTATGGTGTGAAGTTGAGAACAGATTTACCTGACATTTGCTCACTGTCGGTAGTTAGCGAACGTTATGAAGTCCCAAAGAAACCGTATTATTTGGCTAGTTATTATGAAACTTATGCTGGCTACTTATAGTGTTTAGGATTCGACCAGATAATTTAGTTATTTAATCTAGTAACGTCAGTTAGTTGTTAAAAAGGCATCTGTAAGTTACAGTGTACATTTTTTTCCTTTGCATATTGGTAATGTCTGTATGCTATGTGCATACAGGCAGCCACCGTCACAGATGGGGTAGAGGATTCTTCTTCATCCTCTGTATCTCACTCTGATGTTGGCGGGTCAACACCCTTGCCTCCAGTACCAGGACTGTGTCACCAAGGCACACAGTGCAAATTGGTGAGCATATTCTCATGTTAGACATCAGTTACTGCAACGAATCCTTTGTCATTGTGGATAAGTCTTCATACCAATAATATCCAAGGTACAACAACTGTGCCATGTCTCAATAACATCAATTGCTAAATTGACTGTACTTGCAGGTTGTCAAACCATCTCTCCCGACATGAGATCCATTTGTGTGCAGTGCACTATTATTGGGGATGAGCAAGAGATTGGCATAGAGCTGGAACAGGAGGAGGAGGAGGAGGAGGACATGGAAGATGAGGATCATCACCCATCAGAGGATAAGGAGGATGATGAGTTCACATTGACTGGGTCAGTGGCCATGTTTTGCATCACAGTTATGCTCTGTCAAAACAATCATTTATTCCATTGTAGTCTGTGTTTTTTGGGTGTGTATCTTTCCCTCTCAGACGATACAATACGCATCTAGATGCATGGTCTACGATACGATACAAAAACGATACAGTTAAACATGTAAAGATTCGATACATTTCTAATCAGCACTGATTCGATACGATTCAGTTCAACTTAATATGTATTAAAGTGTCCTAGTTTTGACTGGTTGCAAGTTTTCAAAATGATTCTTCAAAACACGTGACAGTGTTTATTTTGTGCTGCAAAAGAACAATCTGAGAGTCCAACACATTTAATCCCTTATTTTTAAAACTTTATATAAGTTAATTGGTTTGCTGCAGGCATGTGATATTGAGACATATCTGAATAGGCCTAAACTGTTGATATTAGGAGGTTTTCATTGAAGATTACTTTGATGTAAAATACCAAACTATTATTATTAGGCCTATTATGATTATTATTATTATTATTATGAGTCTCGGTGGCCGTTAAACTGAGTTGCAGGGGTGCCACACTGCACGACTGATGTTCACAGACGCACGCCACGATTCCCTACAACTCGCTGCGATTTTTCGCGCGACCCTTAAGATTATGTTAATGAAGGTTGCGACTGGAAATCACAGGGAAAATCATGTGGTGTTTGGCTGCCTTTACACCCCTACTGTGTTGACATGCAAGCCATGGTTTACAAGTTTTAAATGACTTTTCCAATACAATGGAATGCCAACCATTTAACCCATAGCTCAGTCTCTGTATTTCAGAGTTCAATCTTAGTATTTCATTTATTCTTTTTTCCAGAGAGCCTGAAGCCTCTGACCTTGGTCCTGTGAAGGACAAGAAATATATTGTTTGGGTCACAGCTACTGACCCTTTTCCAAGCCTGTGTGTTGTGTGGTGCCGAGACACCTGGCACTGTCACAAGAGTCAGTGGAACAGCCGTCTACGTCACACAGCCCTGCGAATCCTGTGGCCATGTGAGGGAGTGGGCCAGCCAGCCGAAGATTGCTGCTGGGAATGTGCTACTGTCTGCTGCGATTCTAGCATCGGGAAGTCTGCCGGCCAAAGCTGTACACATGCTCAGCATGATGGCAGTGGCCACCATCCACCACAACACATTTTTAGGTACCAAAAAGCACACCTGGAGCCTGCCGTTTTCCAAGTCTGGAAGGACGAGCAAAGTGGCAACATCGAGTCCCTTAAAGAGATGGGTGGACCATTGGTCTTGACAGCAGATGGAAGGAGTGACAGCCCTGGACACTCAGCAAAGTTTGGCACGGTCAGCATTATAGAGCAGAGGATCAACAATGTCGAAAGCACGGTACCCCAAGTCTCATCCGTCAGCTCCAGCCCCAAATCCCTCTCCCAAGCGACTTTAAGGTTGTCGACAGTTTCGGGCTTGATGGAATCTATTTCAGCGTATATAGTTGAAATTAGGCTCTTTGTACTGGGGTCCAGGGAGATAATGGAATCAATTACAGAATGAATAGGCTGGTTTGTAAATTCTGGAGATTGCTTTTGTAAGAAATGTCTAATCTGGAAATTGCTAAATAAATGAGATCCAGGTAAATCGAATCTTTCAGACAAGTCTGAAAAAGACGAGAAAGTCCCTTCGCTGTACAAATCATCAGTAGTTATGATTCCCTTGTCAAACCAGGTTTGGAAGGTGAGATCAGTGCATGATGGTCTGAACAGATGATTACGACATATTGGGGAATGAGAGGATGGTCTGTTAAGACCAAGGTTCCTCCTGAATTGAGTCCAAATCTTTATGGTGTGTGTAACAGTGGGCATAGAACTGACTACAGAAACAAGCGGCAAGCCCGAACATACTAAAGAATAAAGAGACTGCTGAGAAGAAGACACCTCCATCTGCACCCAAAGAGGAGTGTTCTCAAGATTAGACCAATAAAGAAGCTTCTGAATATTGCATACCCAATAGTAATTTGGAAGGGCCATCCCACCTGTCAACCTGGGCCATTGGAGATACACTTTTTTAATGCGCCTTGGTTTGTTTCCCCATAGGAAGGAGGATATAGTCTGGTCAAATTTTGTAAAAAAGCTTTTCCTAATAAATACTGGGATGTGTTGAAAGAGGTATACAAATTTGGGTAGGACAACCATTTTGGTAAGGTTAATACGGCCAACCAGTGAAAGGGGTAGAGTGGACCAATGGCTGAAATCCTCTTTACAATGTTCTAGTAGTGGGAGGAAATTTTTAAAAATGTGGGGGAATGATTTAGTAATGAGGATGCCTAGGTATTTAAACCCACTATCCATCCGTTTAAAAGGAAAGAGTGAATGAGACATTCTAGTGGCTATTGGGTTTATAGGGAAACTTATAAAACTTATGTGAAAGTTCCGTTTATATCCTGAAAATCTACCAAACTGTTCCAGTATAGACATAATAATAGGAATGGAAGAGGTTGGGTTAGATCAGTGCTTCTCAATTATTTTCTGTTACGCCCCCCCTAGGAGGAAGAAAACATTTCGCGCCCCCCACTCTCAGCCGCGACTATAAATAGTATCATTTGTCTATAAAATTGTTATAAGTACACCTCTGCATAACATTGTATCCTTATTAACATTAAAGAAATGCTATGGTGTGGGTTTTTTGCACTGAGCAATTTTGGTACACCACCTTATATGATGCTAACAGTGCTCGCTGGTTTTCTGAAGTAGCATTCACAAAGCGGGATGATTGTCGGCAATATTCGGCACGTTTCCGCTTAAAAACTCAAGCGGCTTATCAGCGTGATTGGGGTGTAATGTCTTTAGTGACGCCTTAATTTATTTGGCTTCATTCTGTCCGCTGCCAACATTTTAAGACACAGTAAACACACGGTCTTTCCTCATCTTCCACCGTAGTCACAGTGAAGCCAAGCGCTACATACGCTTCGTCATATTTCCTCGTCTTAGCTTTCGGGTGACTTTTGTTTGTCTCATTATCTTCGTCTCTCTCCGCCTTTCTTTTCAACCCTGTTAAATATTTTTCCATGGTGTCTCTTGAGGGTTTGTTTACTGCACTTCATATCTGCAATGACACTTTATTCTAGTACGGCAAAAAAAGCATGTTCCCGGGGTCACACGCGCCCCCCCCTGGCATCGCACCGCGCCCCCCACTATTTGAGAAACACTGGGTTAGATATATACAAAAGTAAGTCGTCAGCATACAATGACACTTTGTGAGTGACCCCACCTCTCACAATACCCTGAAACCTTGCCTCACTGCGAAGCCAGATGGCTAGCGGCTCAATGGCAATCGCGAACAGTAATGGGGATAAAGGGCAACCTTGTTTTGTGCCACGTGTCAGAGGGAAGAAAGGTGAATGTAGGTAATTAGTGATAACTGAAGCTACAGGGGCTGAATACAAAAGTTTAATCCATGAAATAAAATCTTTAGTAAATCCCATTCTTCCCAAAACAAAAAAAAGGTGCGCCTTGTGTTAAAAAAAGAATGCCTCCCCTGAATAAAGCCTGTTTGGTCCGGGACCACTAATATCAGGTCCGGGACCACTCATCGGAGACGGTTATAGAGAACTTTAGCTAAAATCTTTAGGTCAACATTTAGAAGAGAAATTGGTCTCCTGCTGCTACAAAGAAGTGGGTCCTTATCTTTCTTAAGCAACAGGGAAATAGAAACTTGGGATAGTGTGTCTGGGAGCCGGCCATTCAAAAACGAATCATTGTACATACTTTTAATTTTTATTAACAGCTTATGTATTAATCATTGTTTGTATATGTATTAAGCTATTACTTATTTGTTGCTATTTATTTTATGATTTAAACTATAATTTACTTGCTATTTCAAGAGAGGTATGTTAATAACTTTATGTTCCTTTTATATATATATATATATATCTCAACAGGTATATATCACAAATAGTTATTCAAATAAAAATACAGATTTGTAAAACCTGGGGAAAATAAAATAAAGTTTGCACTGGAAGTGCTCCTGTAACTTAGAGGAATTTGGAATAGATGTTCTGTCCCACCACTCAAATAGAGGGATAAATAACCCAACTCTGTGGTCCAGTTCACTCTAGGGCATAGGCTCGCCACCTCTGCACAGGCAGAGGAAAATCCAACTCCAATCCACGGAACTCACTCCTGTGTCATCTGATTTACACAGAGATCAGCAGAGACAAAAAACCCAGCATGGCGGTGCGAGGCAAATAATTACTATACGGTTATTTAAACTCTTATTTCATCAATAAACCATATCAAAACATTTGTATCTATCTGTGTTACTTTTCCAAATCACTTCAAATGATTATTTCAATTACAGACACTCTTGTGCACATATTAGCTTTAGCCTTCAGATGGCAGCATTATGCTATCTTCAATTACACTAAGAACACATTTTCTTCACTCCACAGGATTTTCACGAAAATGACCACCATCTGCAATCTCCGCTTACGTTAACCAACGTTAGTTTAAACTAACCAGGAATTATCAACAACAGCTCTCAACATGATAGTTGCAAACCAAAGCCATTTAGTTTGAATTCCAGTGCCTAAACATATATATATATATATATATATAAGTTTTAATACATGTCATTCACACACCCCTCACATAACCAGCAAGGCATTTGTACAAGCTAACTGCTAATGCCAGCTATAGCTAGCTGGAACATTTTTCCAGCTAACATGTTACACATGTTACTCACCAACAAATTATTTTGGTTCAACACAGAATTTTCTAACGATGAGATTTTGCATTCTCAGGGCTCCAAACGACTTTGGTGTTTGAATGACACAAATGAATAACTCGGAAACATCTTCAAGTTATTCAATCTTCTGTTATTGTTGTGGAAAATTAGAGTCTTACCCGGTTTTCAGAATCTTTTCAAATTAGCCGAGAGCATCTTGCAAGTTGTTCCAATGTCTCTCTGTTTTACAACATCTTATATACTTTTTTAACAGTTACATTTCATTGGTTTATCCTTCTGGTCAGTTCTAATTGGTTTACATTTGTGCTGACTTGACACTGGCCACTTGGAAACAATGGTGGTTTACCCTTAAATGGTCACTCCCATCCTTCCAACCCCCAACTGGTCATTAAACCATAGTGGCTTTGCCAAGTGTGTATTTCACCATTATACAATGGTGGTTCCGCTAAGCTAATACACTTTAAAAATAATGGTTTATTACATGTTATTACACTATTACACACTAAGCCAATTTAAGCACATTACAGGGATACAAAATATATAAATATATACAAAAAACTCGATACATTCTGTGATATATCCTGTGACCGCTTTGCGTGTGATTTTACGCACCTTCCAGTGTATGTGTGTGAGTAAGTGTGAAGCTACATTCTTTTCCTAGTTTCAAACTTTAACAGACAGATTACAGATGTGCATCAGATTACAGATATGTCATACACCAGTGCAGACACATCATTCAAGTATTCCTTTATCATAGACTTGTTTATACTGTGATATATTGATTATATACTACACATAATCAGTTCTAATCATCTCTGGCCCCAGCCGCCGACAGGCACGCTTGAAAAGCAACGGCGGCAAGGAAAAACTGTTCCCCTCCCTTTCTGTTCTGGGAAAACTCCCTTGGGGTTTTTCAGAAACCTCGAATGGACCCAGGCCTGACAGAGGAACCCATCCATCCTGGGTTTGGCTCAGAGTGCAGAACAGTTGACACACATATTCATATTTTAATATGGTTACACTTCACTATAGGTTTTATAGGTACCTTCCATGAGACTATATTAATCACATTAGTAGAGTATACATTGCACACAGTTATAGGAACTTGATCACAGCTGCATCAGTTTTGGAATCATGGGTACTTTCCTTGCACCTGGTCCGGCACATCCACCAGCACTTGACCTAATAATAATCGCACTCCTTACACGAGGCCTAGGCATGTACAGTCCATCTTCGACAGGCTGGGTCATTACACCCAGCTGTCTCCATTGTCTCATAAAGGGTCATAACCATCCCAGTGGATGACCCCTGAGTTTCAGGCCTACTACTAGGCCCTGTCCCATCACAGTCAGACTCAGTTTTGTCTGTGGAGGAAATATGATTTCCAACATTTCCCCCCTTAGAGGCCTTTGCGGCCTTTCTTCTTGCCTTTCGGGCCTGCGGTTTACGCACTAGGGTCCGCTTTGGCCTATTCAAACTATAGCTATGAGATGTCCTTCTGATCACGTGCTGATCGGCCAAAATTTGATGAAACCTGTCTGCGAGCATAGGCTTACTTGACCACAAGTGGCGTCTCCCCACCTCCGTCAAGGAGCATCAGAGCGCCAATCCCAGGAGCCCCAGGTGGCTGGACCTCTGTCGAGTCCCTTCGTGGTCGCCAAGTTATGTTGTGGAAAATTAGAGTCTCAAGCTTTTCAAATTATTTTCTATGTCCTTTTTGTTCAATTATTCCGTTTCGCTCAATTTTTCTGAAAAGCAGAGAAGAGGTTTGAGGCAGAAGATTTTCAAAGTTATTAGACTTTATTTCAGATGAAATCACAAAGCCGAGAGCATCTTACAAGTTGCTCCAAAGTTATTTTGTTTTACATTACCTTATATACCTGTTAGTTACATAACAGCTACCTCATTGGTTTTTTCTGGTCAATTTCAATTGGTCTTTATTTATGCTGACTTATCACTAATCACTCGGAAATAATGATGGTTCACCCTTAATTGCGCGATGTTGGTTTGGTGTGTGCTATTTAATGCGAAACCATCATTGCAGTTTGAGACACTCTTATTGCTAAACCATTGATTTGTGGGATTACTAGTTGGTATGTTTCATCTAGTGCTACCTATTTATCACTACCATAGCCTTTCTCAGCATAGACCATTTGAGTCCAGCCATAGTAGCCTGTTTTTCTGCACTATTGCAGTTCGCATGGTTTTTTTGAGTGGTTTTTTTTGCGAATATATTTTCCATTGAACAAAAAACAGACACAACAACATGACACTACACACATGTACAAATGTACCTAAACACTTATGGATAAAGAGATAAAAAAGGAAAAATACATGTAGTATACAAATATTATAATGCAATTCCATCAATATAATTCCATTTAAACAAAGGTTATAAATAAGGGCCCGACCTAAATTAAAGCCAATCCCCTTGGTCCAATTATTCAAGGTCGTAGTTGAAGCCACATGAAGCTTCGCAGTTGAGCGCACAAGAATTAGGATGGACATATAAAATCTGAGCCACACAGACTTTCTGTCACTCTGAGGTTCGAACCAACCATTAAGAATGGACTTCTTGGCTGCCGTCAGTCCTGCCATAAGGAGACGCCGGTTCTGTAAGTTCAATACAACAATTGAGTTGTCTCCAAGTAGCAGTAAGGCCGGGGATAAGGAAAGCTTGACAGCTAACAAATCTGATAGAATCTGGACAACCTGTTTCCAAAAATCCAATATATAATGATATTCCCAGAACATATGTAGAAAATATCCCGGAATCCCGATGTTACATATTTTGCATGAATTATCAGTAATTAGTTTCATTTGGTGGGCACGATGAGGAGTGACATCAAATCTGTGGGTCAGTTTGTAGTTAATCACCTGATGTGCCAGATTCTTAGAGGAAATAAATACATTCTCCCAGATATTCTCCCAGTTAACTTTCATATTTAGTTGTTCAAATCCCCTATGCCATATCGTCGCCACACCCTAAGGTTTCAGTTTGGCCTTAATACATTTATTGTACAAAAAAGAGATTAAACCCTGTGTGGCATTCAAAAAGGTAAGGAATTTGTACAGAGTGTGTTCACACAAAGGGGAGGCCAGATCTTGTGATAAAAGAAAAAGGATGTAGGTGGAAGAGAGAATTTTTCCTTAAGTGTTTGTAAAGTTTGTAAACCTATGTCATCAAACAAGTCATCTAGAACATGCACATTATTATTGGACCAAGGAGGGAAAATAAAAGGCTTGGAGCCTGATAGTAAATTATAATTACGCCACAAGTGGGAGTTCTTATGTATATGCCCCGGGATAACTAAGTGTCTTTCCACTTGTTTCCAAATAGTCAATGAATGATAAATAATAGGTCCCACACGTAAAGAAATTCTGTTCTGCTTAAGTCCGGAAAAGGGAAGGTTTTTAAGCCTATATGGGGATACTAGGGCCTCCTCTAAAATATGCCAAGGGACCTGTAGCTGTCTCAGAAGTTGAGACTTGTCACGTGATACTTATAGTACTTCATGTTTCCTGTTAGGAATAAGTTTGTGATTATTTGAGTGTATAAAGCACGATTAAAATATAATATAAATATGGGTTTAAAAAGATTAAAAATGTATCTACAAAACACCAAAGTTAAATATTTCATTTAAAAATGTTCCATGGTACGCAGTTATATTGTAATTAATTTGGGTCATGTGACCAGCGTCAAGTTAATTGCATTATGGGACAGAGAAGCAACAGGGATGCAGAGAGAAGGCATGCCCGTGTAAAGCTCCAGAAGTTAATTCTACATGAGGTCTAAGAGGCGCACACGGTAATTGTCTTTATTTGATTCATTGGTTTATGTTTGTTGTTGTGCATGGACAATGTGATACTTTGTGTGAGCGATACTTTTGAGTTTCATTGCATTTCTCATGGACGGACATGTTCGGACCAGCTCAACAATGGACGCTAATTGAAAGAATCAATAACGGAAGGAGGCATAACCTATGCCTACATTAATCGAACATTTTATGTTTTTATTTCTTTTAGTTTTCACGGTGTCTGCTGAGTGTGTGAGAGAGAATAAATCTTCAAAAGACATCTGTATGAAGCGTGGCCATTATTCCATTGGACCTGTGTAGCTACAGGACCTCTGATGATGCACTGTCAAACCATGTCCTAATGGGTCTTAATTGAAAGGACCAAAAGTAAAGTTTGAAATTAGGGTAAACTAGGCCTACCAGTTTAGGGCATGTTGTGGAAAATTAGTCTCAAGCTTTTCAAATTATTTTCTAAGTCCTTTTTGTTCAATTATTCAGAAGTCAAATTATTTTCTAAGTCCCGTTTTGCAATATTTTTCCGAAAAGCAGAGAAGAGGTTTGAGGCAGAAGATTTTATTAGACTTTATTTCAGATGAAATCACAAAGCCTCCTCAATAACCAGGCCGTTTCCCCAGTTCAAATCGGTCGAGAAAGTTGTGTAAATGAAGTCGGAAACATGCTAACATGCTACGCATTGAAAACAATGGTCGCGATAGCATCGGTGTGAAATTTTTTAACGTAGCGGCAAATCTAGTGGTGTAATCAGTGTAAATCATCGCCAGGTATTCGCTTTGATACCCCTCCTCAATAACCAGGCCCTTTTCCCAGTTCAAATCGGTCGAGGAAGTTGTATAAATGAAGTCGGAAACATGCTAACTGCCAATCCTTTCAAAGCAATGGGCGCGATAGCATCGGTGTGACACTTTTTTATGTAGCGGCAAATCTAGCCGTTTAATCAGTGTAAAACATTGCTAGTTTAAATCGGTCAGGAAAGTCGTTTAAAACAAGTCGGAAAGAAGCGGTGTGACATTTTTTATGTGAAGTTAAGCCGTCGGCGATCTCGTTGCTTAGCAACGCGTTCGTCTGCAAGCTTATCAAGCCGCTTTCTAAATAGAAACTGCTCTGGTTTAAAAAGTACAGCATATGTAAACATTCTGTAAAAAAGGCATCTTAATATAGGTAGTCCTCTCCCGTTTAGAGTTTGAATGGTGTTGGTATGATTTAAAATAAAGGAGCTGTCATAAAATATAAATTGCTCTCTCTTCTTTTTTTTCTCTTTTTTTTGACTTAACATGGGAGTTAATGCGACTTTTAGACAGCAGTCTCTGTCCTTTTTGGCTATTTTTTCAGAAACCGTGCATCCTATTTCAATGGAAGTAACATTGGATGAGAGAGGACAAAAATGCCTGTACAGTGTAAGGTGTGGGAGTAAGATGATAATGTTTGGGAGATTTTGAATAAATTCTGCTACCTGCTATAGGTAGAGGGCATTATGACGTCACCCACTCTAGTTGTGAACATTCCACTCCATTCACTCCAATGTTAAATGGAATCTGGCATTTTTTAATAAATAAATCTTCCAAACATTATCATGTTACTCCCACACCCTTCCACTATACAGGCCCAATGTAGGCATTTTTGTCCTCTTTCATCCAATGTTAATTCCATTGAAATAGGCCTCACGGTTTTTGAATAAAGGGCCCAAAAGGCCAGAGAGTACAAAGAGAGTACTTCTAATTTTGTACTTTTTCACAATTTCCCATGCATTGTCAATGGGCCCAAAGAAGGGACGTTCCCGCTCGAGGTGTACGTTTTGATGTATTTTCTGCATCTGTGCTGGCAACGCTGCGAGACTAGTAGCGAACCAAAGTTTTGTACGGAAGAAAAAAATTAAAATAAGTATGGCGGCGAAGAACAATAGAGTGCCTTTGCTATGCATTGCTATGTGTGTTTGTGTGTGCTTGTGTGTGGGGAGCACACACAAGCACACACACACACACAAATCTTTGTACACACACACACACACACACACAGATGTGTAGGAGAGGAGTAGAGAGATACGCGTATGTTCAGTGGAAGGTGTGGGAGTAAGATGAAAATGTTTTGAAGATTTCTTTTCACACACAGCGTCACACACTTCATCACTTTGAAGTAATGTTTCATTAGCATACTAACAATACCTCAAATAAAACTGTACTTTTGTTTTGTGACAAACAGTTATCACTGAAGCAGACAGCCATCCATCTTCTTGGTATTAGTCACATTTAGACCAATCTATCGCAGTGCTTCCCAAATCTTTGTACTGGAATAGATCAAATAAGCAGAACTGGCAACAACAAATGGATCAGTAACACCAACACATATGGTCAAAATAAAAGAAGTTTTAATTCCAGTGTTCCCCATATGCATAGTGCTGGGTTTATCTGGACAAAGAAGTGGGCATATGTACATCAGTAGGAACTCAAAGTAGTACAGACACACATTGCAAGAGCAAAGGTGCGGCGGTGTGCAAAAAGATCTAAAGATCTATACATTGTCTACATCAAAATAATTAAGCAAAGAATAGGTCAATAGAAAACAAAAAAAATATATATACACACACACACACACATGTGCATACATATCTACTTGACAGAGGCAGTCTCAATGCAGCCACACGTAAAACACATCATAAATGGATCAGTAACACCAACACATATGGTCAAAATGAAACAAGTTTTAATTCCAGTGTTCCACATATGCATAGTGCTGGGTTTATCTGGACAAAGAAGTGGGCATATGTACATCAGTAGGAACTCAAAGTACTACAGACATAAATTGCAAGAGCAAAGGTGCAACAGTGTGTAAAAAGATCTAAAGAACTATACGTTGTCTAATTATTTTGATGTAGACCAATAAATCAATAGAAAAAAAACAAAGAAAAAAAAAATGTATACACACACACACACATGTGCATACATATCTACATGACAGAGGCAGTCTCAACGCAACAACATGTAAAACACATCATAACATGACAATGACATGGTAAACTACACATCGGTTATGAACAAATAATGAACTAGCCAATGTGATCAATCAGTGTCTGCTTTTCAGTCGTGGCAGATGAGACAAGCTGGCTATAGCCTCGGGACTGAAACAACTCCCGGATGGCTTTCTTCCCTCTTGAGAGCAGGTCTTCATTGAAGTCTCCACAAACGACGACAGGCTGGCAATCCATCGTCTCCAAAGAGTCCAAGAGGCTTTGCATGTTTGGAAGGAACGTGTCGAGACCGAAATTTGGTGGTCTGTACACTGTGGCTATCAAGGCTCTGACCGGGGACTCAACTTTGACGACTGAGAATTCAAGATCCGTCACATCGTGAAAGTATCTCCGGGCCTCTGCCTGAAGACTGCTCCTGCAGTACACCACAACACCACCTCCATCTTTTGTAGCCATGTCCACTCTGTTTGTGTAGGACACATGTCTGTTGCGTGCAAACATGTCATATCCCTCCAACTGGAACTTTGGGGAAACAAACTATCCGGACAAATGGGTTTCGGTGATGCATAAAACGTCGGCAAGTCCGAGCTCGTGGTGAGACTTCAAGTCCTCCATGTGCGGTGGAAGTCCTTCCGCATTGTGATGGACAACAGTCAACGTTGGAGCGGCGTGCTCTGCCGATTTCACAAAATGCAACAGTGGCCTTGTACTCATATTCTCCATTGCCGCCGTGACGATCGGATCGGCATAAATCTTCTTTTGTTCAAAGTCGATTATCCTCAGTCCCTCAAGTGAGGTTGTCCGGCTTAGGGCGACATAGGCCATTCCAGATTCAAAAACACGCTTCAGACAGACCACTGCAGACTTCATAGTCATGCCTTGCACTTTATGAGCTGTACATCCAAAGGCCAGTTTCATCGGGAACTGCCGCCGAACCACTCCTCTTTTGCTCATTTTTTCCTCGAACCTTTCGATGTACACCAAGTCATCGGTCGCCCCTGGAATCTTCCTGCGGAATTTCTGACCCGCCATGGGATTATCCAATTCCAGTCCGATCAGCTTCACCGTCGTCGGTCCACATCCAGCGGTGGGAACAATGTTGGCGATTGTTCCAAAGGTCCCATTTACAATACCGTCCTCGGTATCCAGGCACCTAGTCACCATGACCCGTGCTCCCTGAGCAGCTTGTATGTTGTCCGGTAAATTCCTGCTATTGCCCTTGAGATCAGTCAGGATGACCATTCCTCCTCTTCGCGGGTCTTTTCTGTAGTCCTCTGCTGGAATGTTGACGACTTGTAAGCGCAGGGCAGTTACAGTTGCAGCATTGTGCTCATCAACCTCTTTGTTCGTGGCAAAGATATGAAGGGCATCAAGCGGACAATCTTTGATTTCAGCGACAGCCTGTGTGAGCAGAGCTGCATCATCGACGCTGAGAGGATCAGTCTTCTTCTTAGTTCTGATCCTGTTCAAGAGTCGGGCGAAAGCACGATCGTCTTTCTGCCGCATGATCTCCGTAAGGTTGACCATCTGGAAATCTTTCCAGAGATCAAGCACATCGCCCTCACAGACGCAGAGCTGTTTGGCTTTACCAACGGGTGGCAGCTGGTAGAAGTCTCCAACTGCAAGGACAGACATCCCTCCAAATGGTTTCCTGTTGCCTTTGATTTGCTGGAATCTCCAGTGGACATAGGCAAAGAGTTCCTTCAAGACCATGCATATCTCGTCGATAATGAGAATCTCTGCATTGGACAGTGCCGCTCTCACTTCGTCCAGTGCGTTTCCGAGTCCTTGATACGGTGGTCTCAAATTTCTCGGGAGCTTCAAGACGGAGTGCAGGGTTTTACCAGAGATGTTGAAAGCCGCAGTGCCGGTAAACGCCATCAGCAGCACTGCAGGCTGGGACATGTCCGCTTGATCGCGAAACCTGGGAAGTTGGCCCAGAATCTTGGTAGCCTCCTGATAGACGCACTTAATGACGTGGGAATTGCCACAGCCGGCTCCCCCAGAGATAAAGTAAAACAGGGGTTCAGGATTGTGACCCCAGACACGCTTCAAACACCACTCGTGCACGGTGTAGAAAACGGATGCTTGCGTTTCGTTGAGGCTTCGGTACATACTCCTCACAAAGTCCGGGCTCAATTTCGGTGCGTCAATCGTTGGCATTGCTCCACTGTACAGAGCATGGACTTCGTAATCGGGAATCTGGTCTTGTTCTTCGTGCTCATCGGGGTGAATGACTTGTCGCTGAGCGACACACTCCAAACGATCCACTTCAACCTCCGGTGCAAAAGTGTTCCACGCATTGAGAACTGGCCCTTGTTTTTCAAGCTGTCTCAGCGCCTTCTCAATTGCTTTCCCTTGTCCTTCGTATCGTTTCCGGTTGAAGTCCACGTATTGTTTTACGCTCCCTCCATGGCCACGGTTGTAGAAGTCTTCATACGTCGGATAGTATTCGCTTTTCAGTTCGTCATCCGTCCTGTGTGGGATATACAATTTTAACAGCCGTCTGTAAAACTTTTCCGGTTGTTTTTTCTCCGAGAACCGAGTAAATCGGATGATGGCAGATTTTCCCTGGGTTCTTTTCTGAACGAATCCTTTGTCGTTCTGGAGGGGAATGGCATTCGGTCCTTCAGTTTGCCGGCCGTAGAGAACCCTGCAGCCCGATGCAAAATCGGCCAGACACATGTCATTAAAGTCGCCTGTCGCAGGTCTGTTTTCGTACTTCTCGGGCAATCCTGACATCCACACGTCCTCTTCGTCTGGGCCCATGTCCTTCAGTCTGCTCAGGGGGAGACTCATTTTCAGACCGTCCTCATCAGTCTGTACGAAAATGACCGTACGCGAGCACTTTTTAAGCGGTAGGCTGCATACCCGTGCCACAGACTCCTGAGCGCTGACCTCTCTGTGCTTAGCTTACGCCTGCATGATCTGCTTCATTTCATCGCGTTCGCTGACATTTGACTTCTTCACGTCACGAATGACTGAGTTCAGGAACTCGGTCATCTCGTGTTCCGGTTTGGCCACGTACGATATCATGTACATGATACAACTGAACTCGTCGAGTATAAACTGGATGTCCATGTTGGTGTTCCACGCTCGCAGCAGATCAGGGTTGTATCCATTCACCCAGCAGTCCTTGGGCTCACGCGTCATCATGACAACCATTCCAGAGGTGAGGGACTTGACACATTCCTGGTATTCGTCATGGGTCATCTTACATTTCTCCAGCAAGTCCGACAAATCCTCGAATGAGGCATTTGCGTCCATGAGAAAGTCTCTGACCGGTTTCAGCTTTTCCTTAGCCTCCCTTTGTTTCTTTCCAACAAATTTCTTGGACTTTTTGCTCTTTTTGGAATCTTTTTTTCTACACTCCTTTTCCTGGACAACATCTTTGGCTTTTTCCCCACATTTCTTGTTCCCGCCAGCATCTTCATCGTCCTTCCAGGGTGCAGAGGCGATGATTGTTTTCTCCATGGGTAGCCTGGGGAACCCAAATCGGCACGACACATTTCCTTTCCTGCATGTTTTGGAGTGGTTTCGGCTGTGGACTTGAACCTCGGACACAATTTTGTGGAGCTCGGGGTCTGCTTTCTCATCAGGCATCTGGCAGGTTATGTAGTGGTCGATGAACTCGATGACATCTGGACAGTCCTCGGGATCCTGAACCCCCGGTGCATCTTCAATCCAAACCACCATATGAATATGAGGACTTCCTCTGGCTTGAAACTCCACCCGAAATAGGTAATCTTCCACTGGACCGATGGGCTGTGCAGGTGACAGGATCAGATCTGTCATGAGCGCATCCACCCTCTTCTCAAACATGCACATGACAGTGACTGGGTTGCTCCGGAGAATCTCGCATTTTTCATTCCAGTCAAGCCCTGAAAAGTCCCCTTCCTCGCCTTGTTGAGCTTTTATTACCGCAATGAATTTGGACCATCTCATTTCCGCGGCAGAAAAAGTGACAAAAAAGGTTGGCTTGCCCAACTGTCTGACCATGGCCTGAAGATCTCGAAGTGTTTTCTCCCAGTACGCTGGAGTGCCTCGAAGTGGTTGCATAAAACGCTTTGCTTCCTTATTTTGGATGAGTTTTTCCAACTCTACTTTATCCTGGAGCATCTTGATGGAAATCCTCCTGCCGTCCCCGGCATTTTCCTTCCCCTCCGTGTCTGGATCGACATGCTGCAGGTGGCCATGTGAGTCTCCGTTACAAACTGCGCAAAGAAGAAATAGCTTTGGTCCTTTGCAAACTGGGTATCGACACAGAATAGCCTCGTGTTGAAGTACCTGCTTGGGGACAACTTGACTTGCCTGACCTCATCCAGTGTGTTCCGTCCAGTTGGGAACTGCACAGGAAAGGCCATGGCTTCAAGTTTTGGTGTGGAGAAGAAGCCGACGGGTTTGTTTCCTTGGGCGGGAGCGACGCTGAATATTCCATCGCCATACGACAGGACTTGTGTCCAGGGCCAGACCAGGTCTGAGGTCCTCCTTTTCTTTGTCCGCGTCACTGGGCCACCGTTCATCTGTTGCGTCTGCAGCGGTTTCCATTTCTCCGTCTGGGTTGCTGGGCTACGCAGGCTGTGCGGCATCTGGGTTGTCCCATCGTGCGTCCTCTTCATCGACCGGCCGATCACCTTGGAGACTTTCAAACGTAGCGCTCTCATCTATCGCTACGTCGCTGTATTGCGGATGTGTCTCTTTCAGTTTTGTCAGGCCTGCTAGCACATTCTTCATGTTGACAGTGTAGAAGTGCTGATATCCCTTGTACTTTATTTTTCGTTTCAACTTTACCTGCAACAGCTGGGCTTCGGCGCTGGGCCTCGGGAGAGAGTTCACCGTGGTTTCCACCTCTGACGGTACACACACGACTGCACCGTGTACCGCTCTTTGCCGTCCTTTGGGCAACGCAACTATTTTAGCAAACGGCAGGATTTTCACGATCAACTGCCTTTCCAGCACATTTAACTCCTCCAGCTCTGGGGGAATGGGTGCTAGCTCCAGGCTATTAGCAGCTGCGATGGACGGCATCCCTCCTTTGATCAGGTGGCTGTCACAGGTGTGGCAGATCCACTCCTGCATCCGGTCTTGCGGAACAGTACATGGGGCTGAGCACTCACTGTCACATACGTGAACGTATGTACCAGTCAAGCAAGCAGCTGCCACGCCAATTTTTTTGCCATAGCTGGCTCTGTTGCAATGCCTTACCTGATTGGGGAACAGAGCTCTGTGGCACACTGTGCAGACACGTGTGGACCCATGTCGAATCCTTTCCCGGAACGAAGAAATTGCAGCTTCCATTGCAGGCTGTGGAGTTTCCGGGCGGTGGCTTACAAAGTCCATGTATTTCCTCTTGATTCTCAGTGCACACTGCAACTTGTGACGAATATGAAGTGCAGCATTTGTGGCGAGTCTATACTTTTTGTTCAGGGTGCAGCGTCGTACATGACGCAGCCTGAATTCTGTGTTGTTGCGGTGTTTTTCCATCACATACTTTTTCTTTCTGCTTATAAAATCAGGATCGGTGCTGTACCTCTCCCTCAGGTACTTTTTTCGTCTGCTTTGAAAAGCAGGGTCGGTGCTGTACCTCTCCCTCAGGTACTTTTTAATGAATTTTTTTTTCTGCTTTGAAAAGCAGGATCCATGTTGTATCTTCTGGTGATGTAATCCTTCTTTTGTTTGCGGTGATGACAGTCTTGTGCATATTTGGTTTTCATTGCCTGCACTTTTTTCAGCCAAAATTCCAAACTGCTGGGATATTTCTGTTTGTCATATTGGCTTCTTTTAGTGGTTCTCAGGCCATTGTCTCCAGGTGATACGTGTTGCTTTTTGCAGTCACTTGCTCTACGCACAGCTTTTCTTTGCCTTTCTTTGCCCAGTTTGGAGAAATCCTGCAATGTTGTTGTGTGACACATTACGTTCACTCCCCGATTGAAGTCCAGATTCTTTGGTTGTCCATCATCGGTTTTGCTCCTTGGGATGTTGGCTTCCACACACGTCTGTGCTTCTGGTGCCGCCGCTGTTGGCTTTGTCATTGCCACATCCGCCGACTGTAATAAATAAATCTCCCAAACATTGATACGCCTCCTCATTAACCAGGCCGTTTTCGCATTTCAAATCGGTCCAGAAAATTATGTAAAACAAGTCGGAAAGAAGCGGGGTGACATTTTTTATGTGAAGTTAAGCCGTCGGCGCTATCGTTGCCTAGCAACGCATCGTCTGCAACGCTTATCAAGCCGCTTTCAAAGTATAAACGGCTCTCGTTTAAAAAGTACAGCATATATAAACATTCTCTAAAAAAGGCATCTTAATATAGGTAGTCCTCTCCCGTTTAAAGTTTGAATGGTGTCAGTATTCAGTCACACATCAAATCCATGACCAAATCTGCCTTCTTCCACCTTAAGAACATCTCCAGACTCCGGCCGTCACTCTCAGACTCCGTCACGGAGACCCTCATCCATGCCTTCATTACCTCCCGTCTGGACTATTGCAATGGAGTCCTGTTCGGGGTACCCAGCAAAGCCCTGGACAGGCTCCAGTACGTGCAGAACTCAGCTGCCCGGGTTCTCACCCGCACCAAGCCCTGGCAGCACATCACCCCCACTCTCATCCGACTCCACTGGCTTCCGGTCAAGTCTCGCATTTCATACAAACTCCTCCTCCTCACCTACAAATCCCTCCATGCCCTCGCCCCCCAGTACCTGTCTGACCTTCTCCACCATCAAACTCCTTCTCGGAGATTGCGGTCCTCGGACACGGGTCTGCTTTCCACCCCCCGCACCAGACGACGAACCTTTGGGGACAGAGGCTACAGTGTGGCAGCACCCACCCTCTGGAACTCTCTCCCCATAGAGATTCGCCAAGCCCCAACCCTGGACAGTTTCAAAGCCGCCCTCAAAACTCATCTGTTTTCTAAAACCTTTGTTTAGTTTCTGTGGTTCCTGTGTTGTCTCCGTTCTGTTGTGCTTGTATCTGCTTAAATGTATGTTTTATGTAACTTTTATCTACTCCTCCCACTGTACTGCGACCTTGGGTTTCTTGAAAGGCGCATAACAAATAAAATGTATTATTATTATTATTATTAGTATGATTTAAAATAAAGGAGCTGTGATAAGATATATATCGCCCTCTATTCTTTTTTTTCTTTTTTTTTTTCCTTAACATGGGAGCGAATGGGACTTTTAGACAGCAGTCTCTGTCCTTTTGGGCGATTTATTCAGAAACCGTGCGTGCCTGTACAGTGGAAGGTGTGGGAGTTAGATGATAATGTTTGGAAGATTTTTGATACATTCTGCTACCTGCTGAAGGTAGAGGGCATTATGACGTCACCCACTCTAGTTCTGAACATTCCATTCCATAGACTCCAATGTTAAGTTGCATCTGAAGCTTTTTTAATAAATAAATCTTCCAAACATTATCATCTTACTCCCACACCTCCACTGTACAGGCCCAATTGTACAGGCCTCACGGTAGTTGAATAAAGGGCCCAAAAGGACAGAGAGTACGAAGAGAGTACTTCTAATTTTGTACTTTTTCACAATTTCCCATGCATTGTCAATGGGCCCAAAGAAGGGAAAATGAAAATGTCACGTGCGATCGCTAAGAAAAGTAATAGCACACGATTCCCGCTCGTGGCGCACGTTTTGATGTATTTTTTGCAACGCCGCGAGACTAGTAGTGAACCGAAGTTTGGCGGGAGAATTTTTTTTTTTGCTGTGCACTGCAGTGTGCTCTCTTTTGCAAAGCAGGCACCCTAATAACACATTTGAGGCAGGGTTATTTTTACAGGGAAATGGAGAAATTACAAATATGGTAACATCCAGGAACATATATTTAAAAAATATCTTTGTCCTGAGAGAGATATATCTGACGGCTATATTAATCATAAAATTTGACAGTGTGGTATGTAACCTTTGACCCTAAGACACATATCAAGGCTTTTGACAGGTTAGCGTGACCTGTGTCACTCCCCTTAACCCCCTAATGCAGTGTTTCTCAAATAGTGGGGCGCGCCCCCCTGTGGGGGCGCGGTGCGATGCCAGGGGGGGCGCGTGTGACCCCGGGAACATGCTTTTTTTGCCGTACTAGAATAAAGTGTCATTGCAGATATGAAGTGCAGTAAACAAACCCTCAAGAGACACCATGGAAAAATATTTAACAGGGTTGAAAAGAAAGGCGGAGAGAGACGAAGATAATGAGACAAACAAAAGTCACCCGAAAGCTAAGACGAGGAAATATGACGAAGCGTATGTAGCGCTTGGCTTCACTGTGACTACGGTGGAAGATGAGGAAAGACCGGTGTGTTTACTGTGTCTTAAAATGTTGGCAGCGGACAGAATGAAGCCAAATAAATTAAGGCGTCACTTAAAGACATTACACCCCAATCACGCTGATAAGCCGCTTGAGTTTTTTAAGCGGAAACGTGCCGAATATTGCCGACAATCATCCCGCTTTGTGAATGCTACTTCAGAAAACCAGCGAGCACTGTTAGCATCATATAAGGTGGTGTACCAAATTGCTCAGTGCAAAAAACCCCACACCATAGCATTTCTTTAATGTTAATAAGGATACAATGTTATGCAGAGGTGTACTTATAACAATTTTATAGACAAATGATACTATTTATAGTCGCGGCTGAGAGTGGGGGGCGCGAAATGTTTTCTTCCTCCTAGGGGGGGCGTAACAGAAAATAATTGAGAAGCACTGCCCTAATGGAATCTTCAGATGACCTGTAGCCCCTTAATTATATGATAGAATATCACATTTTATGATTAATATAGCCATTGGTAGGGGTGGGCGATATGAGCTAAAATTCATATCACAATATTTTCCACTGTCCAGACGATATCAATATGATATCACGATATATGAGAAAAAAAATCTGAATCACATTTTAATAGCCCTTCTTAGTTAAATGACATTAGTTAAGGCAAAATATGTATTTTAACCTTATATAACCAGAAAGAGTTATAGCAAGTACCGGCAGCGAATGATGACTTGATTGATTGCTGAGTGGGAGTCTGGCTTGTCTTCGGGCGAGCTCCTGGACTAACTGTTTCACGCATTCGGGTACATTCCTCATATTCACAGACATGCATGGTTTTCAGGTGGGTAAACAGGTTGCTGGTGTTTCCACCTTTGGCTAAAACAACACGGTGACACAACTTGCATAGTATTGTTTGTTGGTTGAGGTCGGAGATTTTGAACCCAAACCAGTTCCAAACGACAGAGGAGCCCCCTTTCTTTTTAACCAATTCGTCGTCATCCTGCTCTTGAGCAACATCACTTTCTGCGTGTTCGCTCATTTTCGATTCTTCACTTTTGCACTTGTAATAGGCTATAAATATTAGTACGTAGTCTGCCTGCTAACTGCAGCTGCGTGCATGCTTGTTTGTTGCTAGATGCGCGCAACAAATGCATAAAACGTCCGCTCAAAAAAATAGGTCAACATATTAACATGCTTCTTTTTTTCGTAGGAACCTGGAGGTTACATTAAAATAAAAAATAGATGTAGCTACTAACTACTATCACTCAATTGAAATTTTGAACAAAATAATATGAATGCCAAATTAGAATTTATGAATATATAACGGTATCCACGGTATAGCAAAATCCATATCGTGGCGCAGCATAATACCGGTAGTCACTTTCATACCGGTATAGCGCCCACTCCTAGCCATTGGATATATCTCTCTGACCTGTAATATTCCTGTAATAATGGCTAAAATGTAAAAGTGGTGGTTGGTTTGATTACTGAAGAATCATGATGCTGTTTAGCAAGGCAGTTTACTTCAGCTAAGTCCCTGCATAATAAAGAGGTAAAAACTCCTGTTAGATATCACATTGTGCACATTGTATGATGCCACAGACCTTGCTTTGTAAGAAAAGTGGACATTTGAATAGGGTTGTATCTTAACATTATATGTCACATTCCTATTGATTAGTAGGTTTCATGCCAACTATTAGCACAAGTTGAGAAAACTGTGACTGAAATGGTCCACATTCTTCAGGAGATTCAGCAGTTTTTTGGGAACAGAAACTTATTTTCCTCAACCTCAGCTTGTGTGTATATGTGTGCGTGTTTACAAAGTTTTCCCAGGAGGCCCCTAAATTCAGTTATGTCTCATCTGATGTTGTGGTATATGCCGGTAGAATTCACCACTCTTTTTGTGGTTGTGTGTGTGTTCAGCAGCAAGATTCTTCTGAAGGCTGACACTGGGAGAAAGAGGATATAAAGATTACAAAAGAGCAAACTCCCGCTAGTGAGGAAGAGCAGGCGGATTGGGACGCTAACCGTGGAGGTGAGACTGGTTGGCTATTACTTAAGTCTAGAGTGTATTGATATTTTAAGCCTTTAATATAATTATAACTCATTGGCAATAATTTATACAGTTATATAAAAAAAGTTTTTTTGTTGTTTCTAAATGCGATACATTACTAAATACTATATTTCCAAAGAACCGCATACAATTGCTGCAATCTGTTTCAGCCCTCAAAGTGAGAGAATACTTTTGTTGGAACATCTGGAATCGTATGTGGCAGTACCAATTGTCAGGGCTTGCATTTTGTCTAACCTGTTGTATGCTGCTAAGAAAAAATGTAGATGGTCATTGTATTAGTCCAGTGTAATATTCTGATTACTTATCGTTGTTATCGTATTGCTTCTACTCTTTTAACAATAATTTTGTTAATATTTCAGACTCCGATAACGGTGACTACAACTACGAGCTGTGTCTGGAAATGAAGAGACAGAAGATTCAGCGCGAGTTAATGAAGCTAGAGGAGAACATGGAGAAAAGGGAGGAGATTGTCTTCAAGAAAGAGGTTTTTTTTCAAAAGTATACCTATAAATATATATAAGAAATTGTGATTTGTTTGCAGGACCCAGTGTTTGGATGCACCATCACATAATGTGTTAGATTTAAACATTTTTAACAAGTTCTGGGGGTAATTGCCTGGCAGGTAAAAGATTTGAAAAAGAGTGGGGGTGAAATTCGGTTCTGTAGAGTGTGTGGGAAAATGGAGCCTGTTGTAGCATTTTCTTCCATGCACCACTGCTATAACACTTGTATTAGAATTCCTGTGGTAACACTTTGTTTTATTTTACAGGAACAGTCCAGCAAGAACAGAACTAGCAGCCTAACAAAGGCAAGTATTCATGGGTCTCTTATAGCATGTTTATCTTTATTTTGTTTCAGACTCACCAAATTATTTTGCTGTGAACATAATTGACTCTGAAAATGAACAATTGAAGAGTGGTTTTCTGTCTGTTTGACAAGAGAACCTGGGATATTTTTCTTATAAATACATTGTGAACTTCCCTGCCATTTAGGAAACCAAATACACACTTTGAACTGTTATGGGTCTACATGCCTTCATTTGGGCTGTGTCATTGGGTTCATGTTTGGTAGCTAGCAAGTGAACCAGCTGTTTGCTATTTGAGCTGATGACATCCCTACTGACATGATTTTCTTTGCAAAGTAAGACAAAAGCCTGTACCTCATTGTGTTGTGACCCCCAAATGAACTGAGCTCTGAGTACAGAAGTATACTTGAGGCAAACTGAAAAGACACAGGACACACTCCAGAAGGCCAGCGCCTTAAGGCCAGTTTACATCAAAGATTCGCAATGAGACGAGACCACTTTAGAATGTTGCAGAGAAAAGTTGCAGCAATGTAAATTACCCTGTATCTGGTTGTCGCAAGTTGGCTGTTGGCAGCCTTTTTCGTTTTAGAACGTAGCGTACGTCAGGGTCATTGTTACATTGCTCCAACCAATCAGCGCCTAGTATAGTGCACACAAATATATTGTGGAGTTTTGGACTGAAGTGAGAGAAGATTTAATAATCTTTTTGAAAAACAAGCCCTGTCTATACGGCACCAGCTCTTCTAGACCAGTGGTTCTCAAACTTTTCAGCCCGCAACCCCTAAAATTACATTGGTAGAGACTTGCAACCCCCACTATCCCCTGAGGCGCTTTCCGACAATCTTGACAAGCACACAAACGCACTCACAAACACACGGTTACAGCGCCCGGATGGGTGGGCCTGCTGTTTTTTAGAACAAAACAGCTCCACTCTCGGTTTGATGTTGGAGATGGCCACTTGGAGATCATCCTCCATGCTGAGTCGTGATCGGTATTTGTTATTTATGTACGTCAATGCGGAAAAGGTATTTTCACATAAATAGCTTGATTTGAAATCAATCAGTACATACAGTACATTCAGGGTGACTGTCAATCTCGATATCTGTTATGTCCTTGTTTTTACGGATTCAAAACCGTTCCATTTTGCAGATTAACGTTAGCTAGCTTGCAAAAATAAATGATGTACACACAAGGCAGTTTATAGGCTAGTACGTTTAGTGCTGCGCTGTAAATGTACAGTAACTGTCATGTCGTAAATACATTTAGTACAGGTCAGACAAGGCTACTGGGAAAATGTTTGTTAACGTTAATACATTTAGGCGCTACTCATATTGACAAGTCACTCTAAAATAACTGATGAATTTAATTCAGAAAAGCCATCTATCCCTCTTATGCTGATAAACCACATGATCCTGAAACAGTGAGGACATACGTTTACACTGTGCTGGAGAAAAGTTGTGCAAGCAATGACATTTTCACAAAGCTGGGCACCAAACGGGCGTCACTCGCCAATATTGCATAAAAAGAAAGGACTGAAGGCAAGAGTTTTACAAGTAGCACATCACGTTAATTTCACATACTGTATTATACACAGAGAGCTCTTGCAGGCAGAGCACTCTATCCAAATTGTCGTAAGCACCTGGGGGAAGGGGGATTGTGGGTGTCGTGTCTACTGGGAGTCAGGGGCTGAAAAGTTTGAGAATCAAAATATTGTAGGCTACATACTCTGATTGTTAAAATAAATTGTAGGCTAACACATGAATTGTAGGCCTATTTTTTGTTATGCATGAAAAGACGGTAATAAAAACACGGAAGTAAAGAGAGTGGTTGTTATGGAAATGGTCAACTGCTTCGTCGTTTTGATGTAAACTGGCTACTTTTCGAATGCTGCAGACCATACATATGGGATTCTTCTGCAACTTTTCTCTGCAACGTTCTAAAAACGGTCTCGTTGTGAATCTTTGATATAAACTGACCTTTAAAGTCACTCAATTCCTGCGTCTTTCCCAGATCTCTCCAGAGCCTGTGAGTTCTAAAGCATTCCCCTCATGTCGGAAGTCCAGCGGATCGCCCATGACCAAAACCAGTACCAAGTCCGCAGGCTCCGGCAAGAAGGAAAAGAAGACCTCCGTTATCTCCTCACCTGTGTTAGACCAGGCCAGGTCAGTCAAGTGGGGCAGATGAGCAGACAGATGGGAAGGAGGGAAGGAATGAAGGGGCAACAACCTTTGCATGACCTTACCGCTACAGGCCGTTTGATATGAATGCTTTGAAAAGCCTTGTCTGCTCCTGTGCAGGTGGCATTCCAAAAAGCCTGACTTTCACAGCCAAAATCTGAGTACGACTGTCTGAAATCTGAAGGCTGAAAGTCTGAAGGCCATTGCACTGTGTGTCCCTCTCCAAACAGACCCTCCAAGACCGCTCATAGCAAAAAGAAAGGCCCTCGCACCCCAGCCCTCCGCCTATCCCCGTGGACAACCCTGTCATGGGACAGAAGCACAAAGGCAAACACAAGAACAAGGAGAAGTCTGAGCAGAAGCCCAAGGAGGGTGAAGAGAGGGGGAGGGACATCGAGAAGCACAAAGAAAAAAAGGAGAAACGCAGGTAAGGGTTTCTGGAGGGGAAATGCGGCCCTGTCAGGGAGGCCTGAGAGGGGTTTAATTACATGCATGGTGTGCTCAGTGTGATGCAAGTGTGAATCAGTAGAAAATAAGAGTACATTCCCTTACCACTTTTAAGAGAAAAGGTGAAAAAAAGCTGCCTCTGGTTTATTACAAAACGTACGAGTTCCTGCTTGTTTTGGTTGCAGTGACTGCTCTGAAAGCTCCCACAAGCAGAAGCAGTCAGTGACCTCTGAGGAGGTGTCCCCCTCCCCCAGACTGGCCCCCCCAAAACCCTCTGCCATCACCTCCCCACATCATCAGAGCATAGTGTCCCAGTAGTGTCACCTTGGTACAGTGTCACGTTGATTCTGACCAAACACTGTACAGGGAGGCTATCCATAAGTCCCGACAGTTCTTAACCCCCTGAGGTCGGCTGGATCGCTGACGATCCAAGCAGCAATAAAAGTATATTACTATTTCTAACTCCGCGAGATTTTAATCATACACACGCGGCAAAAACATTGACAGAAACCTTAGAATCGCGACTTTCCAATTTGAGCACTGGCAAATAATATGAGATTTTTTTAATTAGGTTAATTAAACCAAAAGTAAACCTTGCCTTTTACTCTCTGTTTTACCTGGAAGTACCGTCCCCCTTCTATTGACATGGTAACTAGGTGCTAGTTTCGGGGAGGGACGTGGGGCCATGTGTGAAATCTCCGGTGTAAACAACACAAAATGTCCTGACAATTTGAAGCACATTTTATTCAAGATGGCAAGATTTTCTGCTCTGGAGTGTTTGGGAGCATTGATGGAAAGCGAGGAGGACAACAACTCATCATATCCCGATACTGAAGAGGATTCAGAGGAAGAGAGACAGCATACTCGTGAAAATATATGAATTCCGCGTCTTTGCTATACATATTCTGTTTGTTGTAACATTACAAATTGCAATAGGCACTCAAGATCTATGTAAAAATACTTTTCAAACAGCCTAAAATGTTATGCGAAGCTTATAAAGCATTTTGTCTGTGTTTACGCTTGCGATCTGCCAGCAACAGACTGTGCATGCTGATATTTATTTTATTTCCCATGTTTTCAAATATTCGTGAAAATATATGAATTCCGCGTCTTGTGACGCTACACATATTCCATTTGTTGGAACATTATAAATTGCAATAGGCACTCAAGATCTATGTAAAAATACTTTTCAAACAGCCTAAAATGTTATAAAAAAAGGCTATATAGCATCTTGTCTGTGTTTACGCTTGCGATCTGCCAGCAACAGACTGTGTATGCTAATATTTATTTATATTTATTTATATTTATTCCGCGTCTTGTGACTTCACACCTAAATTACACAAATTACACACCCTCCCCCCACACATCCGACAGTCTGACACCATAACAAAATTTAAATCACACCTCAAAACTCACCTCTTCAAAATGGCCTATTCACTGTAATGTACCCAGAAAACTGGGTACTTTTGATCATGTGCCTGTGCCCACTGCCAAACAGACTCTGGATGTTGGCAAACTGGCTTCTGTTGGTCGCAAGAAATGTGTACTCTGCAAGATGTCGGGGAAACAACAGTGCACTCCATGGGAGTGCAAGGTTTGTGATGTTCCCTTGTGTCTACAGTTGACCAGAAACTGTTTGTGTGATGTTTTCAATAAATCTTACAAAATGAAAAAAAAAATGTTTTCTGTCTTCTGCATGGCTCACTGACTATTGCTTACTCTGATGGCTTTTGTCTTTGTCTGATGGCCTTTGAGAGAGAGATGGCCCATCTGACAGATCTTAGAGGTGTGGACAACCCTCAGGTGTGGATCATGAATATTCAGGAAATTAGCATATAGCCCTCCCACAGCCTGAAATAAATTTGACCAGTTCTGATAAAAACAGGTTTTTAGCTATTTAAGTTGAAGAATTTGAGATAAATATCAGACACCGAAATCACAAAGCTTCTCTGACTTCAGGTGGTTAACAGTGCATGCGGTTCTTTTGGAAGTTTTATATTTGTGCAGATGGAAGCACAAAATACTTACAAGAACAACGTTATGGATGTGTGGAAGTAACCTGCTTTCAGCATACTTTTCATGGCTACTGTTAAAATATATTATATACATGTACATTTTTACATTTTACATTTTAAGCATTTAGCAGATGCTCTTATCCAGAGCGACTTACAAGATGTGCATCAATACATGGTAGGAACAATCACAGTTAGCGCACGAGATCAGTGCAGGAATACAGCAATAGACATCATTGCAGGCATCTGCGTACCATACCTGTAACACCGGGAAGGAAAAGGTATTTTACATTTAAATTTTTTTTTTTTTTTTTTTTTTTTTTTTTAAATAAAGAGTATAGTGTTGAACAAGTTAGACAGTGGTGAAGACAATTTAGCTAGATGGACAGAGATCAGGGGTAGTGGAGTCTGAAGAGGTGGGTTTTGAGTCTCTTGTGGAAGATTGGAAGTGATTCCGCAGTCCTGACAGACTGCGGGAGGTCGTTCCACCAACGAGGACCAGGACAGAGAAGAGGCGAGACCGCGAGGAGCGCTGCCAGGCGCCCGGAGGGATGGGGCAGTCAGTCTGCCAGCGGAGGCGGAGCGGAGAGGTCTGGACGGGGTATAGGGCGTGATGAGTGACTGGAGGTATGGGGGAGCAGTACCTCTGGCCGCTTGAAAATTCCAGTGACTTGAATCTGATGCGTGCTGCGATGGGGAGCCAGTGCAGAGAGGAGAGTAGAGGGGTGACGTGGGTGAACTTCGGCTGGTTGAACACCAGGCGAGCAGCAGCGTTCTGGACTAGTTGCAGTGGCTTGATGGCACAGGCCGGAAGGCCTGCCAGCAAGGAATTGCAGTAGTCCAGCCGTGAGATCACCAGGGCCTGGACCAGGAGTTGAGTGGCCTCTTGGGTGAGGAACGGTCGGATCCTCCGGATGTTGTGGAGGAGAAACGGCAGGTCGAGTGATCGCTGCAATATGGCTCGAGAAGCACAGCTGGTTGTCCAGGGTTACCCCAAGACTCCTGGCAGACTGGGACGGAGACACTATGGAGCCTTCCACGGTGATTGACGCATCAATCATCGGGGAGCCCTTCGCTGGGAGGAAGAGCAGCTCTGTCTTCCCCAGGTTCAGCTTCAGGTGGTGGGTGGACATCCATGCGGAGATGTCAGCCAGGCATGCAGAGATCCGTGCCGGGATCTGGGTATCAGATGGAGGAAGGAGAGAAACAGTTGAGTGTCATCAGCATAACAGTGATAGGAAAAACCATGAGCAGAAATAACAGAGCCAAGTGACTTGGTGTACAGAGAAAATAGGACAGGGCCTAGCACCGAGCCCTGCGGGACACGGTAGAGAGGGTGCGGGGAGAGGAGAGGATCCTCTCCAGGCCACCTGGTAGGACCGGTCAGCCAGGTAGGACTCAAACCATGTCAACACAGATCCAGAGATTCCCATCTCGACGAGAGATGAGAGCAGGATCCGGTGGTCCACGGTGTCGAATGCCGCCGACAGGTCGAGGAGAAGGAGGATGGAGCTAAGGGATCGGGACTTACCTAAAGACATGTGCAACTTCCAAGACCACAGACTGAGCTATGTGGTTAAAAATTACTGGGAGGTAACCTTAGCATGCAACTTAAAGCATGGTGCCTGTGCGTACTGGGTAAATAGACTCCCATTGTTTGTGGATATCAATGCGAACAAGCTAGCTGTTGATGGATTCCTTGCTTCTGTAGACCGCAAATTCCCTAAAATGTCTTCTTTGGGCCTCCCGTGTGGTCTAGTGGTTTGAACGTCCGATGCTGGCCACGGCGACTCAATTCCCCGGTCCACGCCACAGTTGGCTCTGGCCAGGAGTACCACCAGGGGGCGGCAATTGGCTGTCCACCCCAGGGAGGGAAGCCGACACTGTTCACTGCACACAGGAGTAGCTGTGGGGTGCCGGAGTTACGGTCGACAGCATGGCGAGTGCTATCTCGGAGGAGACGATGCTTCACCTTTGCCACTGCCGGTCACAGGGCTACAGCAGCTAACTACAAGGGAGGGGATTGACCTAAGAATTCCAAGAGTAATTGGCTACCAAATTGGGAGAAAAATGAAAAAATTATTTGACTGCATAGTACATTGTATTGAAAAGGAAAACGTGTGTTCCCTCCCCACAGGTCCCCGACTCTGCCCCGGCACCACCCCAGCCCCACGCCCCCCTGCCACCACTCACCCTCCTCCCACTCTGGCTCCTCCACCTTGAGGCACTCCACCTCCCCGCGCCACCGTCACTCCGTCTCGCCTGCTTATCTGCGGGAGCCTGCCTCCTCTCCTGCTCCGAGGTGCTCGGATTCCCCCACGGCGTCCCATCCGGCTTCCCCACCCCAATGCAGGCCCAGCCCCACCCAGCACCATTCCCAGGGCCAGGAGAGGGGCGGGGCCGAGAGAGAGAGGACACCGCTCCTGCACGAGCGTCGCCTGGAGCGCAAAGACGGTATGCCTTCACTCCCCTTGTGCCCGCGCAGGCTTTTACCCATTCACCCAGTTGAGTAATACAGTCTGCAGGCCTTATTCATGGTTTAAAAATATCAATAACTCCTAAACAAGATCGCAGTGTTAAAACAATGACAATTTGCCTAGTCCTTCATAACTGGATTAAGTCCATCAGTCCGTTCAGGAGATCTTGTCTTCATTTTTGTTGTTGTATGATTATGAGGTTAATATGAATGGAGAACGGGAGTGTTTTGAGGCTGTTGTATGATTTTGCGGTCTCTCAACCAATTCCGCACAATGGATTTGACAATTGACTCTGATTGTTGTTGGTCATTATGAGCTCATGCCCTGAGCTTGCCAGAGGAGGATGGGCTTCCCCTCTTGAGTCTGATTCCTCCAGAGGTTTCTTCTTCTTTGGTCTTATTTCAGATTCAGATTCAGATTCAGATTTCTTTATTGTTACATCTGTGATACTACGTACACCAGAGTAAAAATCTTGGGCCAGGCCCCTCAACATCGCAGCATCAAAATACACACAGAATATCACACTTTGTAAACAAAATAGAAATAGAATAGATAAATAAATAAAATATAAGGTAACAATATTATTTGGTTTGCCCTTGTCACTGTTGCCGTAGGCTGGGTTTTTTGGTGTTTTAGGCCAGTGCCTGCTGTGTGTTTCGTGATTTAGTTTTTTTGTGAAATGTGCCATACAAATACATTTGATGTAACCTCTCTCCTGTGTGCAGAGAGCCGTGGGAAGCTGGAAAAGGAGAGCCGTGATAACCGGGAGTACGAGGCCGAGCAGAGCTTGTCGCGGCAGTCCCGCGAGAACAGGGAGATGAGAGAGGGACATGGACGCAGAGAGGGGCGAGAGCGGTGGGAGGGCAGGGATTCGTGGGAACGGCATCTGGAGAAGCGTACTGGCCGAGAACGGGACCGTGAGCAAGAGAGGGACTGGGACAGGGACCGTGCCAACACCCACTGGAAAGAGGAGCCGCCCCAGGAGGAGCGTAGCTATGGGAGAGGCCAGGCCCGGGAGGAGGGCGGGCGGGCCGAAGGGAGGGCAGAGACCAGGGCGGAGAGACCCAGCAGGGGGAGGGACCGTGCCACAGAGGAGGCCAAGAAGGGTGAGCACAGGACCACACTGATTAACACAATTCTCCAGCTGCATCCTCCTGAACAGCTATCTTTTTCATTCATTTTAGCAGAGCAGATTAAACCTTCACGCAGATGTTTGTATTGAGTATGTCACTGTCTGAAATGATTTCCTGTTGAAACACATCGATGTATTCATTGCAAACTGTTTGATAAGCTGAAAATATTGTTGAGCGTATGGTTGCAGAGTGCAATTACTGTAATTGCTGATAGGGCAACTGTGTATGGTTTGACACCAATTCTTGAATTTGTCACTCACTGCTTCTGTATACAGCCCCAACACCCCCTACCCCACCCCACCAAACTAGAACACATATTCCTGTGAGGTCATTGCGAAATTGTGCGCAATGTTGAGTTTACCTCCTTGTTCCAGTAGGTGAGCTAATTAGTGAAATCAGATGGTATAGTGCATGGTTGGAACAAATGCCTGTGGCCTGTGGCCCTCGAGGCCTAGGATTCAATAGCCCTGTCACAGAGGTTTGAATGTGGGCTCCCACTGAGTGTGGTGCTGTCTTCTCCAGGGACCCAGGGCTCCAGAGGGTCCCAGTTCGACAGCGGCAGCAGCAGCAGGAGTGGGAACCTGCATGAGTCCTGTGGGATCTACCCCGAGAGAAGCACGGAGAGAGGGGCCAACCGCAAACACTATTATGGGGATCGGTGCGGGAAGCAGGTCAGAGACTCCTCTTACGACTGGAGAGGGGCCCATGCAGACCACAGGGAGAACAGAGAGAGGGGTGAGCGCCCACGGCACCTCATCCAACACCATGGAGATTACTCACAGCTTTGACTTTTGTCATATGGTACCAAATGCATGAGGAAATGTCTTTCTAATCAAATGTAGCACAGCATTCTTTCAGCATGTCTATTATGATATAGCTAAAGTTGGCAGTGTTTAGTGAATACAACTTTGTTGATTGAGATTGCATGGTAATTCAAGTCAGGGAAATCTCTTGTAATGGTTAGAAGTTATCATATGCAGGTTAACCACTGTGAGAGTTGAACATAGTTGAATACATGTGTAACTTTTCCAAGTATTCCTTGTAAGTGAAGCGTTAGGCTGTGGGGAACTGATGACTTGCTTGTGTTCTGCACATTGTACCAAAGCACTGAGTGTTCGACCAAAGGCCCATTTTGCTGGACCTTGTTCTAGGGCAGCGGTTCTCAAACTATGGGTCGCGACCCCACTTGGGGTCGCCAAAGGGTCATGGTGGGGTCGCCAAAAAATAAATGTTAAAAAAAATTCAGCGAAATAAATGAACGGTTGGGCACCGTTACGTGGGACAACTTGATGCCATTGCCATTCAACTTGATGGGGTCGCGATTTATGTATGGGGTCGCGATTTTTCATTTATGTATGGGGTCGCGATTTTTTCCCACCCATGAAATGTGGTCGTGGAGTAAAAAAGTTTGAGAAACCCTGTTCTAGGGTTTGAAATTAAGTCTGCCACAACTGTCTAAAATCTGAATAAACCTGCTACTTCTATGTGTAAGTTGCACTTTTCTTTAGTGTGTTTTTACAGAGAAGGTAAAGGTGAGACTCAGTGTGCTCGCTCTATTTCCACAGAGCCCAGAATGTCCTCTCCCACCAGACATCAGGGATGCAGTGACAACACCGAGTGCCAGGAGAGGAGAGAGGAACGGAGGGAGGAGCGCAGGACAGACAGAGGGGATGACAGGAGAGAGGACCGGGCCTGGGAGCATGATAGAGAGAGGCAAAAGGAGAGGGAGAGAGAAAAGGACAAGGAGCGAGAGTGGGAGAAGGAGAGGGAGGCAGAGAGAGAGCACATCAGGGAGAGAGACCGGGAGCGAGAGAGGGAGCGAGACCAGGAGCGCGAGAGAGAGAGGGAAAAGGAGGAGAGAGAGAGGGAGCGGGAAGAGCGGGAGGAATGGGAGAAGGAGAGAGAGAGGGAGAGGCAGAGAGATTGGGAGGAGCGAGAGAAGGGGAGGGAGACAAGACAGCAGCGCTCCTCTGTCAGAGACTCCCATGAAGACAGGAAGACCAGGTGAGCATATTGTCACAATGTTCTAGTCTTGTAGAAATTTCCATTCTACACTGCCACAGCGATATTGAAACAACCTATCCATTGTGTTCATTGGGGATCTTTGATTATATAAAGAGAAATGTTTTGGTTTATTTATCACAGACTGACAGATGCCAACACCAAATTTCAAAGTCACAAAAAATGATTGATACTTTTCTGAACAGGCTCCATTCCGAATGTGTTCATTGCTCTGGACTTGTTCTGGGATCAATTTGCTCTATTTGAAGGGTGAATTCATAAAGAGATTCCACAACTGATCTACATCTCTGATGGTCTTCTTTTTGCTATATGAAATAAATTTGTCTAGGGGTGTTTTATGGGTTTGGCATAATTATTGGTACCTAATTTGATACTCATCACCTTGCTCTACCAGTCTGTTCTTGCACTGAATCCTGAGTTCTACTGTAATGGTGTATGACCTCTGACCCCTTTTACCCTGTCCAGCCAGAAGAGGCACCAGGTGGAGAGCACCCCGAGCCCCTGCCCTTCCCCCAAGAGAACCCGGGACACCAGCCCCCCGGACAGTGATGGCTGTAACAGCACAGAGGAGAAAAGTGAGCTTTCCCGTTACGCCCAGGTTCACTTACCCGGCCTCTGCCTTTCCTCTACTGACTACTGAAGGGCCACACTTAGCTACCCAGCTGATTTTTGAGGATATGACATTGTTAATTTCATAATGTCCTAATGTCCTCTTTCACAGTTCTCAAAGGCTAGAGGGTTGGTCTCTGAAGAAAGTTTTAAACATTAACCAAATGTCCCCTGGGTCTTGTTTACATTTATATGTCCAGTGGAGCCAAATTTGATCAATACTGGATATAGATTTGTATAGTTTCAAAGTGAACCAGATATGGTATAAATCAAGGAAAAGCTAAATCTGTCTGTGTAGACCTGCCTCTTTAAATGACTATGTGATGTATGTGCTGCACACTGGTGTTTTGCACGTGTGGTTTTGTTTTCCAGGAGAGAAACACTGGCCCCTGAGTCAGGTGGTGCGCCCACAGGAGCCTCTCCACTCCCCGTCCCTCCCCTCTGGGGAAGAGAAGTCGGGCCGCTGGAAGGAGGAGGAGTGCCGGACGGAGAAGAAGGACACAGGCAGGAGCTGGCAGGAGGAAGCAGAGACGCGAAGTGAGCAGGGCACGATCAGAGGGGTGGAGAGGCATGGGGGTGAGCACCTCTCAGACAGCTCTGCCACTATCACGGTGAGCGAAACTCGGCAGGACAAAGACCGGTAGGACACCACTCCCCGTGAAGCCCCTCCTGTGCCAGAGGAGAAGATGCCAGTGGTGGTGGCAGCTGTGACAACACCAGTGCCCGTCCACAAGGAGGGCAAGAAGACCCAGAAGAAGGGGCTGAAGAAGAAACGTAGGGAGGAGGACGGTGTGGCCGTAAGGGCGGTTAACCCCGATCCCTCAATCGCCACCCCTGCATCCCCAGAGGTCCTGCCCCTGCTCTTGCCTCGCAAGGCCACCAAGAAGAAGGCCCTGGAGAAGAAGTGCAAGCGCTCACACGGGGGCGAGTCGGACGCCTCTGAGGAGGAGCCACACCACCACCAGCCCAGCAAGCGCAGCCCCCCGACCCCGCCCACACTGCTGCCCAACCCTGCCCGAGACCAGCCCAAAGTAGACGCCACCTTCAGCGACTGGTTGGATGTGGATGAGGAGGTCATGGAACGCAGGGAGATGACGACCACCACCCCGGCGCTGCTCCCAGCCCCCAGAGGGGCTCCGCAGGGGGATGAAGGGAGGCAAGGAGAGGCCGGAGCCAGGCATCAACCCCCTGCTGGCCCTGGAGCCCATGCTGGTGATGCAGCCGAAGCTCCCCCTGCAGCCTTTGATGCCGCAGCACCTCATGCGTAAGGCGCCGGCCGAGCGCAGCAGCAGCCTGGGGAGCAACCAGAGCCGCACCTCCTTTCGCCGCTTGTGCTCCCCCTCCAACGAGTCTATGCACCGCCCTGCCAATGACCCGCCTGGGAACCCGTTCCAGGAGGGGCCGTCTCCAGCCAGCCAGCTCCCATGACAGAGAGAGGGAGAGGGCCGCTACTGTGGAGCCCACAGAGAGGAAGTCCCGCATCGACCAGCTGAAGAGGAGAGAGCCCAGCCGCAACATCTCCTCAGGTAAGGTGGCTGTCACAGCTTACACAAATTTCATCTTGTGTTGGAGCCTTCATTTATATTACTGTATTAGTAGTCTCAGTGAGTGCATCTGAATTTCAGTGTTTTACATTGAAGATATCACATGCGTGTGACCTCACTGAAACTCTGCTGTGAAGCACGTTGCAGAACCGTGTTCCATGACTGTGCTCTCCCTCCTCCAGACCAGCAGGACTCCCACAGCCATAGCTCGCGCCCAAGCTCCCTGGAGTCCGAGTGCCAGGCCCGCTCCCGGGCGGGGTCCTACAACAGCCATGAGTGGGACAAGGAGCGCGAGCGGGAGCACAAGGACCTCCGGCCGCAGCTGCGAGACTGGGAGCGGCCTGACCCAGACATCCAGGACTGGGGCGGGCGGGTCCGGGAACCCCTCACACTGCTCCTCCGGGGGCGGGAGCTGAGGGAGCTGCGCAAGAGAGAGGCGGAGCTGGAGAGGGACAACCACCACCTGTCCGAGAGCCTGCTGCTTCACGACCGCGAGCGCGAGAGGCTGCTGCTGCTCGATCTGCCACTCCACGTGGAGATGAAGGTCCGGGGGGAGCTGGAGCCTCTGATGTTGCCCAGAGAGACCGTTTCCTTGGAGGTGGAGAGGGCCACAGACAGCCTGCACTCGCTGGAGGAGACTCCTGAGCCTGAGAGACCCGATAGCGTGGACGGTGATACCACCCTGCACAACTTTACACCAAGACCTTGTTTAGAAAGGAACTTGTCCATATGAAACCATGAAATCAAAGTGGAGGCTGCCATCACGTGTGTATTATCAGTGTTGTTGTGCTTTGCAGAGGATGATGGGAAGGTGGAGGATGTGCAGTTTGCCGTGTCGGGAGGTGAGGAGTATGAGCCCATCAGTGACAATGAGCTGGATGAGATCCTGGCCGACAGCGTGCAGAAGAGGGAGGACCAGCAGGAAGAGGAGATGATCCCAGGTACGCTCACAGAGACAGCGGGCACACTGCTGCTTGGCCTCCATCCAACCTTTTCATTTGCAATAATTCAAAAATGAAACATAGTGTACTAAATGTTAGTTTAATCCAAAAACATTGACCTGTCTCCTAGTTTGTGGCATTGAACTGAACAGCCATTTTTTTAGCTTTTTAAAATGTAGGGAAATGGACAGGGAAAAACACCTGTGCACAGTGTGAAATAGCAGGATGTTATTGGACTACCCTGATGAGAAATATCAGTCATATAAAAGCATAATTCCTGAATTAGGAACGACCCAATAAATAAAACAAGAAGGAAGGAAATCTGATATATTGACATACAGACCTATGTAAGGACCTTACTGGGTGGAAATGTGAGTCCTATCCCATGCAAAAATGCAGAAATAACTTTTATTTTTTTAAATACATTTATTTCTCCCAATTTGGTTGCCAATTATACCCTCTATTTATTTCAATTCCCCACCCCCACGAGTCCGCCGCCCGTCCTCCGGGAGCGAGACACACATTCCGGGCCGATTGTTCCCGCCTCTTCCGAGATGGAAATTCTTCCACGGACGCCTTTTACCTTCTCCTCGATGGACTCGTGCCGGCTCACCCTCCCCCCTTCCCCGGAGGCGGACAGCCAAATGCTTTCTTTTCTTCTTTCTTCTTCTTTCTTCTTTCTTTCTTTCTTTTTAACTATTTTAACCTCGAGGCTCCAGCTCGTCATGTAATGTTTTGTCTCTTAGCTTAAATGAAATGGATTGGCTCAAAGGGGAAGGGGAAGAATGAGGTGTCAAGAAATGGGAGGAGCTACAACTTGCTGTCAATCACTGACTTTTTGAACCAATCAAACAATTGTGCTCTTCACAACAAAATGCAATGATTGGTAGCATGTGGAGGCTCTGTCTATGTTTGGTGTCACAGTGCCTCATTCACCCTTCACTAGTTAGGGGTACATCTCCCAAGCAGGGTGAAAGCTGAGACCTAATGGTAGCGATATTGCTACAGGGCCCCTGGATGTCATTGATGTGGACTGGTCCAGCCTGATACCCAAGCAGAAGGCTGAGCCCAGAGAAGCGGGAGCAGCACTGCTCAGGTATTGATCCATGTACCAGGTACCTTGTATTAATGCACATCTTGTAAGTTGCTCTGGATAAGAGCGTCTGCTAAATACTTAAAATGTAAATGTTAAATGTCAGGTTCACCCCGGGCGCAGTCCTCCTAAGGACGGGCATGTCCCAGCGGTTAGCCGGGCCCCAGCTCCTCGCCAGGGTGAAGGAGGCATGCCAGGGGGAGCTGCAGGACCCCAAAGGTAAAGGAAAGAGGAGGTGGAGGTGGAGAAGGAGGAGGGATTGATTGATTTGATTGTGTGGAGTGACACATAAGGGCTACCCTACCTTCAATGAGGCTGTGCAAAATGCCCTCATACTGGATGCCTTCACCCGAGGCTTAACCCCTGAATGGCTCCACCAGCAGGTACACCTCGCCCAGCCTGCCACCCCAGAGGAAGTGCTGGATCATGCGCAGGTCATTGAATGCATTTTCAGTGAATGAGCTTGCAGCCAGTTTAAGGGCTTCCCCACTAGTCACCCTGTTATCACCCTGCCTCCATCGCTGGACAGACCCCAAAACATGAGGTGGCCATCTGCTGGCATTGTGGTGAACCTGGCCACATGTGTCGGGAATGCACTAAGCTGGACGCCAACTTTACTACATGGCCGTCAGAAAACGGGAGAGGGCTAGTGTAATGAGGAGTTAATCTGGAGTTATTGAGGTCACTTTATGTCACCACCTTTTAGAATACTCTAAATACGGGGTCTAGTGGTTTCAATGTCCGACGCTGGCCACGGCGACCGGGGTTCGATTCCCCGTCATGTGAGAGTCGGCTCTGGCCGGGAGTGACACCGGGGCGGCAATTGGCTGTCCGGCCTAGGGAGGGGGGAGGGAAGCCGACAATATTCGCTGCGCATAGGAGTGGTTCTGGGTTGCCGGAATTACAGTCGACGGCACGACGAGTGCTGTCTCAGAGGAGGCAGCGCTTCGCCATTGTCACTGCCGGTCACAGGGCTATGGCAGCGAACTACGAGGGAGGGGATTGAACTAAGCACAGCGGGAGTAATTGGCTACCAAATTGGGAGAAAAGCAGGATAAAATCAAAAACAACAAAAAAAAGTACTCACTCGGTCAAATGTGTGATTGTTCAACTTTCAGCTCAGCTGTACCAGGACAAGCATAGACCTTTTGTACAGCATCAAATACACCTGTATTGAGTGTGCATAGATATTTAAGGTTGTTTGATGTATGTGTTACTGAGAAAATTTTCTTGTACGTGGAATTTTATTAATTAAAAATTAAATTTCAGGTAAATGGTTATATGAAATTGAAATGTAATGTATGTGTATAGGAACCTTGTGTCATTCTCTCAAAAACAAGGTTTTTTTTTGTTCTTGAATGGTTTAATAATACTGTGCTCCAGTTGTCACTTATCATTTGTGGTACCTTTTAAACTAAGCACCTGTCCAACCCCACTCCTTCTCTTCCCATTAGATATGGACAAGTTGTTTGACCATGACCTGGGTGCCCTGAACATGGCTGCTCTGAAGAGAAGGGAGGACAGGGCAGGGCTGCTGCGAAACCTAGGACCCTGCTGCAAGGATCTGTGCGCCCGCAGGGACATCGCCATCCGCAGGCAGCTGCTCAGGAATGATAAGGTGCGAACTCAGAGTCCGACTCAAGCCTGTAAACCACATACCCACCCTCAAAAATCTCCCCCGCCCCCCTCCTGGAGAGCAGACCTGCTGTCCCTTAAAACCATTACGTTACATTACATGCATTTAGCGGACACTCTTATCCAGTGCAAATTACCCAGTTTACATACAATCCATATATACATCTGGATATTAACTGAAATAATTCAAGTTAAGTACTTTGCTCAAGGGTACAACGGAACTGCCCCATCTGCAGATTGAACCTGCAGCCTTAGTGGTAGCCTAGTTCCCCGACCACTATATTATGCTGCCACAAAACCGTACTGGGTTTCTTCTCTCCCCACAGGGTACCTCCAAGCATATGTACACTGGCGCCCCATTGGTGGACACAGAGCTGTTGCAGCTGAGCGTTCTCTTGTTTAAGAAGAATACAACTCCGTGCCAGCCCCTGAGCCAGGAGAAGACCGAGACGGGCATGACTCTCTCTAAGCCCACCGCACTGCCTGAAGTTTGTGTCCCCTGAGAGCACAGCCCAGTGTGCGATGTGCCTGCAATTGACACAGGCACAGATCCAGGATCAGCTGAACATATTTTTCACAAATCTGAGGCTGATTCAGGGTCATTTGTTTGGGGGTGTGATCTATATAGGAGCATGACGTACCATAGAGACTGCTGGATGTGCTAGCCTATGGGGTAAATAAGGTGCTGTCAATTGAACACCAAATTGAATTGAAGGAATGAGACGCTGTATTCATGACTTTTTTTTGTTTTGTATTAGAATACCATGTTTTGTATTTTCAAATTTGTCTTTTTAACAATGTGCTGTACCTAAATTCAAGTTTGTGCATCAATTAGTAAAAATAAGCCTTACAATTTGTCACTCATTGAGTGAGGTTTGTTCCTGCTTCGAAAATTCCATATGTGTTCTGTAAATGCAACAAATATATCCTGCTTCACATTTTCCTACACAAACATTTTTAAATTAAAATTTGACTTGACATGAAACTAATTTCTACTTTTCTAATTTTCCACATGTAGAGCAGCTATGGATAAAACCTGGTTTGGCCCCTTTATTTATAACTGCTGTTCAAAAAATCTAAAACTGGGCCACTTAAAAAGAAAAATGTTTTGAACAAAACATTTGTGCCATTTAGTGTGTGGCCCATATTCATTCTGCATGAACTTGTTTGTACTTAAACTGATTTTAATGCATAAAAAAATATGTGTGTGCATTTATGCATCTGAAAGCTTGTAAGATAAGACTTTTTGTTATTGAAATTAATTCCACATTTCTATATTGAGTCTTGGTACTAATTGACAGATTTGAATTGAAAAATCTGAACAATCCACTGGTTTATTTGATCCTCTTTGACGTTTCAGAAGATAAGTCAATTCTTTGGTCTGTCCAGATTCTGCCTTGTACTTACAACATTCCTATTGTTCACATCCAGTGTTTATTTTGGAAATAATGTGACAACGTGGAGTCTATTCAAAGGAAAATCGTGATAGCCCAGACTTGTTCTCACACACGTTCAGAGGCAGCAGTGGCCAAATTAACTCTTGTCGAAAGTGACCTGATTGGTGCATTAAGTACAATTTGGTCATCTCTGTTCCTCGACCCCAAAAGGCACAAAGAAACTGCTAAAATGAATTATAAACCACACGTGCACACCTTGGCCCAATAACTAAAGCCTCTGTGATCTGATTGGCTACAGAGCTGTCAAACCCTGAATTGGAGGAATCTGGGTCTGGATAATTAAGGTTGCTAAGAAAGCGTACCTTACTTTGAGTGGGTAATTGATTGTCACTCTGAAATGAAAAAGGGAAGCAAATGTGATTATTACACATTATGTTCAAATATTAAGAATGTGCCAACATACAGTAGTGGACCTCTGTAAATATAGGCTATGGCCCCACTAGCATTGCTTTACTTAAAACCTACAATCTCTTGAATTATTGGGAAATGCAGGTCACGCATGGTACAATCCCGAATACTACAGACGGTCCTGCCAACTAGCGAGAAGAGTATCTCTAGCCTAGAGAATATTATGTCCTTGTCAAAACCAGATTATGGTCATCACACAGATGAGCTACCCACCTGCCATAGCCAGTTCAAGCCCACTTATATCTATGGACTGGGGCACATTTCCCACATCCATGCATGACACCTGTCTGGGAGTTTTCTTAAACAACTCCTTGGGAGGTGCTAGCATCAGCTGGGGCAGAAAGAACTTCTGCTGTGTTATATGGTAGGCTCTGTTTTTATTCACACCTTTGATAAAGATGAACAAAAGAGATAGTATAAAATAGACTATATAAGTAATGAGGTATATTCTATGCTCAAAAACAGTTCATTGGAAGGTTATGGAACTATACAGTGACCTGCAATGGTTTCTTGTTTCCCTAGGGAATAAAAAGGAGGGAACACAAGTTTGAAATACTGTGGTCAGCCATCATCATGGTGAAAGGTAAAGAAAGGCATCAGACAAAAGGTTGATGACCTCTATAGATTAGGAGATGGGTACAAAAAATGAAAAAGATACCGCTTTCCACTGTTTTGTCAATTATTGGGAGGTTTAAGGCCACTGGAACAGTGGTTACCTATCAGATAGAGGACGCAAGTCTCTCTTGCCCCCACGTGTAGCGAGACAGATGGTTCAAGAGGCAAAAATAAGTCCATGGGGCACAGTTTAAGATCTCCAAAACAACCTGTCATCTTGGGGTTACAAGGTGTCTAAAGCTACCATTCCACAATCCCTACATGACAATGGCCTTTATTGCAGAGTTGCAAGAACGAAGCTTCAATTCACCAAATAATTACTACAATTGGAACTGTGTCTTGTGGCCGAATCTAGCTTTTTGAACATGTACACCAGCATTATGTTTGGCGTCCAAAGAATGCAAGCAATGTTGAAAAGCATCTCATGCCTGGCTCATTCTACAAAAACAGTAGAAGTGCTGTCACTTACTTTTGCAGACACCAAAATACTTTAAGTTGACCTAATAATCACATTCATTATATATGTTGAATAAATAAAGACTGTCTTTGCAATGATACAAAAAAAAAAAAAAAATATTGCAATTTATTTAAAATGCCATGTCTTGTCACTTTGATCATACATGGAAGTGGAGCCTATAGTTTTCATTTAAAAATAGTTTTTTTCATTAATTAAATCTCATTCACATTTACATTAACATTACATACATTAAATACAACATTGAAATGGTAAAAAAAAAAGCGAATTATTATTAATAATATCAAATAAATATCAGTCACCCAAAATTACGTAATTGTAAGTTCTTCCTGGATCAAGAGATCATTTGAGGAAGTGCAGTGGACAAAGGCATAAAGTAAGTCAGATGTCTTACTTTGTTTGTTTAAAATGTAATTTTATCTTAGAATTTTACGCAAAGCTTTTAAGTCTGTCATTTGTGTTACTCATTTCATAGCCCGGGGGTGAAAATTTGAACGTAAAAATGTATTACATTGAAGAGTTAAATGATTTTGATATTGACTGAAGACGTGGTCTGACACATGGCAGCCATTTTGTTAAAATTGTAGTGTTTTCTCCAAATATGTGTTACCGGTGTTACTGGTGTTACCAGGAAGAATAGTAACACCAGTAACACCGGTAACACCAGTGACGTTCCTATATAAATTTGCAGCTTTTGTATACAAAAACTGCAAAAAGACATGAGTTACATGGCATTTTTATTTGATAAATTGTTTTAAAACATAAATTGAAATTAGATGGAGAATATTGTCTTGTTGTGAAGTCATTGGTGTTATATTGCGTCACTGGTGTTACATGTTTTTTCAGTGATGTGATATTATAAATGCAATTTTTTTTTACTTTCTAGCAATATTTTGTTTGTTGATTGGTGATGTAATCATTATTTGATATTTTAGAGTTAGTATCAAACACTTTTTGTTTGACTATTCTTCAATTGTTGTTGGTTTGACAGAAAAAAACTATGGTGGAAATCAAATATATTCATACAATGTTGTTTAAACGTGCAATTTTACTAAAAAATGAAAATAATCAAATATTTTTCATGGTCTTATCATTCCACTACTCTGCCTTTAACTAAATATTCAGGTTGTGTTGAGAAAAAAATATTTTTATAAACATTTAATGTTGTTTACATTATAGGTAACACCAATGACAAAGAAATGGCACACTAATTATTTAATGAAATGTATAAAAATAATAAAAATACTTTAAGCTCTACTTGTTGTGGATTCATCAAGTTAAGAAGTTAGTTATTGCTATTAAAGAGGTTTTAGGTATGTAAGAAGGAAGGAATTTTAGCAGATTTGTATCACCCAGATTCCACCTTTTTTGTAGAATGACTGGTCTACGGTGAAACATGGTGATGGATCTTTAATGCTTTGTGGTTGTTTTGCCTCGACAGGCCCTGGGGCCCTTATTAAAATAGATAGAACAATGAACTCCAGTATGTACCAAGACATTTTGTGCAAAAAAATTGTTCCTTCTGCCAGGAAGCTATACCTGGGCCTCAGATAAACCTTCCAACAAGACAACAATCTCAAACATACGTCCAAAGAAACTTAAGAAATGGTTGACAGCACAAGATCAATGTCCTGATCTCCAGACCTGAATCCAATTGAACATTTGTGGTTTGAGCTCAAAAAAGCAGTCCACAAACGTCAACCCAAGAATCTGAAGTAGGATACTAGAAGGATCTAGAACAGGGGTGTCCAAACTTTTTCCACTGAGGGCCAAATACAGAAAAATATACGAAAGGCTGGGCCACTATTGGGGGGGGGGGGGTGCTACACGAAAATAGAAAATAATTATTGCCCCTCGGATTTTCTGTCGACGGGGGGGAGGGGGTCTGCTACGCGAAGAAAGCTGAGACCAGTTCGTTTATTTCATGGAGTTTTTCGTTTATTTCTGTCGGGGGGGGTGCTACGAAAATACTTATTGTCGGGGGGGGTGGTGCTACGAAAAAACCTGAGAGCAGTTCGCTTTTATTTCGCGGAGTTTTCAATGAATACGGGTGGCTCCACTAGTGGTAAAACTAAGAATTACAACTCAGTCAAGTGCAAGTTTCATGCGCGGGCCATATTCCTTATATTGGAATGCGGCCGCGGGCCAATTAAAAATGGACCGCGGGCCGCAGTTGGCCCGCAGGCCGTAGTTTGGACACCCCTGATCTAGAACAATTCTGCATGGAGGAATGGTTGAGGATACCCCCCAAGAAGTTCCATAACCTCGTACGACACAACAGAAGGCAACTACTTGCTGTTATAATGGCCAAATGAGGAAACGCAAAATACTGATAACAGGGGTGTGAATATTTTATTCTTGATTTTTCAAGATCGCTTTGCCTGACGGGATTGCTGTGTCATACGTGCTGAGAGTTTGAGCGGATTGTTTGTTGCTGTCGGGATATTATTTGGATTGTGTTTGTATTGTTGCTTAGGGTTCGGCGTTTTGTCATCAGAAAGGTAAAAAAGGATAAAAGATTTGATCTTAAAGTAAACGTTTGTCACCGTTAGGGGACAGAGAGGGAATTTTCCATTTTTTCCCTGTCTAGCTTCGGAAAGCTTATTAAAAAGTTAACGATTTGTCATTACACCCAGCTAACGTGAGTTTTTTTGTGTTTTTTCGCCCTCTCAGGAGCAAATCCAAGAGCAGGGAAATATACTATAGCTAACTAGCTTTTGTTGGCTTAAATTTAAATTGAATTGTTATATTTCAAGCCGTTTCGGTTGACTGCTACTAGTGCTCTTGCTACAGACAGCCGGACCGAAAGTTTTCAAATTAGCTTTGTGTTGTTTCCATTTCCATTTCCAAATTTCTGCACCTGACTGTTCGGAACCACCTCGGTGTATAGTATTTTTATCAACTTGGTGTCTCTGTTTCGGCAGTAATTCATTCAGTAGACATATCTAGGGGTGAAAATGTGGCCATCGGCAGTGCAGTGCGTGTGTTGCAGGATGATTGCGTTTCTGGAAGGAGACTTCCAGGAGGGTTTCGTCTGCGACAGATGCTAGCTTGTGAATCATCTCGAGAGCAAGATTCTTGATCTCGAAGCCCAACTTGCTGGTCTCGACTGCCCTGCAGAATTTGTAGAGTTCCAGCAACTAATTAGTATGCTCTTTAGAGAGTTAGTCTGCATGCCGAAGCGGGGTAGGGGGGAGACTCTAAAGCAGGTAGGGAGAGAGAGTTGGGTGATGGTACGGCGCCAGTGTAGAAAAGGGTGCGCACATGCAAGGCGGTGTCACACCAATTGTTGTCCGGGTGCTAATATGAGCCCGGGGTGATGTAATCCGGGTGAATATCAGTCTGGGGTGATGTAATCGGGTGATGTCATCGAATTTTGGACTGTAGTTGCTATGCCAACATGACGAGCTCGCATTCTGAGTGAGAAAACCCAGAAGAATGTGTCCGGGTGTCCGGGTGACGCCATTTAGCTACGAATAAGCTGTACAGCTAAATTAGCTGCCTAGCTACGAACATAATATTTGAAAAATAATATATAATTATATTATAATTATATAGCCAGCTAGCTACGAATAGGCTATAACAATATGCATTGTCTGTTCAGCTGTACAGTTAAGTTAGCTGGCTAGCTACGAATATAATGTATGAGAAGGTGGCTAGCTACGAATAACAATTGCTTGTTCAGTTGTAAAACTAGCTAGCTGGCTAGCTAGAAGGTGGCTAGCTAGCTAGTTTTACAGCTGAGCAAGCAATTGGTATTCGTAGCTAGCCATCTTCTGCTAGCTCAGCTAGTTGGCTAGCTACGAATAACAATTGCTTGTTCAGCTGTAACACTAGCTAGCTGGCTAGCTAGAAGGTGGCTAGCTACGAATAACAATTGCTTGTTCAGTTGTAAAACTAGCTAGCTAGCCATCTTCTAGCTAGCCAGCTAGCTAGTGTTACAGCTGAACAAGCAATTGTTATTCGTAGCTAGCCACCTTCTAGCTAGCCAGCTAGCTAGTGTTACAGCTGAACAAGCAATTGTTATTCGTAGCTAGCCACCTTCTAGCTAGCCAACTAACTAGTTTTACAGCTTAGCAAGCAATTGGTATTCGTAGCTAGCCACCTTCTAGCTAGCCAGCTAGCTAGTTTTACAGCTGAGCAAGCAATTGGTATTCGCTAGCTAGCTAGAAGTTGGCTAGCTACGAATACCAATTGCTTGCTCAGCTGTAAAACTAGCTAGCTAGCCACCTTCTAGCTAGCCAGCTAGCTAGTTTTACAACTGAACAAGCAATTGACCCTTCGCTGAACCACGCCCCCCCTTAGTTATTGTTGCTAAGTCCGTCAAGCTTTCGGAGCCAGCATGGCGCTACTGCTGTCGCTAACTGCTTTCCCTGGATACATTTTATCCAATTTTTGGAAAATAGACAAAGAGATTTCCGATAGAACCAGACAGAAGAGCCTGCAGTATGCTTTCGAAGGTTATATCCAGGATATCACAATTGCTCTGCAAAAAAATTACGCCAAAAAAATTAGGATAGAAGGGATAGCCTACAGATCACAAAGTAAAAGTGAATCACCTGGCGATTGAGACAGAGGACAACGACATTAAGGAGCAACACTGTTCCTGTAAAGCTGGGTAGGTCTTTATTCACTTTATTCACTATTACAATCATTAAAAAGCAAAAGCAGTAGCCTATATCCAGTAGCAAGCTGGCTGGATCACGAATAACAAAGCTAACATTTAGTCTAACTTTACCAACGTTGCAACCCGGAGCTGTATATCCAGACTGTAGCCACGTTAGCGTCGCTGGCTAAGCTTGCTAGTGCCACGGATAGCTACTTAACCTTACAATAATTTAGGTTAACCAGCTAACATCTGATAACAACAGCATAACATTATTTTACGGTTGATAAGAGTAATTACTGACCTTGGAGCAGACAAAGCTGTGCTTGTTGATCTTGGAGGTGTTCAACTGGGCATGAGGACGTCCACATAGCTTTATACACAGTCTACACTTTTCAGGATTTGATTTAGGTTTTGTAAAGGGAAAAAAACGTATATCTCCTTCAAACCTCTCTGGGTAACGAGTGTCACTGTTACACGTGCCCCAGGCACAACGTTTAACCATAATTTGCTAAAAATCCGCAAAACCAGCTCGAAAATGAAGAAAAATTCTAATTTTTGCGTGAAAGTCAACGGAGGGCAGCAAAAGACTGTCGGACTCTCTGTCGGAGTATGTAAAACACGGCGCTGCGATTGGCCAGTTTGCGTTTTGGGGTGTGGTTTAGCGAAGGGTCAATTGTTATTCGTAGCTAGCCACCTTCCGTACGTACCACCTGCCACATTCCATGTCCGATGACATCACCCGATTACGTCACCCCGGACTGATACGAATTTATAGAATTAGGATCAAAGTTAAGGGGCAGAACCTCCACGGTGGTCTTCTCTGGAATTCTGCCAGTACCACGTGCTAGCAAAGGCAAGCATAATTTTATATGGAGATTTAACATGTGGCTACAAACCTGGTGCAGGAAAGAAGGGTACAGGTTTATGGGGCACTGGGACTCCTTTTGGAACAGGGGTGACCTGTACAAGTGGGACAGATTACACTTGAACCGGAGGGGTACAGATGCATTGGGCCAGCGTATGCTTAGGGTAGCGGAGGAATATTTAAACTGGGGACTGGGGGAACAGGGAGGGAGGGAAATTAGTAGTAGTAGTATTATGGTAGTATTAAAGACTGCCCAGATGGAAGATACCAGGGCGGAGTATAATAAATCTGAGGATATAATTAATAAAGATTTTTTTATCATAATGTGAAGAGGTGGTTCGGCACACTAATGTGTGGAGGGGAAGGACAACATTAGTGTGAGTAAGGCTCTGAAGTTTATGTAAGGCTCACAAGTTTAGTGTGAGTAAGGCTCTGAAGTTTATTAGGCTCTGAAGTTGTCAATGCATGGAACAGCTTGCCAGGTCGGGTAGTAGAGGCAGAAATGCTTGGGCTATTCAAGTCCAGGCTAGATGTAGTACTAGATACTCTTGAGATTAGGACATGATGAGCCTAGATGGGCCGAACGGCCCGTTCTCGTCATTATGTATTCTTATGTTCTTATAATTTTCTGATTTTTTTTAGCATAAAATATACCTAATTACTTATACAGTTTATTTTATATGATCTATTTTGTCATGTCATGATCATTATATGATCATCTTTATCAAGTCTACTGTAGGTGGAGGAAACCCTGAAAAAGTCTTAGGTTTATGTAAAAACAAAGCTACTTTATGCATTTTTGTTGTTAAGACAGTAGGCTACAGTTTAAAAATAAATTGCTAGGGCTACTTTATGTTAAGTGGCAATTGTTGCATCTGTCTTATCGTATTGTTAAAATAATAATAATAAAAACATTTAAAAAGGAGTTTCTTCAATGTATTTGGGAACTAATTTACCTTTATTATGGCATGTTAGTTACATGTGGTTAAAGGGCACAAAGGAATTTAGAAGCCAAATTCATTAGCAAAATACATATTAGTAACGTTAGTTTTTAAATCAACCCAGTCAGACCGAACCCTGTTGGAATTAACAAGCATGACTAGGGCCAAACTTAAACTGTTAAATAATTTTACTGTAAGTCATTCATTTCAAGTAACGTTTGGTTGCTGATGCAGATTAATAATGTAAGTTATATATTAGAATAATAAATATATTTAGAAAAAATACCAGACAGGTTTCTCCTGCTCTTTCCACATGGATGAGGGATTAAAAATGTGGGCAAAGGCTGCGGAAAAGGGATTGGTGACGAGCGGCTATGGCGGTAGGTTACATTTCCCAGAGCAGGTAGAGAGCCGTCAGGCACTGGGGAGAACTGGGCAGGACTACCAGGAGGTCTGGTTATTGTAGCAGCATCACCTGAACCAAACCCACACGGAAATGTTTTCCCAAACAATTGAACAAAGGCAGTTGACGTATTATCGTATTATCGTATTATCGCAAGCTTCTTCGGAGATTAACCGCAACAAATTGGACAGCTCCTTTGGTGCCAGAGTAATTTTTGTTTTGTTCTAAATAACCACAAACTGGTTGCTAACCTCCCATTACCTAAGACACCACTCAACAATCTGGAATTAGCGAAGTAGCTAGCTATCCTCAGCTACAGTAGCAACGTATTGTAATGGTGAGTACAGTTGCCAACTTCATCCAAATATGGGACAGGAGGCGGGGCACACGGGGCAAAGCGAGTATGGGATTGCATGTATGTAAATCAACACATACCAGTGGCAGTTAGTGATGTGCAGTTCGCGAACAATTTGTTCGAATTGAACAACTCTTTTTACTGACTCGGGAGTAATGATTCGTTTTATCAGTTGAGTCGTTCACTTTACTCATTCGATTGACCGAGCGGCTCCGCCTACATCGCACTCAGCTTCCAACCAACATGTTTTTAAACATGGAAATGTAGCAGAGGATGCCACGGGTGCCTTTTCCTTTTCAGTACGAATTATTTAAAATAAAGTGTGTAGTACAGGGGAAATACAACATAGCCTATGCATCAGAATCACACGGGGATCATTTTCAACGTATACACACCCAGTGAATCAAATCAAATCAAATCAAATTTAGTTGTATAGCCCTTTTCACAATTGAATTGTCACAAAACGCTTAACAGAGGGGGAACCCAGGCCTAGACCCCCCCAAAAGCAAGCCTAAAGGCAACAGTGGCAAGGAAAAACTCCCTAGGTAGGGAGAAACCTTGGGAGGAACCAGACTAAAAAGGGGGGGAGCCCATCCTCTTCTGGCCGGCACAGGGTATGTCCAAAAAAGACCATGTCATGGTCAGTCCAAGGTGGCTCAGGGCTGAAAGACTTTGCCCCTCCTGAGTTAGAGTTAGGTAGTCAGCGGGGGAGGTGGCTAAACCACGCGGAGAGGGTCCATATCCAGGAACTGGGGTTGGCGTGGGGGCAGCTCACACTTCTCGCAGGATCTAGGGCTCGGGGGCAGGTGCCCCCGAGTCAGAGGCCGAGGCAGAGAAGAGAACATGCAGTCAGACAAAAAAGCAGTGCTAAAAAAGCCAGTAGCATTATGTAAGAGCAGGGGAGCACAAGCATAGGAAATATACAGATAGCTCCGACAGGTGTAAGCTATGGCAGCATATCTATTAGGAGAGGGACAGAGAAAACACGCAGCCATGAGAGAGTTCCAAACCATCCACACCTGATCAAGGATAACCAGCATAAGAGTGGTGGTAACACATTGAGGAGGTGACAGTATGGAAAGTTTCTCACTCCATAAGACACTAGGGCACGGCCTTCTCCATCTCTCCACCTAGACTATGTTTGGCAGTAGGCTAGGCTGAAAAGATATGTTTTTAATCTACACATAAAAATTGAAACTGTGTCCGAATCCCTAACATGCCTTGGTAAACCGTTCCACAACAGAGGAGCTCTAAAAGAGAAGGTTCTAACACCAGCTGTGCTTTTCAAAATTTTAGGGAGTAATAGATGGCCGGCTTCTTGTGAACGAAGCAGTCGTGTCGGCTTATAGGGGCAGTCATTTCGGTCAGATATAAAGGTGCAAGTCCGTTCACTGCTTTAAAAGTTAGCAACAGTACTTTATAATCAGCCCGATATTTAATAGGAAGCCAATGTAACAGTGCTAACACTGGAGTAATGTGCTCATACTTCTTGGATCTAGTCAAGATACGTGCTGCTGTATTCTGTACTAGTTGAAGACTCTTTAGAGAGCTACTAGAGGAGCCGGATAATAAGGCATTACAATAGTCTAGCCTGGATGCGACAAAAGCATGCATCAAGGTTTTTGCATCCTCTAATGACAGAATGTGCCGAATTTTAGCTATGTTTCTTAGGTGAAAGAAAGCTACTCTGGAAGTGTTTTTAACATGAGAGTCAAATGTAAGGTCCTGATCAATAATAAAACCAAGGTTCTTAAACATTAGACTTGATGTAACTGCAATCACCTGCATTTAACTGCAGATCCAACGTGTTCCTTAATTTTTTGGGGCCCAAAAAAAAGGTTTTATCTGAATTCAAAAGCAGGAAATGTACTGTCATCCAATTCTTTATATCAGACATACAAGCCTCTAATTGAGTGAGTTGAAGTATTTCACCTGGTTTCATTGATATGTACAGCTGTGTATCATCTGCATAGCAATGGAAATTCACACCATGTTTACGAATAACATTACCCAGTGGTAGCAAGTATAATGAGAACAGTAATGGTCCCAGCACTGAGCCTTGTGGAATACCATATTTAACCTGAGAGTAGTCAGAGAACTCTTGATCTAATTGCACAAATTGAAACCTGTCTAATAAGTATGATTTAAACCATGAGAGTGCCCGTCCACACAAACCAACCAGGTTTTCTAGCCTATGAAGGAGAATCTGGTGGTCAATAGTGTCAAAAGCAGCACTTATGTCAAGGAGCACTAGAATAGAAGCACAACCAGTGTCCAATGCTAACAGTAAGTCATTTACAACTTTAATAAGTGCTGTCTCAGTGCTATGGTTTGGTCTAAAACCTGATTGTAGTGTTTCATACAGATTATTAGTTTTTAGGAAAGCAGTTAATTGTTGAGCTACAGATTTATCTAAAATATTTGACAAAAAGGGAAGATTTGAAATGGGCCTATAGTTCTTCAGATTAACAGGATCAAGATTTGGTTTCTTTAGAAGAGGCTTGATTACTGCCACTTTTAAAGACCTAGGTACGCAACCCAATAATAGGGATGTATTTATGATATCTAACATGGGCTGGCCTAGCACAGGCAAAAGCTCTGTGGGGTATGTGGTCTAACAGACATGTAGATGATTTGGAGGACATAACCAGTTTACCAAATTTGTCCAGATCCAAGGGAGTGAAAAACTCAAGGGAATCTACGCAACCCTGCTCCTGATAGCCCTGTGCGGATGAGTGGAGTCATTTTCATAATTTGTTCTCTGATTGTCTCAATCTTATCAGTAAATGAGTTCATGAAGTAATTGGAATTATAGTTAGAAGGATAACTGTAGACTGTTTTTTTGTCAGTTTAGCTACCGTGTTAAATAGAAATCTTGGGTTGTTTTTATTCTGCTCAATTAATTTTGATAAGTACGATGACCTAGCTGTAATAAATGCATGCTTGTATTCTATGAGGCTGTCCTTCCAAGCAGAGCGAAAAACCAAAAAATTGGTAGAGTGCCATCTGCGTTCTAATTTCCTGGAAACTTGTTTAAGGGCACGGGTATGGTCAGTAAACCAGGGTGCAAGTTTCTTCTGACTGCATTTTTTCCTCTTGAGGTGTGCAACCGCATCAAGTGTATTCCGTAAAATATGATTTAGCGCATCTGTTTGATGATCAATTGACAAAAAGCTATTTGTGTCCTGACTTGATACTAATCATTCAAGACGTATGTTTATACATTTTGAAGCCGTCAATGAATTTACAGAGCGGCTGGAATAGTATCTGAGGGAGATAGTATTCCCTCCACAGACAAAATTGAGTCTAACAGTGATGTACCAGGGCCAAGTAGCCAACCTGAAGCCCAGGGGTCAGCCACAGGAGTGCTTATGTCCCTTTATGAAACAATGGAGAAAGGGTGATGTAATAATCCAGCTTGTCGAAGATGGACCGTGTATGGTCAGGCTGTATGCAAAGAATGTGATTTTTATTAAGCCAGCACACAGAACCCAGGACAGAAAGCATCTGTCTGCAAATTCAAAGCTGATACAGCAGCCGTATTCTAGATCAAACGCTTTGAGCTCTAAACTATTATTTAGTCCAGAATAACTGTAAACTATTATTTAGCCAAGAATAAATGTCAAAATATATTAGAAGAATAGTAAAGGAGTGACCACAGCTGTGTTTTGCATTCTGAGCCAGACTCAAGATGAATGGGTCCCTCGGTCAAGCCTGGGTTCATCCAAGGTTTCTGCAAAATGCCAACGGATGTTTCCCCCCCCAACCAGGGAGAGGGGGTTTTCGTCTTGGCAAGCAGTTTTTCCTTGCCGCAGAAAGCCAATTGGCAAGCTTGAGTGAGGCAGGGGTGAAGAATGACTAGAACCAGCTGTGGGTATTCAAAATAGTACAGTATAGCCCAGTAGTATAGAATGTCGACATGGGTGTATGACATATTAAGCACTTCTATAATTTGGTTGTTAGAATTCACTGTTAAAGTTGAAACTAGATAGAGAATGTAATCTTGCATTTGCTCACACAAATACACTGGAAAGTAATGTTTGTATAAACTCACAATCACTCACACACATACACTGAAAGGTGATGTTTGTATAATTATATGTGGTTACAAGATGTTTCTAGATATTGTGGTCACAGGATGTATCATAGAATGTATTGAGTTATTTTGTGTCACTATTTCTAGCTTAGCGGAGATACTATTGCTTAATAGTAAGATAAAATTCCATATAAGGTGCTTGAATAAATCATTATTTTTAGCTTAGCGGAACCACCATTATAAAGAGATGAGTAAGGCACTTGGCAAAACGCCACTATGGTGGAAAGATGAGAATAGCCAGGGGAGGGATGGAAAGATGAGAATAGCCATTTATGGGTAAAACCACCATTATTTTTGAGTGATTAATGTTAAATAAATAAAAAGACCAATTAAAATTGACCAGAAAAGTAAAACAATAAGGTAAACCAATGAGGTAACCAATGGTATAACTATTAAGAGTAGTATATAAACTGTTGTAAAACAAAGGAAGATTGGAACAACTTGCAAGATGCTCTCGGCTTTGTGATTTCATTTGAAATAAAGTCTGATAACTTTGAAAATCTCCTGTCTCAAACCTCTTCTCTACTTTTTGGAAAAATTGAGCAAAACGGGACTTTTTGAAAAGCTTAAGACTCTAATTTTCCACAACATAACTTGACGACCACGAAGGGACTCGTGGGGAACGGTCCAGCCACCTGGGTCTTCTGGGATAGGCACTCTGACGCTCCCTAACGGAGGTGGGGAGACGCGGACACACCCTAGGCTGGCTAGCCAACCATAAAGAACAAGGTGAGAAATGTAAAACTTTTTGTAAAAAAAGAAGAGGGCTGTTGTCTGTACTCTCCCAGCCTTTGCTTGAGGTGTTAGAGGGGACCTTTCCAGTCCAAGAACTCAAAGTAGAGATAATTAGACGACGGCATAGGATCTGAAAAGTCAACGTGTGATTGAAGCGCTATTTATGTGTGTGAGGCTTGGAAATTAACCTAGTATAATAGGTGTGATTACAGGTTCTCTGAAAAAAGGCCGGATATATTTAAGATCTGCAGATCTGATTTTCTGACGGTGCACAGAGGTAAGGAAAAATATTTCCAGGGATCCGACGAAGGACAGTGACGGGAGGGATAAGAATAAAGAGTGTGGTAGTCAGTGGTGCAGGTCTATGCACGGAGCGCGGGTTTCGCACTGGGCGTAGGACTATACGCTGAGGGCAAACGCTCTGGATGCAGGTTTTGCGTTGTATTTATTGAGCGTAGGGATCATACACTTGTATTTATTGGGTGTAGGGTGATACACCTGGATGCAGGATTTTGCATTATATTTATTGAGTATAAGTGTGCACTGTAAATGAGTAACCAGGAGTGGGAGAATTGGGGCACGGTTACTCTCCCTGCAGTTCCTGGCGCTCACGGAGACGTGGATCACTGCACAGAACACAGCCACCCCTGCTGCTCTCTCCGCTGCTTACACCTTCTCCCACACTCCACGACCCTCGGGTAGAGGTGGAGGGACAGGTATACTGATCTCCCCCCTGTGGAGATTTGGTATTGTTCCTCTTCCTCACTTTTCACCCTCCTCCTTTGAATTTCACTGTCACTATGCCATGTAAACTGCACATCATTGTTCTCTATCGCCCTCCAGGTCCACTGGGGAGCTTCCTAGATGAGATGGATGCCCTACTCAGCGCTTTCCCTGAGGATGGCACTCCCGTCTTACTCCTCGGTGACTTCAACCTGCCGCTGGAGACCTCTCAGGCCTCTGCATTCCTCCCCCTGCTTCAGTCCTTTGACGTCACCCTGGCTGAATCCCCATCCACCCACAAGGCCGGTAACCAACTGGACCTGATCTTCACTAGGAACTGCGCATTACCCAACATTATGGTATCTCCCCTACATGTGTTTGACCATTGCTTTCTGTCTTTCTCTCTCCCCCTCCCCTCTGTGCCTAAACCATCCTCACCTGCTCCCACTGTCCTTGTCCGTCGCAACCTCCGCTCTCTCCCCCCCGCTGCCCTGTCGGCTACTGTTCTATCTTCCCTTCCCCCTACTGATTCCTTCTCTGAGCTATCTGCTGAGGAAGCATCGTCCACCCTACTTTCCTCTCTCTCCTTCTCCTTTGACTCACACTGTCCTCTATCCGCTAAACCTGCACGCCTCCGACCCCCCGCCCCCTGGCTAACCGACTCCATTCGGGCTAACAGACTGAAACTGCGAGCGGCAGAAAGGAAATGGAGAAAATCCAAATCCCCTGTAGCTCTGACTGATTTCCACACACTCCTGGCTTCCTTCTCCTCTAACCTCTCTTATGCTAAGTCTGAATTTTTCCTTTCCAAAATTCAATCTTCAGTTTCTAACCCCCGTAAACTCTACTCTACGTTTTCCTCTCTCCTCACCCCTCCTCCTCCCCCACCCCCCTCCTCTCTAACCGCGGATGACTTCGCATCCTTCTTTCACGAGAAGGTCGATGACATACGCAACTCCTTCCCCCCAACCTCTCCCTCACCCATCTCGCAACCTAAACCTCTCACCCCTCTGTCCTCCTTCTCGCCCCTCCCTGACATCCTTCAACTTGTCCTCTCCCACCGTCCCACCACCTGCCCTCTTGATCCCATTCCTTCCTCCCTCTTCCAGTCCATTGCTATGGACATCCTCCCCTTTGTCTCCAATGTCATTAACTCCTCTCTTTCCTCTGGCTCTGTCCCCTCTTCCCTCAAATGTGCTCATGTTGTCCCCCTCCTCAAAAAACCCTCTCTGAATCCTGCTGTTATTTCAAACTACTGACCTGTCTCTCTCCTCCCATTCCTTTCCAAAATGTTAGAGCGGGCTGTCTATAACCAACTGTCTGCTCATCTCTTACAGAACGACCTGCTTGATCCCAACCAATCTGGGTTCAGAGCAGGCCACTCCACAGAGACTGCTCTCCTTGCTGTCACTGAGGCTCTTCATGGGGCTAAGTCCCAATCCCTTAGCTCCGCCCTCCTCCTCCTCGACCTGTCGGCGGCATTTGACACCGTGGACCACCGGATCCTGCTCTCATCTCTCGTCGAGATGGGAATCTCTGGATCTGCGTTGACATGGTTCGAGTCCTACCTGGCTGACCGGTCCTACCAGGTGGCCTGGAGAGGGTCCCTCTCCTCTCCCTGCACCCTCTCTACCGGAGTCCCGCAGGGACTTGTACACCAAGTCACTTGGCTCTGTTATTTCTGCTCATGGTTTTTCCTATCACTGTTATGCTGATGAAACTCAACTGTTTCTCTCCTTCTCTCCATCCAATACCCAGGTCCCGGCACGGATCTCTGCATGCCTGGCTGACATCTCCGCATGGATGTCCACCCACCACCTGAAGCTGAACCTGGGGAAGACAGAGCTGCTCTTCCTCCCAGCGAAGGGCTCCCCAATGATTGATGCCTCAATCACCGTGGAAGGCTCCATATTGTCTCCGTCCCAGTCTGCCAGGAGTCTTGGGGTAACCCTGGACAACCAGCTGTGCTTCTCGAGCCATATTGCAGCAATCACTCGGACCTGCCGTTTCTCCCTCCACAACATCCAGAGGATCCGACCGTTCCTCACCTAAGAGGCCACTCAACTCCTGGTCCAGGCTCTGGTGATCTCACGGCTGGACTACTGCAATTCCTTGCTGGCAGGCCTTCCGGCCTGCGCCATCAAGCCACTGCAACTAGTCCAGAACGCTGTCGCTCACCCACCCAAGTTCACCCACGTCACCCCTCTACTCTCCTCTCTGCACTGGCTCCCCATCGCAGCACGCATCAGATTCAAGTCACTTGTGCTTGGCACTCATCACTCCCTACACACCTCCCAGACCCCTCCGCTCCGCCTCCTCTGGTAAGTTGACTGTCCCTTCCCTCCGGGTGCCTGACAGCCGCTCCTCGCGGTCTCGCCTCTTCTCTGTCCTGATCCCTCGCTGGTGGTACGACCTTCCGCAATCGGTCAGGACCGCGGAATCACTTGCGATCTTCCGCAAGAGACTCAAAACCCACCTCTTCAGACTCCACTACCGCAGTATAGTTCATGCCGTGGAAAGGCACCGTAAAGAGAAAAATAAAGCAGGGGATCAAGTAAAAGATTTACAAAAGAAACTTTTGCAGCTGCAGCTGGAGGAGCTGGCGGGGAAAGCTAAAGAAAAAAAATTGAAGGACACGGAGAAGGAAAAGGATACAAAAAAGGTGAACCCTATGATGGCTCATTTTGTGTGGGAGCCAGACATGGATTTTATCCCTGGACCTGAACCGAGAGGTGTTCCGAGCGGACCCCAGCCCACCGTTATCTACAACTTCTCCGGTGCCCCTCCAGCGGCGGGCCCACAAGGTAAGGTAAATTGGGGGGAACAGGGTCGAGGGAGAGGTACAGGGAACCAGAGCAAGGGAGGGCAGGGACCAGTGTGTAATCAGGTTGGCCCTAATCAGAGCCAGGGAGGGAAGGGACCAGTGTGTAATCAGGTTGGCCCTAATCAGAGCCAGGGAGGGCAGGGACCAGGGTGGAATCAGGCTGGCCCTAATCTGTACCAGCGCGGACCCATAATATGTTATAGGTGTGGGCAGGTAGGGCATATAAGGAGTACTTGTGGGCAGGGCCGGAATCCTCAGACACAGCCCTTGTAGATCCCTGTCGGAGCGTGGGTCCCCATGCCTCCACAGGGACCAGTAAATTACAGTGGAGCTCCCTAGGGGTCCCCGGAGAACCCAGGCCGGGCAGGGCAGCATGTACTCATAACTAATGGACCAGAACAAGAGCCTGTAATAAATGTATTAATAGAAGGAAAAACTGTCCCCATGATGATAGACACAGGTGCTACAGTAACATGCATTAAAAAATAGTATGCTGCCCACCTGCCTTTGTCGGGAGAATATATTAGAACAGTAGGGTTCTCGGGAAAGACATTATGTTATCCGACAACAAGACCAGTGACAATTAGAATAGGAACAAAAGAGACTACATTGCCCTTAGTAGTATGTACCAACTCACCAGTGAATCTGTTAGGAAGAGATGCTATTTTAGCTTTGGGATTCAATTTGAATTGTGAGGCGACAGAGATAGATGTTACAGGAATGTATAATATAAGGAAAGAGGAAGCAAAGGAAGCTAATGTGTATTGGATAGGTGATATTGAAGAGCAGATTACTGAACAGGTGTGGGGAGTGTGGGGAAGGTACATACAAGCACAGACACCACAGGCCACAAGACCAGCATATGAATTGCACAGTACAATGATTTTTGATCCTGCTCAGGATCCAAAGCTAGAACAGAAGTGGACATTAGAAGCAGGCTCAGAGCAGTACATTCAGTCCGCAGCCATTTTGATAGGAAAGGAGGGGGCAGTGATGAGGGTGGAAAAATCTGATTGGGTTAACCAATGGTTTAGAGCAGGGGTCCCTAACCACCGGGCCGTGGCCCGGTACCGGTCCGTGAGGCATTTGGAACAGAAATAATAAAAACGTTTTAATTTTATTTCCATTTTATTGACTATCGCAGTCTGCAGGGTGTTTTATTTTGAGAAATGACCACTTCCGTCTGTGTGCCTCTTTTCCGCACTTGCCTCAGTTTTTCGATGCACCCCCCGGTCCGCGGAAAATGGTCTTGCATGAAACCGGTCCGTGGTGCAAAAAAGGTTGGGGACCACTGGTTTAGAGGGGAGGAGGCGGCGCCTCATGTGACGCTGAGAATAAATCCTGGCTATGATGTCCGCGATTTAGGTCCAATGATACAGAGAGCGGAAAAAATTTATTTTGTCCAGACAGAGAATCCATTAATTTGGGAAACCGAAAACCAGTCATTACTTAAGATCATGATAGGGGTCAATCTGAGAGGAAAGCCTAAACGGGTTAGGATCCCTATTGATGGCTTTGAACAGGAAGGAGAGGAGGAATTAGAAAGCACACTAGATCAAGTGCCCGAACAATTATGGACCAAACACAGCGAGGATGTTGGTAGAGTGTTATCAGCAAACCCAGTTGAGATCTGGCTGAAGCCAGGGTGCAAGGGTCCTTTTAGACCACAATATCCTCTAAAGCAGGAAGCAGTAGAAGGGATCCGAGGTACAATAAATGGGTTGTTACAAGCAGGAGTATTGAGAAAAACAAGAAGTGCATGTAACACGCCTTTACTGCCTATGAAAAAGGCAGACGGGAAACGTTGGAGATTAGTGCATGATTTGCAGGCAGTGAATGCAGTTGTGCAAGATCAGTTAGCGGAGGTGCCTAATCCTCACACTCTATTGACGAATATACCCGTGACAGCAAAATGGTTTACCGTAGTAGATCTGTGCTCGGCTTTCTTCAGTGTACCATTAGCAGTGCAGAGTCAGGAATTGTTTGCATTTACATTCGAAGGGCATCAATACACATATACTAGAATGCCGCAAGGTTTTAAGCATTCTCCGCATATGTTTAACCAAGTGTTGAGAGATGACTTAAAAGGATTGGAGCTGGGCAGTGTGTTCAATTCAATATGTTGATGATTTATTGCTATGTGCAGACACCAGAGAGGAATGTGAAGCAGACAGCTTGAAACTGCTACAGAGATTAGCGAAGGGGGGGGCATAAAGTAGCCAGAGAGAAACTGCAGTTATGTCAATCAGAAGTGGAGTACCTAGTTAGGACAATACAATGTGGAAGCAAAGGAGTATCAAGGAAACATATTGAGGCAATAGTAAAAATGCCAAAGCCAGAAACAGTAGGTCAGATGATGACATTCCTGGGAATGACAGGCTTCAGCGCGGATTGGATAGAAAGCTATACAGAAAAAACACATGCATTATGGAAAATAATGAAGGAAGCAGGACAGGAAAAATTGACTCATAAAATAAAATGGGATATGGATGGTGATATTGCGTTTGAAACGATAAAGAAGGAGCTAATACAGGCCCCTGCGTTGGCATTACCTGATTATGAACAGCCATTTGGATTGTACGTATCTGTGAGGGAAGGCTTTGCTACAGCTGTGCTTATGCAGGAGACATGTAGAGGCAGGAAGAAGCAAATAGTAGCTTACTACAGTACCAAGCTAGATGACGTGGCATTGGGCTACCCGTCCTGTTATCAGGATTTGGCAGGGCTGTGGTGGGCCTATGAAAAGGCAGCATCTTTAACCATGGGTTATCCAATACGAATATATACACACCACAAGATAGTGGAAATGATAGATCAAGGTAAATTTGTATTGACCCCAGCGCGAATACATAATTATCAAATGCTAACAGTTTTCTCAGATATTATGATGGTTAGGTGCGACACAGTGAATCTAAGTGGAATATATTCCTCTACCTCATGCATGCAAGGACACCACATGAGTGTGTACCAGAGAGCAAGGAGGGAGGTAAGGCAGGATTTACAAGCAGAACCGTTGGAGGAGGAAGAAAAAAAGGGTACTGTTTGTAGATGGGTCGTTTTATATGAATTATGAGGGAAAAAGCAGAATGGCAAAGGAGGGGTGCAACAGAGGGGGAGGATGGGCTGTGGCGTAATGAAGATGGATTACTAGTTGGCACAATGTAGAGGTTTAGTGTTATGGATTGACGTATGTATTGTACACTATATATTGTATACATATTGTAAACTGTGAGGTGTATTTGTTTATGTACAACCAGGAAGTGATATTTCATGTTCATGGGCGGCAGTGTTAGCATAATGGCAAGATCCCCTTTTCCCGCAGGGAGCATCTCTGAGCAATATTGAAAAAAACACATTCACATGCGTAACTGAACTACACATATTGACTGAGGGACGACAGGCAAACCTTCGGATGGCTTGCACAGAGACATTCCAGACTTATCAGAGTGAGGGCAAAATATGGTCAAATAAGCCTATGCTCACTCACAAGTATTGTCAAATTTGGGCTGATCAACATGTGTGCCACAGGCTATCCCCAGGTCATAGCGTGAATAAACTAAAACGAACTCCAGTGCACAGACGCCAAGCGTGTAGAGTGAGAGAGCCAATGAGACTCTCTAAGGGAGGAATTGAGGAAGAAAATAACACCTCCACAGAAAAAGATGAGACTGGCAGTAAGGGACCAGGGCCTAAGAAACACTCAGAAGCCCAGGGGTGAGCCACAGGAGCGCTTATGTCCCTCTATGAAACAATGGAAAAGGCGGGTTGTACTAACCCATCGTGTAGGCGATGGACAGTGTATGGTCAGAATCCATGCAAAAACTGTGATCTGTATTAGGCCAATACCCAGGACATAAAACATTTGCAGTTTCAGAGCTGGTATAGCCTTATTTTAGATCAAATGCTTTAGGAGTGCTAAACTATTATTTAGCCAAGTAGAAGATTAGAAAGGGAGTGACCATCAAATGCTTTAGGAGTGTTAAACTATTTAGCCAAGCAGAAGATTAGAAAGGGAGTGACCACAGCTGGGGTTTTGCATTCTGAACCAGACTCAAGATGAATGGGTCCCTTGCTTACGCCGGGGCTCATCCAAGGTTTCTGCAGAATCGCCAAGCGGATGTTTCCCCTCCACCCAGAGAGGAGAGGGGTTTTCGTCCTGGAAGCAGTTTTTCCTTGCCGCCGAAGGCCGATTGGTGAGCCAATCGGCAAGCGGAGCAAGGCTGGAGGGAAGAATGACGAGGGCCGACGGTGGGAGCTCAAAATAGTACAGTATAAACAAGTAGAATAGGATGTCAGCACTGGTGCATGACGTAATAATCATTACTATAAATCGGAAACTCACTATTAGGTAAAGAATGTAAACATGCATATACGCACACAGATATATGGGAGTATAAACACACACAAATATAATGGAGAGTAATGTTATATATTAACTGACAATCACTGATATACACTGAAAGGTGATGTTTTTATATGCGGTCACAAGATGTTTGTATACGTATAGGTGGTTACAAGATGTTTGTAAAATTGTACGCGGTCATAGGAAGTATTACAGAATGTATTGAGTTATTCTGTGTCACTGATTCTAGCGGCGCATAAATGCCATGGCTCAATAGTATCCTTAGCTTAGCAGAACCAAGATAAAAGAATGATGAGTAAAGCAATTGGAACAATGCCAAGATGGGTAAAAGTGAACTAAGAAGGGACCACCCCCAGGGGAGGGATGGAGAGAGGGGAGTAACCATTTATGGGTAAAACCACCATTATTTCCGGGTAATTAATGTTATGCATAAACTCAAAGACCAATTGAAGTGGCCAGAAAAACAAAACAATAAGGTAGGCCAATAAGGAAATCGAATGAAAGTGACCAATCATGAAACTATTAAGCAAAGTATATACATGTTTGTAAAACAAATGATTTTTGGAGCAACTTGCAGGATGCTCTCGGCTTTGTGATTTCATCTGAATAAAGTCTAAACTTTGAAAATCTTTTTGCCTGGAAAACCTCTTCTCTACTGGAAAATTGAGCAAAACGGGACTTAGAAAATAATTGGACTTCTGAAAGATTAACAAAAAAAGGACTTAGACCTTCTTCTTCATCTTCAATGCAAGGGACAATTTGTATGCCTAAGTATGTGAAACAACTTTAAATTATTAAGCTTGTACAGGTGGATTATTCCTTTCTGCTGAATTAAGTAGCATTGTTGAGGAGGTGGTATTGTTTACTTTATATCCTGAAATCTTTCCAAATGTTTTTATCAAATCTAGCAGGGCTGGAATGGATCTGTCTATATTCTTAAGAAAGAGAATCACATCATCTGCATATAGATGCATTGCTCTTGTTGCCCTATATTTATATCAGTAATCTTTGTGTGGGATCGTACAGCAATAGCATATGTTTCCATTGCCATGGCGAATAACAATGGTGATAGAGGGCACCCTTGTCTACAGCTCCATTTAATTATGATTGGTTTGGATGTGGTGTTATTAGTCACTATTTCTGAATACTGTTCAGCATACAGAAGTTTATCCCATCTGCAAACATTCTCTCCACAGAACCTCATAGGTAGGTCCATTTTACTCTATCAAAGGCCTTTTCAGCATCCAATGATAGAAAAGCAACATCTGAGGCCCCCTTTTGGTTGTGAGGAATATTCCTTATAACCCTTCTAACATTATGGGACCCCTGCCTGCCTAGAATAAATCCATTTTTATATTTTTCAAGTAAAAATGCCCTAATGCCTTCCTGCATGCATACTGTCTATTGTGTTTATCCAGTGCTAACTTAGCCCCTAGGTCTGATCTTAATGACTTAGGGATGCTCGGTATATGAAGTCTATCTAGGAAAGTGTTTTGCTCTTGCCTTTCTTGAATTATGTCTGAGCTATAGTTTCTCATATCAAGATCTAAAAGCTTTGTTTATTTCAGTAAGATTGACTATGGTTTATCCCGTACTAATCTGTATTGAGTTGATAGATCTTTCAGTTTGTAACTGCTTGGTGCGCCAAACTAGCACTTTTCCGGGTTTCTCTCCTTGATCATAGAATGTTTGTTTGAGTTGAATGAGGCTGGCAGCAGCCTTACAAGCTGATGTTTCAATACATTGTGTTTTAAGTAATAAAGGCTTTTGATGGATCTTAGGACAGTTTGTCTGATAAAATTTGTTTTCAAGGGACTTTATTTTTGTTTCTAAACATTGGCACTTTCTGGCAAGTCCTTTTGGCTTTAGAACTCATAAAGTTGATTATCTGACCTCTGATAAAAGCCTTAAATGCTTACCACCTAATACAAACTGTTGTTTCAGATGTGTTTGTTTCAAATACATATTTACATATTTAATTTGGTCCTCAATAAAATAAATAAACTCAGTGTCCATAAGCCATTTTTAGCTTGAATCGCCATTTGGGAATGTCTCTCACTAGCTTTGGGTCTTCATATATTAGATCATTTGGGGCATGGTCAGAGATCATAATGCCTTCATAATAGCAGTCTTTTATTTTAAACCCCAAGTCTGCCGATATCAAAAAATAATCAATGCGGAAGTAGGAATTGTGTGTACTGGAATAGCAGGAATACCCTGAATCACTGGGATGCAGTTCTCTCCATATATCTTTCAAGATTAATTCTTTCATAAAGTGATGTATGGATTCCTTGTTTCTGGTATGAGACTGGTCAGCACCTGAACTCCTATCCTTTGTTGGGTTCAGCATACAGTTAAAATCCCCTGCTATGATGTACTTACCAGAGAGAGTGGACAGATTGAAAAACTAATTATGAAAAAAGCTTGGGTGATCAATATTGGGGCCATATTCACTAAATTCAACTTTTTAGTAAGAAGGCTACCCTGTACAATTAAATACCTGCCAGGCGTATCCTTAATCACCTGAGTAACATGAAATTGAATTGATTTATGGATAAGAGTAAGAACACCTCTTGCTTCCGTAAAATATAACGCCGGTCCTTTTTAAGCAATAAATGTGTTTCTTGAAGAAATACAACATTAGAATGCATGCACTTTAACCTAGTCATCAAACTTTTTGAGTTTTTGTAAACCTATGCAGTTGAACATGAACCTAACTTCTAATCCACATGACATGATAAATAATACATGATGGATTTCCAAAATGAACCAAAGAGACTATGTTCCTGAGAAACAAAACAGACATCATAAGCCACATCCAGCATAATAAACATTGAATATTAACATGACCCACATACTTTTCTAAGCCTATGGGTATTCCTCTTCCCTTGTGTATTATGACTTCCCAACAGCTAGTTACTGTTCCACACACTTGCAAGGATCAGCCTGACTGTGCTATTTCAATGATAAATCTTAAATCTCCCCTGCTACACAAATAAATAGAAAATTTAATTATCAGCAAAATAAATAAGAAAAGGCATGGTCCACTTTGAAAATCACACACACAAAAACTCTTTGTGTGTGGGATTCAAGTAAATATTCTGAGCTGGACTTGAGAGTTTGGCATGACAGAGGAAGGCTGGAGCTGGACTTGACTTTGCTGAAAACCAAAGAGGAGGGCTGAGCTGGACTTTACTGCTGAAAACTAGAGGAGGGTTGAGTTGGACTTGACTGTGCCCCAAATAACAGAACAAATCCAATATACACTTAGTAATAACTAAGCCAAGTGTGCCATACACTAAGGAAAGCAAGTCTCAACTGACCTGAAACAAACCTATAGGAAAATGTTTCGGTTGAATTCTCCTTTAACTTGTTTTTAGCTTACTGCACTCATCAAAACACAGGTAATTGTAATTAAATATAACTACAATGAATTTTAAATAAAGTCATTCTTATCAACAAATACAAAATCAGAATAAGATACAAGCCATCATACAAAATCTTACTACAAAATCTTCCTCTCACTTTGTAAATGAATTCTGCCCTCCTGTTTTTTTTGGTAAAGTTGTCAATCACTCTGCCATACCAGCAAGTATTTTGTTCCAATGCCTTGATTCTTTTTGTCTCCGTTTTATTTTATTTATTTAACCAATCTTTAACCAGGCAAGTTAATTGAGAGCAAATTCTCATTTACAATAATGGCCTGGCCAAGAGGCCAAACACAATAAAACATAATAAAATTGGACAAACAGGAATTTAAAAACATACACAGGCATTAAAGATAAACAAGACACAGTACACATCAACTGTAGCAGGAGCATGAGCCTGTGAAAATGTCCATGATCAGAGATTTAAAAACAGGAACTGATAAAAAATTGTCCAATCTCAGGGTTTTTTTGCAGCTCATTCCAGTCTGAGATTGCGGCATGTTTAAATGAGGAGCGGCCCAGAGTGGTGCTGACTTCGGGGGTCACTAGTTGGATGTAGCTGGCTGACATGGTTTTATATAAACGGAGAACAGTTAACAGCTAAAATAGAAACTCACGGGACATCCTTCATGACTGGAATGGGCTGGGATGTTATGTTTTCTGCCCTCACCGATTGGATCCTGTCTGAAAGATAGTTCTTGAACTAAAATGCTCATTGACTCCAACATTTCTCAATCTGGACAAGAGATCGGTGGTATCAAAGTAGACAAGATGATTGACAGTATCAAAGGCCTTGGCTAGGTCTATGAAAATGGCAGTGCAGTATTTTTTCCTGTCTGGGGCGTTAATGACATCATTAAGCATTGCTGTGATACAGTCGTAACCGGAATGGAATCCTGATTGCATTCCTGAGAGAATGTGGTATGTATCAAAGAAGTTAGTCAGTTATTTGTTGACAAGTTTTTCAATGACTTTCACTATACAAGGCAGAATGGAAATGGGCCTATAACAGCTAGGGTCTGCTTGATCTCTTCCTTTTAACATTGGACGAACAGTGGATGCCTTCCATACCCTGGGAATTTGTACTGTATGAATTGAGAGACTCAAGAGATATGAGATGGGGGCTGCAACTTTCATGAAGAATGGGTCCAGGTTGTCTGGTCCAACAGGCTTTTTAGGGTCCAATGAGAGGAGTTCCTTCCCTACCTCTGCTTCTGAATCTGATTGAAGTGAGAAGCTGTGTAAAGGGGGAAGCAGAGAGGAGTAGTTATGAGAAGGGTCAGAATTAATAGTATTCCAAGATCAGGGGATTTGGTATACTTGGTACTTTGGTATACTTTGGATTTGGAGTCAAACAATATACCAGATTTAATGAAGTGTGTATTAAATAGATCTGCCATGAAAGTTTTGTCATGAACTATGATATTGTCAAAGTTCATGGCTATAGGCGGTTGTGTGGCAGAAGGTTGATTCTCCAGGTCTTTGACTGTTTTCCAAAATGTCTGTGGATCACACCCACTCAGAGAGAATTGTTGTTTAAAGTAAGTGACTTTAGCTTTTCTTACAGCCTGAGTGCAACCAGTTGGCTGATGTTTGTGAGAGCCGAGCTGGAGTTTTTGTGATGTAGTAACTCTGCTAAGTCACTAGTAAACCAGGGGCTTAAATTGTTCTTCAGTCCCATCTTCTTCAGGATTCCGTAATTACCAAAGGTTGGAGCTATGCACCCATACTTTAAGCTGATCAAGCTTATGTAGCAGACTTCTGGTGTTAATATGCAAAAAAACAAGCTCTTGCGTGAGCAGAAATCAGAGAAGCACAACTCATTAATGACAAGGGAGATGTTAGGAATGACACTAGAGTTAGGCTGGGGGCCAGGATTTAGATGCATGTTTCCAGAGATCAACAATAATAGCACAATCAGGATATGGCAGAGAACAGACATAATTTTGCAATGGTGTTTTTTATTAGATGGCTTATCAGCCTTTGTACACAGCAAAATCATGTCAGATAACTGCCCTAGTAGGTAGCAAGAACACAACATCAGGGGTATTGAACGCATCTCTGATGGAATTCCGAGAGACCGTGTGACCAATAGGGATTCAGTGTATCGAGTGTCTGTAAACAAACACCATTTGTGGCTTTGTTCGGAAGGTGAGTGATTTCTGAGTCTGTTTTTGAGCAGCCGGAGATTAATGCAGGATTCAACAAGCAAGAAAAAAGCACAGCAACGGAATCGGGAATCCGTTAAATAAATCCTGAAAGCACAGAGATCTTGCGGAGCGCTTGTGGGTTCACAGTAGCCTCCCACAGGCAGGCTCACCTGTGGCAGGTGCTGGAGTTCTCTGGATGAAATTCTGGATGAGGTTGGATCGGATTAGAGGTGAATTCAGTTGGGGATACCAGGTAAGGGAGAGCTTGTAGTATCCATTCAAACATGCAACATTTGTTGCAAATGAATGTGATCTGAGCACCGGTAAAACAGATAAATAACAAACAAACAAACGCACAGGTAATGCTGTGGGCAGCCATCTTGGAATCACCCAGACCAACTTCAGTCTCAGTCTTGCTAGTGGTAGCATTGCTACATTTCAAAGCCATTCCTGTCCCATTGCATACTTCCCTGGATTGAGCAGCTCAAGGAAGCACATGTTATCCATGTTAGCATAACGCTGGGTGATCTGGTCAATTATGTTGTTCTAGACCAGGGGTCGGCAACCCGCGGCTCTGGAGCCGCATGCGGCTCTTCAGCTCACTGCAGCTTTGAAAAATAATAATATAAGGAAATAAATAACGGCTATTTTATTAAAAAATTTCTTTCAAAGGGAACACCTTATTTTGGAGATCGAGGTGATACTGTGACAGTGACATAAAAAAAAGTGTTTAATATTTCATCAATTAAAAATGCGTCACATCCCCGGCGCCTCTCCCTGGCTCCCTGCCGTCTGAAGGTGGCTAATCTTGAGTTTTCAACCCCTGGTAAGCTAACCATGGATAAATCCAAAAAAAGAAAAGTCTCGGAGGAAAATAGAGTTTAATTCAGCATGGACAGATTTATTTGCTTTCACTCCTAACGATGCAGGCTTTCCTGTATGCTTGATATGTGGTGAGAAATTAGCAAACAACAAAAGAAAAAAAGCGATTTCGGAACTGCTGCGGAAAGCTGAGCAGAGAAAATCTACTTTCAAGAAGTGGATCAAATCTCCAAACTCAACTACTGCTGCTAGTTTTGTGGCAGCTCAGGAGATAGTAAGGCGCGGAAAGCCGTTCACAGATGGAGAATAGCTACATGAAATAATCATTCATTAAAATATCAGAACATCTATTGTCGGACTTCAAAAACAAACGTGAAATTGTTCAGAAAATTTGAGATATGCCTCTCTATGCAAAGACCGCCAAGGACAGGACCATTAAGATGGCAGAAAACATTACCAGTCAACAAATTGAGGAGATTCATTCAGCTCCAGCATACTCAATCGCCTGTGATGAGTCAAGTGATGTAAACGATATTGAGCAGACAGCGCTGTTATGCAAATAAGGGAAGGACTCAAATAGACCTGCATGGTTCTGTGCTTTATTTCAAAGTAGGTCTACACATGCCAGTGCTTTTTTTTCTCCTCTTCATAAGAGTTTGAGGTTTTCCTTTGTTATAACAGGTAAAAACAGCAATAAAATGTCAAGTTTTCTTTTTGTTGTTCTATAATTTCACAAATGCAACAAACTATAGTTATTTTACAGTGGGTGACAAAAACACACATATTTACACATCCACATTTGATTTCCTATTTTAGTTCCTATAATATGTTTTTTAGTTTTCTCCATGATATTATGGACAAAAAAATTGGAATTAATTAGTATCTTGTATGACCTCCCTTTGCTTTAAAAACTTGATAACTTCTGTCAAACATACTAGAAATAAGCTTTTGAATAAATTCCAATCCCTCTGTAATATATAGTATAACTATAAAACTTTATACACTGTGTTATCTTCATTTTAAGGGTCAAATATGTGTTGCGGCTCCAGATGAATTTTATGTAGTGGGAGAGGGGCCAAAAATGGCTCTTTTGATAGTAAAGGTTGCCGACCCCTGTGATAGACAGCCATGTACAAATACCTTGTAATGCTGCTTGGGATCTTGTGAACTGTTCCCTAGGGGTCTTCCTTTCCTAGGATTTTGCTCTGGCTTCTGTTGCACAAAAATCACAGCTGTCTCACAAAAAATCTGCTCATATATCAACAGCAGGAAAACAAAATTAAAATCCTCCAAATTTCTGATGAACCCATTTGCAGCACTGATTGTTTCCTCCTCTGTCACACTCTCAGATTCAAGCATCCTCTCAAAATTGGTAAAGAGCTTGTCGTGATTGTTTTAAAAACCGCCACCATCCCCTCCTCTTGGGAGGTCAACTTTATTTTTATTTGTTTTTTAATATTACAATTTTTGGGCAAAAAAGAGGAGAAAAACATTGTGAAGTCTCTTTGAGGGGGGTTAAAACAACCAAACCAATGAACAAACAGACAAAAAAACAAAACAAAAACAAGAATAAACCAACAACAGTGGAGACCTATGGAGAAATGTACAGTACAATAAAGGAAATTAATTACAGTGTCCCACCAGGTGACCACCCCCCTCCAACACATACACCTCTCCATATACACGATTTGACACATATACACTGATATGAACACAATGACAAAGGGACATAATGAAACAAACATCCAGACAAACCATACAGTACAAATATGACAAAGACATAAAAAACAAACCGTCAATAACAAACCAACGCAACTAATTGACACTTCGACATACAACTAAAAACAAAGATATCTTTTTGGATTTACCTTTTGCAGAGATAGAGCTGGGCCAAACTAGAGTGGGGATGATTGTCGTGATTGTTTGCTACAGTGATGACAATCTGTGAAGCAAAGAACCAGTGTGTAGGGGTTTTTATAGCCTACACACAGGGTTGGGAGGGTTACTTTGTAAATGTAATTAGTGCCTGATTACTGATTACACGGCTCTGAAAGTAATCCGATACGAATACAGTTACATGTCTCAAAAAAGTAACGTAATCAGATTACTTTTAGAATACTTTTGGATTACTTACTTTTTCCATCACAGATGGGTATGTTTTGGGGTACAGGAGACATTGGGACGCTGTTATATAGCCAAAGGTGGTGCTACTTAGTACTAAAAGGGTGCTCAAACTTTTGCACACGCCATGTTCACTTTTTTATTTGATCAGTAATACATTAAAATAGTTATTATGCATTACACTTTGAAAAAGGATGTCATGTTCAACTTTCCACTGTGTTGAGGTCAGGTCAGCTTCTGTTCATTTAATAATAAATACTAATACATTTGAGATGTCAATTTAGCTAAATATATGCAACATTGTATCTGCATTTTTGTTGTAGTCGTCGTCATTAACATGTTATGGAATTAGAATGGACAGATTCAAAATTAATCATAATAAAAAGCAAAGGGATATTGAAAGGCAAGTTATTTTACTGTTTTGATGGCTCATCATGAGCATAACTCAAACACAGCATCTTAAACAAGGTAATAACTTTTGAAACTTTTTTGGCAATGGAATAACAGCGACTTGTAAGGGATATGGCTTAGAAAAGTGCCAGTGTTGGCGGGCTGTGTAAGCGGCGAATGCTCGGCAGTGCATAACGTAATTGACGTATAGTAGAGTACAATTGTCTACCAAATTGGGAGAAAACTGGGAAAAATAAAAAGAATAAAATAAAATGTCATCGTTTCAACAATAAAGAAAGCAGTATAAAATTAGCAGAGCAGTTAATGCGATGCCTCAAACCGTAGGCTAAGGTCAGGTAACAGCAAATTACTGCAGAACTGTGTTCATTAAACTGACTTACTCCAAGTGCTTTTTAAGATTCGAAGTCGAGTCCTTTGATGCCGACAGTATCTTTATTCCTGGAAGACACAAGGTACACTGGACCGACAGATTTTTCCCATGTTCTTCTTTAAACTGGAAATTGTGTCGATAATGCCACAAACTAAAAGCTGACTTTTCTTCCATCTTGCCGCTATCAATGTTTGTCTGAGTGTGGGCGCGCGCTTTTTTTAAACGCATTTTTTTAACGCAGTTTTTGGTTCTGTGCAGCGGGGGTAGTTTTCGTGAGCTGTGTGATGATAATCATGTAGGCGTGATAATTTCATGCCGTAGCTTTAGTAATGAATATCAGCTCATTAATGTTTGTAAGGAAAACTTTCCACCAAGCATTCCAAGAAGTAATCCAAAATGTATTCACTTCAGGTTTATTAAAGTAACTGTATTCAGATTACTCGTTTTTCAAATGTAACGCGAGCTGAATACAGTTACTTGATTTTTGTATTCTGATTACGTAACGCCGTTACATGTATTCCGTTACAACCCAACCCTGCCTACACACTACCAAATACAGCAAAATAGGAAATACCGGTCATTTCCAAGTAGTCTACACTAGTGCGCTCACAGCGGGAGACAGCTCTTTTTTTTTTGTTCTTCAAAAGGGGACAATTTGACCATTTATTTTAAAGTTATATGCTGTATTTTGATTTATTTTTGTAAGCACAAACACCTGTGAATCAGTATTTTCCACAATGGACATTGTTAAGAAAAACACAGGAACAGACTGACTGCACATCTGGACAATCTCAAAGTTATGTGCTGTATTTGGAGCTTATTTTTCATTAAAAAACAAGCGAGCAGACAATACGTCATGTCATGTTACTGCAGCACTCTTGACGAGTTCTGCTAATGTGGCTCCCTGGCAAATAATTGTGACTACCACTGTCATAGCGGAAACGCACGTCTACCATCTATCTGTAGTTCCAGGGGCGTCGTTTTGGTATGGCAAGGTATGGCACTCCTTGGCTTCTAGCCACATTTTAAATTTTAAATCAATCTGAAATAACCTACGTTTCACATGATACAATCACATCATTTTATGTGATTTTATCCGCTCCACAAAGGTAACTCAAAAACCTTGTCCGTTATTCTCATTCATTCAGGTGGGTTAAACAAACTGTATAAACGCCATAATACTGTTAATTAAAATGTAACATATTCATGAACAAGTCCATGTCATGCTGTGTGATACGAACACATTCTCTATGTTATTTTAGTGAAAAACCGGACTGAACGTCACCCGCGATTGTGAAGCTAACAAGCTAGCTAGCTAACGTTCCTTAACCTGGGGTCCTGTAGCGCTTATCACTACATTTCACTAAAAAAGATTTGTATAACACTATATCATTATGATCCACCGGAATTTAAAAATAGGTTTACTAGTTACATACTGTAGTTGTCTCCTTTGTTTATTAATGTTACCTAAATATATAAGTAAATTGTACAGAAACAACTCACCAAAATTGACTATTGCACAACTGATTTGACAAAAAAATTGCACCATGCCATACCTTGGCTTTTGCTGAAATGACGCTACTGTGTAGTTCCCTATATTATCCGACTTTTCCCTCTCATCATGCCCCCTAAATTCCAGCTCCTGATGACCCAATATTGAAACCAAATCAATCAACCTTTTCAGAATATCACGGTTTTTACGGACCGTTTCGTTATGGTTTGCCATAGGCGAACACTTGTTTTTGTACAATCACTATCAAATGACCCGGATATAATTATTTTCTAGTGGTTTAGAATTACCCAGAAAGCCTTAGTTCTTCCTTTCCTACGTTTCCCTGCTGGAGTGAGTACTTTCATAAATAAATCGCATGTACAATCAAACTTAATCCTATTCCAGAACGCGTGAAATATTCAATTTTGATCACATAGCGACAGAATATAACATGCACTTATATATTCAATGTCGTTTTTGAAAGATTATGTGCGTAAGTGTGCCCAGGAGACACGGTCAAAAATACTCGTTCATGTAGCAAAATAATACAGTGTTTCACCTCATATGGAATTAGGTTGTAATGAAGTATTTCCACGGTCTCAGTTCATTCGACAAACAGCAACTACTGTCATTTATAACTACATACTAGTGTGTAGTGTAGGCTGGTAGCTTGGTATCATGGCAAGTTATTCGAATGGAACATTCGCTAATTGTAACTTCGCTAAGTAATGTTATAGGTAACTCGTGTAGCATGTCGACATGCACAGCCAAGTTTCCAAATATTACGTGGAAAAACTATACAAGGCAGATAATAGGTTATTCAGTCACCAACTCCGTTAAGTAAAGTGGTAGCGCTAGCATAATATAACAACGTTGGTAAATTAGTCCCAACATGCACCTTCCTAGTCGGAGTTGAGCTATCATTGGCGACTTATCGTATGTGTTTATTTGAATAATGGTGCGTTCCAAGCAACTCGTAACTCGTGTTTTTCCCACCTAAAGTCACGACTTACGACTTCGTAGCGTTCCAGGGCAAAGTCACGGATTCTGACGTAACTTGCCCAGGAACCAATAGAAACATAAACAACCAAAATGGCGGACCGTGCGACCTTTTTGATGATTTATAATCAATTCTACAGTCAACAGTAACGTCGTTAACGTCGTTAATATTTCCAGCGATGCAAGCCCATGCTATCGACGTCAATATGCGAGTTGCATCGAGAATAGTTCAGTTCCTCCGAATGTCTTCTTACTGCACAGTAACTGAGGTTCTTGTGAATGGTAAGAAATCGACAAAAGATAACTTTAGGGCAACATTAAGTAAATTTGCACGTTGTAATCAAAATTACATACACACGATTATGTACTGCAATCTGATGTTTAGCCCCTTTTCGGGGGCTAGGTCAAGTTCAGGTTTACCGTAGTAGCTAATGATATCTAGCTAGCTAGCACTAGCTATTTCTTATCGTGCCATATTTCATACACATCAGATTGCAGTACATAATCGTGTGTATGTAATTTTGATTACAACGTGCAAATTTACTTAATGTTGCCCTAAAGTTATCTTTTGTCGATTTCTTACCATTCACAAGAACCTCAGTTACTGTAGATGCCATATTCGTTTTGATGCTGTGTGATGCTGTGTGACGCTGTGTGACGTCAAAGTCGTGAGTTGGGAGTACATCGATCTCGTACGAGTTCACAGGTGGGAAGTTACGAGTTTGACTACGCGTTCCGCGTCATTTTACGCGTAGAAGTGGGAAAAACACGAGTTACGAGTTGCTTGGAACGCACCATTAGTTACAACTAATGGGAATGTAACGTCACTGTTAGGCCTATCGCGTTAATGGTCCTGTTGAAGTCGGTTTGACAGGGTGATACAATTGACCAGTTAAAATAATTAATTTCATGTGTTTTAGATGGCTCCAATTAAGAAAGGAGAGAAAAAGAAGGGACGTTCTGCCATCAACGAGGTGGTGACCAGGGAATACACCATCAACATCCACAAGCGCATCCATGGAGTGTGAGAACAACTGAGAACCTGTGTGTGCTGTAGCATTATCACAAAATACTGAACTATGCCATATATTAGACACAACCTAAGAACCCAATTTGCTTGTGAATGTTGCAAAATGTCTTTGTTTTTTTAACATGTCAGATGAATTATTTGGGAAGGTTTGAGACTGGCTTACACTGCTTCTTCTTGTGTTGCACAGACCAGATTTGGAGCTAAGGGAAAATGACAAAAAAAGGCCAAACTGCAGTCTATATGTTGGGAGCAACATGTAGGACAATGAAACATACCCAGGACAGCATATGGCACAGTGGCTTTCTGAGCTGGGCCAGTACCGCTTCTGGTCACTCACCCTATCTAGACTGTTCTGGGACAGGAAGGCAAGGAGGGTTGTTCCCTCTGTAGGGGTTTTGAAATATTTTATTAAATTACCTTATATGTTTTACTTGTGAATAATGGTTTGAATCAAAATTCTATTATGATTTTATGCTCAAGACTTATGGTGTGTATTATTTTTCTCATTGGTCAATTTTCAATCTGTTCATTATTGGATGGAGATTATTCCTGGGATTTGTAGTGAAGTCTGAGACCCTTGGATTCTGAGACAGACTCACCACAATGATTACATGACTATTGCACTGGATTACAATACATTTTTTACATTTTAAGCATTTAGCAGATGCTCTTATCCAGAGTGACTTACAAGATGTGCATTAATACATGGAAGGAACAATCATAGTCGGGCAAGAGATCAGTGCAGTAATACAGTGACAGACATCATTGCAGGCAGCTGCGTACCTGTAACACTGGGAAGGAATAGGTTAGTAATTTTTTACATTATTTTGTTTAAATGAGTAAGCAGGGATACATAGTGTTGAGCAAGTAGGCAGTGGTGATGACAATTAGCTAGATGTACAGAATTCAGTGGTAGTGGAGTCTGAAAAGGTGGGTTTTGAGTCTTGCGGAAGATCACAAGTGATTCCGTGGTCCTAACCGATTGCGGAAGGTCGTTCCACCACTGAGGGGTCAGGACAGAGAAGAGACGAGACCGCGAGGAGCGGCTGCCAGGCACCCGGAGGGATTACATTGTGCTTGGTATTCTAATTTGTGCAAGCCCTTATAACTTTAGAGAAATTCCGTTTTTTATTTTTTTATTTATGTTTTTATTCTGAATTGTTGGACATATGTAATGAATCTATTGCCAGTAAATTGGAACTTGACATGCACAAGCCTTTCACATATGTGGCTTATGTGACATATCTGCACTTCAGGGGTTTCAAACGAAGAGCCCCTCGTGCTCTGAAGGAAATCCGCAAATTTGCCATGAAGGAGATGGGAACTCCTGATGTCCGCATCGATACGCGTTTGAACAAGGCCATTTGGACCAAAGGCGTGAGGTACAGTGAAATATAATGTATGGGAAAGTGAAGTACTCTCTTACAAATGTAATTGGAGACCAAACTGCTCAGGGTTATCATGCAGGAACATGATGACCCACACAAAAACCTTGTGTAAAATTAGGGTGCTTTTAAAAATAAGTGAGACATCAAATTTTTTCCTGGACCCCCACAAGCTTGTATGGAGCATGTGACACTCTTGCAGTGTTCATCTTTTATGTGGCTTTTTGAGAGTTGTGGTGGATAAGGAATAAGAAGATGCAAGTGCTGCGTCATTTGCAGAATATTAAATAAGGTGTATAGTAATTCTTGGGTTTTTGTGTGTGCAGGAACGTGCCATACCGTATACGTGTGCGTCTGTCCAGGAAGCGTAATGAAGACGAAGACTCCCCCAACAAACTGTACACCCTCGTCACATATGTTCCTGTCACAACATACAAAGGTGAGCCCAGTGTATTTAATAGGGATGTTAATTTTAAGAAATTTCCTTGGTCAGTCATAGCCTACATTAACAGACAATTAGTTGATTAATCTGCAAAATGTACTGTTTGACAGAATACAAAATGCAAGTTTCTTTCTTCAATCAAAGCTTTGTTGAAACTTTTGAGACACAGGCCTATTTTAACAGCATAAAACAATAAGAATTATGAATGAAATAAAACACCATTCAGTAGGCCTAACAATGAAAACAATATTCCTTTTGAAATGAATAGGGCTGACAGCAGAGGCTAGCCAACTTTAAAAATTGCAGATAAAATGCTTTTATTTGTTTTAACAAGGTTGTCCCTGATGGATTTCTTTCTTTTTTTTAAAACAGGTCTGCAGACAGTCAATGTTGATGAGAATTAAAATGTTCTATACAACTGATAAAATAAATTTGTAAAAGAACATTTGCATCATGTATAATTTTTATGCATTACTCATTTCAGCTGCAATTTGGAGTAATATTTTTATTTTTATATTTTTTTACATTTATTTTAATTTTAGAGTGCGCTCTAAAACTGAGGGTTATGGGTTTGAATCCCAAGTAAGACTCTTGCTTTGCACTTGAGCACTGGACTTCAAATTCTCCGGTGGAAGTTTCCTATAAATTATAGATGCACCGATCGATCGGCCTCTGACCGGAAATGGCCGATTTTCAGCTGATCGGCCTCAATCGGTGACTTGAAAACAACATCTTGAGTGAGATTCAGTCTGGTTTTAGGGCTGGACACGGCACCACCACAGCAGCTGTGTTGGTGGCCAGTGACATTATTAACTCACTTGATAAAAAAAAATTGTGCTGCATTGTTTCTTGATTTATCAAAGGCTTTTGATTCAGTCGACCATGAGTTACTGCTGCCCAGACTAATTACTGTTGGCCTTAGTGATGGGGCTGTAAACTGGTTCAGAAACGATCTCACAGATAGATCCCAATGTGTTTATGCAGATAATCACAAGTGTAACTTTCTTGAGATCACTAGAGGTGTACCCCAGGGCTTGATCTTGGGCACAGGTTTTATTCTCTATTTTTATAAATGACCTAGGAAAGAAAATGCATGCAGCCAAGTTGTATCTTTATGCAGATGACACAGTCATCTACACATGTGCCCCCTCCCTGGTGCAGGCTGTTGATGAGCTCCAGGTTGCATTTAAATCATTGCAGACTTCCCTGCATAGGCTCAAATTAGTTTTAAATACCCAGAAAAACTAATTCATGACTTTCACTAGAGCTCACTCACTAGAGAATCTTGGCCCTGTCATGCTAAAGGGGGCACCTATTGAAAGGGTCAAGTATCTTGGTATATGGATGGATGATAAGTTGGCTTTCAATGTACATATAAACAAGCTTTTAAAGAAACTTAGGCCAAAATTTGGTCTTTATTTTTGTAACAAGTCCTGTTTCCCCTCTGAAGTTAGAAATAAACTTGTTCATGCCACCTTTTTATCTGTGATTGAATTTGGGGATTTGTTGTACATGCATGCAGCATCATCTCTGCTACGAAAACTAGATTCTGTCTACCACGTAGCGTTGCACTTTATCACAAATGCCAGATCATCCAACCATCACTGTAGTTTATATGAAATGGTGGAATGGCCTTCTCTAGCTACACGTAGACAGTTACATTTGTGTGTTTGTGTGTTATCTACAAGGCAATCCTGTGTAAATTGCCCAGTTACATTGACACACATATGACAATACAATACATTAAAACATCTTCCAAGACACCTATATATATACTTAAAGAATCCAGCCTATGGGAAACATCTACACTCCTCCTTAAGGACATCTGCAACCCTGCAACCAGGGCCTTGAACTCCCTAAGTGGTACCAGCACCCTAACTGGACTCTAACTCTAAAAGACTAAAAGTTAACTCTAGCTTTTGTAAGGTGTTCCATGTTGTGGGTGCACAATATGAAAAGGCAGTTTTTCCTAATGTGGAAACAACCCTGGGGACTTTTAAAAGAGGCAGCCTGCTAGACCGTGTTTGGTAAGTACTAACTGCAAAGTTAAGGATGCTACGTAACTTTTAAATGCTGTTCTGCTGCCTTTCTAGGCCAGGTCTCCCTTGAAAAAGAAATCATCTCAATGGGTGTTGTTACGTCCCTTTACTTTGTATTAGCATTACTTTGTGTTTCCTTTTGGATTTGCCTGCTGCTGTGTTTCCTTGATTTCTCCCCATTAGGTGGAGATGACGTCACTGCCCTGCTGGGACCTGCTTGAGGACGCACATGGTTTCCAGGGGAACCCTCCAAGCAACGTGACGAGAGAAGATGCGGCTGGACATCGCTTGGCTACATCACGGAAGAGACTTTTAAAAGGATGCGGGACTATATATAGTGGTTGCCACCTGAATGCCGTGAGTTCCCTTTACGACATTGTTAATTACAGCTTGGTGATTGCGTTACTCTGATTATCCGCCTAGTTGCTAATGAATAAATATTGCTATTCGTAATACCATTTTGGGAACTCCGAGGAGAAGACCTCCCCTATCATCTTCGAGGGTCTGGAACCGCTAGCTGGCTGCCCGGTGAGACCTTGCAACCTGCTTTTGTCTTTTAAAGGACTTTCATGTTATAAATAGAGAGAACAATCATCAAATGTATTCATATTAATAAATATATGTCTAACCTTTCTATACCACTGTTTCACTGGTACTCCTTACGGGTTGTGGTTATTGATTAAGTGGCTTAGTGTTACGTCCGATATTGTACACCTGGTTATTACAACGCAGGTTGATTTCTATCCGTAACAGTGTTTTTTCCTGGTTAAATAAAAAATTAATAAAATGAATATTACTTGTTACACAAAATCATTTTCTCTAAATCTTTTTGAATATAATATGAATGAATGAATATAATTTTCAACATTTGGGGGAATACAATATAGTTCAAAGGGAATTTACAAAGGTGGTGTTGGGGATTCAATGCACTTTATGATCCTGTGCAGGCAAACATAATGTAGCCTGGCCTAATCTAAATCTCCATCTCCATCCTGACTCACTGATTAACCTGGGTTTCCCTGGTGCCATTGGTGACAGTTTTTATCATTCCTTGAATAAAATCAGGGCACTAAGGTATGTAGCTTTGGCATTAACCATTAACCATACTGGTCAAAAACCATGATTTGGGGATTCTACCTATGAGATATAAATTATGGGTCAGGCACACCAACAGGGTTCCCGCGCTGGTCTTAAAAAGCCTTAAAGTCTAAAATCCAACAATCCGATTTTTAAGGCCTAAAAAGGTCTTAAATTTTAGTTATTAGGTCTAAAAATGAGGTGCTAGGTCTTAAAAGTGAGATTAGCTCTCTATTGTGTTAAAAATGTTTTGAGTGTCCTGCAAAGAAATCAGTCCTATCTATTTACACGGAAATTAATCAAGCTGGAACCAAAAAAATGCAAATTCGCTGCCCCCGGGAGAAATTATTGGCGAACGAAGCTACGTATCGTTCGAGTTGGTTGAACGTAGACAAGAGCTAGCTAGCTAACTACTCGTGTTTGGTTTTGAGTTTCCTCGCTATGTAATTTGATAAGCCATGGGCAAGTGTAGGTTTAATGAGCTATGGGTAGAGAAAAGCGCGTTTAGGTCCTGGTTAAAAGCAGTGGATGGGAATCCGCACGAAGCCCGTTGTACTTTATGCAAAAACAAATATTAAACTCGGAACATTAGGGGTAAAGTCTCTGGAATCGCATGCGAAGTCCTCGAAACATGAGACCCAAATAAGAGGTCTGCAACAAACCAGACAACTCTCCTCCATGCTTCCTCCTTCGGGGGACGCAGTGCCTGCAGCTCCGCCTCCGGCCTCCCAGCTCCCCACTACCGCGGCCCAGTCTCCCGGTACCTCTAATCGGCCTCCCGCTACTCAAGGAAGAATCGACGCTGGGATCCGCTTGCGCTGGGATCCACGCCAACACTGGTGGCAGAAGTGATGTGGACGCTGGAAACCGTAGTTAAACACCGGTCCTATAACAGCAACGAAGGCATTGGCAAGCTTTTTGCCGCATGTTCCCGATTCTGACATCGCGAAAACATTTGCGTGTGGTGGTGATAAGACGGCTTATATCACAAAGTTCGGTTTGGCGGAATACATAAAGAGGGATCTCGTCGCGAAAGTCAACAACGGACCATTCGTTGTTATGTTTGATGAAAGTTTGAACAAGGCGACCAAGACCAAGCAGCTGGACATACATGTTCGTTTCTGGGATGAGGGGAAAGTCCAGTCTAGGTACCTGGGGTCCCAGTTCATGGGACATGCAACAGCGCAGGACTTGCTGGCGAATGTCAAAGTAAGTAACGCAAATCAATTATTGATCTGTTCCATTTGGTAGCTATTTTTCTATAATGCCATTAGCTGTAGTGTGTCACAGCTAACTTTACATCAGTGGGCCTATTGTAGGCTAACGTTAACTTAGCCTACTTGTCTCATCTGTGAACATACTAGCTACAGTACATGTTAATTTTCAGCTTCATAGGAATGAGTGTTTGAGTACATTTGAAATGATTGTTGTTAGCCAATATTGCAATTATCACAGCCATATTGGCTACAGTGCCCTTTTGTGTCAACCAGTGTAGTTTCAGTGAATCTAGAATGACCAATACATGTCTAATTGTTGATGTACTGATTTATGTAATTTTTTTTCTTTATATGTTTTGTGATAGGTGATGTTATACTGGAGCAGTTCGGTGCTCTCCTGTCCCTTGAGGGGAGAAGTGAGGAGTTCCACTCTTTCCAACCCATGTGAAAGAGAGTGGATGTCTTCTTGCGTGATGTCCTCAGCGAGCCCTACCCTGACCTCTGGGCTTTTTGCCAGAAGCTGCTCATCTTGTCCCAGGCAGATGGCGAGCTCATCTCCAAGTCAAACATCCTGCGAAAGGGCAGCAAGAAGAAGTTGGCGAGCTTGAGATAATTGAGAAGGAGATAAGAGGCAAAGGGAGCAGAGCTCAGAAAGATTGAGTGACGTTTTTTTGTTGTTGGGGACTGGTTCAGTTTTCACAACGTTTTCACAGAAATGCCCCCAAGTAGTTCCTCCCCAGCTCTGTTACATAGTAACAAGTGTCGTGTCTCTTTGTATACATACTGTAACATTAAGCTGTTATAAGCTTTTGTGCACTTTGTTCTCTTCACTTTGAAGTGACTTTCTACAGTTAATAAAAATATAAAAATAAATGTACTTTTGAGACTTATTTATTTAATATTAATTATCCTTCAGACTTTTTTGTCTGTATGGCAGTGAAATCCCTAATTTCATCACCCCGAGGATGACAAAAAGCTATCATATGGTGTCGCGAATAGGTCTAAAATTCTATTCAAAGAGGTCTAAAAAAGTCTTAAATTTGACTTGTTGAAACTTGTAGGAACCCTGACCAAGAAAAGTGGAAGTTCCGCATGTCACAATTGGCTTTGTCACATATTGGCAATATTTACCTGAGCATGTTTCTACAAATATCAGCTCAACAAACATCTTTGTACAAAATAACCTATCTTCCCCAGGACCAATTTATTGCCAGTGTCACCACGATTCTCACCATAAAAGGATAATTTCAATGATGAACTTGTGGCCTAAAAATTGTATTGTGGTAATATATATTATATAATATATGCCATTTAGTAGGCACTTTTATCCAGTAGTGAATACAAACATTTTTCAGTATATGGGGTCTCAATGGGAATCGAACCCACAACCTAAGCATTGCCAACACCGTGCTCTACCTACCGAGCCACACAGAACCACTGGTAGTAAGTAATCCAAAATAAAAATATAAAAGGGGTCTGAACCAGGCTTGTGTCTGTCCTCCCCCAAATCGTGAATTAAACATGCATGGGCTAGGGGTCCTCTCTCCTACAAACACTTAAAGTGTAACCTATTGATGGGTTTAATTCAACACATTTTTGGGAGATCTGGTCCCAGCTCACACTTTGTTCCTGGCTGCGCAGCCAAGTGTGGAGAGAGACAAACTTGGTTTAGTATAGTTCTCTTTCATTTAATCTCTTCTGTGGTTGTTACATATCATTTTTGTCTAGGATTGACTATTTCTTAAGGTAGATGAACCTACATTTTTAGATTTGATGTTGAATGTCTCCTGTAAAATAAATCAGTTCTTAATTTTAATTTAATTGTGAGTTGTATATTTTAATGACGGTTGACCCAACAGATTGCTCTGCTTATCAACAATATGTGATTTATAATTAGTAATTGGTATCTTGTGCAGTAATTATTATATTCAATCAAATAAATCTATTATACATGTAGGATATGTGAGGGGTTTTAACACGTAATACTACTTGTGTTCAATATTCAGTGCTGAACCTTAAACTTGGGCATTTGATTGTTAAGGCTGCTGGATTCAGGGAGTACTGGATACATTTTTCATGAAATTCTCACTTGCCTGACAGTGGATCACATAATATTGTGTACTGTGTACTGTAAAATATGTAATATATATAAATATATTTGTAACATATGTTCTATTTTTATTGTTAATTGTATTTAGAGGGTTCTGGGCTGTAGTGGTGTGTAGTGATTATGGAACTGGAAAAGAAGATAGAGGGTCTGGGCAGATTACAGTTGGATACTTTGTAAATTAAATTGAATGGTTCCAATAAACTGTATTCCACAGCTATATAAATATATGGGTAAAAAGGTTTCCACTTCAAGTTGCCCTTCACATTGGTCTTTGCTGAGCAAATTAATATTTCTCGAGGGATGTCATTACTAATTTATTTCTAGACCATTAACCAGACTGGTGGATTCATGGTTCTCCCCATCCTCATGTACCATACAGAAGCCTATACTGTGAAATGTCCTAAAGGCATTCTTTCAAACCCTCAGAAAGAAGATAGAAGTAGAAGAAGAAGACACAAATATAACCACTCACAGCACACAGCACAGTGAGAACCATGTACTTTAATATTTCTATCATGACAATGTTTCCACATTAAGTTGAAAAGAAAACAATGTTACCATGGATCCCTGTCTAACATGAATCAGGGTCACGTGGGTATCGATCACCTTACAGTACCAAGACATCTCCGGGGAGACCATATGTGAGTGCCACCAGGTGGGCTGGGTTCCAAGAGGACATTGCTCCAGTGCATCGTTTATTCTGAGAACATCCCTGGAAGTGCATATCCTTTGTGCTTTGCCCATGGTCTCTGATTGCTACCATTGGGAAACAAACTATTGCTTTGTACTGTACGTTGGACAATATTGCCTGAAGAAACAGCAACAACTTAATTAATTAAAAACTGAAAAATAAAGATACATATTTCAATAAATGAGTCTATTGCATTACACATGTTAACCTCCCTCACATTGTAGTTCACACAGTGGTGGGCCATCAGGGCCTGCAAGGCCTTCTCTGCTGGCCTAAAAAATATCTGAATCACAGACTGATGTTAATTATAATTTGTCCATGAATACTTATTAAATAATTCCAAATGGTCTGTTCGCTTCCTTTCATAGCTGTTCCCCTGGTTGCGCTGCATCCAGACGTGTATTTTCATATTAAAGCATTTAACCAATCACATTTCAGCGATCATTTGTTGCCAGGGTCAAGAAATCTGCCTGGAGGCCTTCACAATCAGTTCTGCAGGCCCTGTAGCATAAAATAAGTGTTGATCAAACTGTTGCTTCAACCAATCAGATTTTTAGTTGGGGACATGAAGGCCTTCTAGAAGGCCTAGGTAACGTCAGCGTATTCACACCCTTTGATTGGATAGTCAGAGAGTGTCTGACTGATGTAATGTGATTGGTTAAATGCTTTAATATGAAAATACACGTCTGGAAGCAGCGCAATCAGGGGAAAAGCTATGAAAGGAAGCGGACAGACCATTTGGAATTATTTAATAAGTATTCATGGACAAAATATGATTAACATCAGTCTGTGATTCAGACATTTGAGCGGACATTTTCAGCCCTAAAGCGAATTAAAACGTATGCCAGAAATACGACAGGGCAGGCTCAACATTCAGCATTAGCTTCGATGGCGATGGAAAAGGACTTATTGATGGAACTGAAACACAGATAATCTGTACGACAGAGTAATTGAACTCTTTTTGAGGAAAGAAAGGGGGATGGATTTTGTGTACAAATAATACGGATTTTTGGTGAGTAAAATGTTGCTATTTTCCTAAATAATATTGCAATTTTATGAGGTTATTATTGATGATTTTGTATGTGTGTCGCAGCTGTAGCACCCCGGGTTTGTTTCTTCAGTAAAGGCATTTATTCTGGATACACGAGTTATCTATCTTCGATGCAACGGCAACGGGTGTCTGTTCGGTTTGTTTTTGCACTTTGTTTATTTATCTTTCTTCAGTCATGTTTCATTCTCATTCTGTTCCACGTCTGTCATTGTTCCTGTTCGAGTTCCTCTCCTTGTCTTGTCATGCACTTCGGGAAATTCTATGTTTCGGTTTTTTAGGGAGGAGGAGGAACGCATAAAGAAATCTGCGTGCGAATAAAGCGGAACGTGAGAAGCGTACAGAGATAGGACGAGAGAATGACAGCGATAATTAGAAGTGTGAGATAATTAGTGATTAGTAGTGTTAGTAACTTAATCTAAATCCCTAATGTTAGTAGATTAGTTGGTTAATACTATATACATCTAACTAATATATACAAAGTGTAATTAGAAAGTAAGAAGGAAGTAAAACGAGATTAGAAACGAAGACGGAAAAACCGAAACAGAATTTCCCGAAGTGCATGACAGAACGAGAATGAAACATGACTGAAGAAAGATAAATAAACAAAGTGCAAAAACAAACAGAACAGACACTCAAAACATAACAATAAGATGGCTTTTATAGCCATAAAATAGTTATTGAGGGGTGGATTGATTCAGACGGAGCACTACTGAAGGCCTAGGTGTGAAATGCACGGCCCGCCACTGAGTTCACATAAGATCACATTTAGAAAAAAATAACACTCTTAGAGAAAGAGTGAATATTCAGATTATAAGGTTTTTGCTTAATATTTTTAAAGAAACTTAATTCAATGCAAATTTGTAAAATGAAGACTTTCAATATTGTTTTACTCAATAAAGTAGGGAGGCCTGTTGTTTAGAATGGATCCCTTACAGCAGGGGTTCTAAACTAAATGTCTCATACATTTTAAATATTAGACTTTAATATAAAATAATCCCAGTTTACCAAAAAAACATCTTGGTAATATGATCATTGTAATTTGTTTCATATTTACATTGTACATAAATACATGTTGAATATACATGATATGCATCTATAGCATATGATGTTTTATACAGGTAGGTAGGTAGTTTATATGCTTCCATATGCTAGTGTGTTAAATAGCCACTGCACAGGCTGTACTGGGGGTTGCATATAGTTAAGCATTTTATTGAGGTGGGGGTCCTCAGCCTGAGGGTGACGCCTTACATATGCTTAAGGGAGAAGTTGCCCGTAAGCACTGGCACAGGACCAGTTAGATCTACCCTGACCTTAACCACTAGGAACAAAAAGCAAAACTGACTTCAGCGCTGAAGGGCAACTACCAACTGCACCCATACAGACACAGTGCATTTCTCTTGAGCTCCCCCTGGTGTGGGTTATCTGAATCTGCAGCATCAGGTGTCTGTTAGCATGCTCCAGCCCAGGAGCTTTAGCCCTCTGCTGCTCCTGCTGGAGCTTCCTTATATAAGCCTTATATAGCCTTCAAAATGGTTCCTTTGTTCCACCTCATGTCTCTGAGGTATAGAGACTCATCGCAATGCAAAGACAGCAAAACAATGGGCACAGAGAAGATAGCACATGAGTAAAAAACTATTTACGAGCACAGCATATCAAAGTTGTTTCATTTTCTGTTTTTCAACAGAAAGCACATGCGTTGACAAAATAGATCTTTTGCAGGGTCACAAATGTCGTGGTTTCAGGTCGACATATTCTTTCAAAGTCTTTGTATAAAAATTTTCAAAGTTATCAATAAAGAGGATGGAAGCTGAATCTTTCGGATTAAAGGCTTTATTTATCCACAGACAGAAAATAAAGGAGATGTCTCTCTGCTCAAAGATAGTCTTAATCATTATGTTCCATGATACATCTTTTATACTCCTGTATACACATACAATTCCATGATTTCATCGGACGCATATAATTCCCATGATTTCATCTGACGCATTTAATTCCCATGGGTCTACCTCCTCTTGGGTCTCATCATTGTTCTTTACCATTCTCACTCAGACAGACATAGAAAAAATAGAAAAAAATGTATATTAGAAAAAAATTATTTCGATGTCACTAAGGGTCCAGATGACCTAAACCATTGTTTTTATAACATCCCCAGTCAAACATAGAAAAAGTAGGTTGGTGTTTATTTTGATCTCACTAAGGGTCAAGATTACCTAAATGTCAATGAAACTCCCCAAAACTCCCTCTGCTGACATGCTACCATGGTTTCGCCATCCGGCCTTAGATCTGGCCTTAAATTTATTTTAATCCCCTGAGGTCAACGGGAGTGTCGGCGCTCCCAGCAGCAATAAAAGTATATTACTATTTCTAACTTGGCGATATTTTATCATACACACGCGACAAAAACATTGACAGAAACCTTAGAATCGCGACTTTCCGATTTGAGCACTGGCAAATCAAATGGGATTTTTTAAATTAGGTTAATTAGACCAAAAGTAAACCTTGCCTTTTACTCTCTTTTTTACCTGGTAGTAATGTCCCCCTTCTATTGACATGGTAACTAGGTGCTAGTTTCGGGGAGGTGTGTGGGGAGGGGCGTGGGGCCATGTGTGAAAACGCGCCGGCGTAAAAACAACACAAACTGTCGACAATTTGAAGCAAGATTTTATACAGACATACAATTTTATTCAAGATGGAAAGATTTTCTGCGCTGCAGTGTTTGAGAGCATTGATGGAAAGTAGCGAGGACAATAACTGGCGAAGAGTAAGTAACTATATTTGATTTGCCATGTTATCAAATACTCGTATATATATTCAATATATGAATTCGCGTCTTGTGACTACATATTCCGCGTGTTGCAATGTAACAAATTGCAATATGCACACAAGATCTATGGAAGAATACTTTTCAAACAGCCTAAAATGTTATTTAAAAAAATCGTATGTATCATCTTGTCTGTGTTTACGCTTGCAATCTGCCAGCAACAGTCTATGCTGATATTTATTTTATTTCGCTTGTTTTCAAATACTCGTGAAAATATATGAATTCCGCGTCTTGTGACGCCAAACATATTCCGCGTGTTGCAACGTAACAAATTGCAATAGGCACACAATGAGGGAAACCCCCTCTTCCTGAAGAGCCAAAATGGCTGCTGCCACAAGAAGCGCTTGTCGTGAAAGGAGAAATGGTAACTCAAATATTGCTTAGCCATTTAAAATCTAAATTGTGAGTTGTTGTTTTAACTCTAAAGAGACATGAAATCACAAAAAAAGTTTAATTGGAAGACCCTTTTTTTCCTTGGGTCTCAGGAGGATATTATGTGCATTATTGTTAGGCTGTATGACTTGTAATATGTGGCATTCCCCTGTATATACTGTAGTTTGGCTGCTGTTTTCAATAAATCTTCCAAAATGAAAAAAGCTTCTTTTTTTTCTGTCTTCTGCATGGCTCACTGACTTGCTTACTCTGATGGCCTTTGAGAGAGATGGCCCATCTGACAGATCTTAGAGGTGTGGACAATGAATAATGAATATTCAGGTATTTAGCATTTAGCCCTCCCACAGCCTGAAATAAATGTGACCAGTTCTGATAAAAACAGGTTTTTAGCTATTTAGATCTCAGATGTGCTAAACTGTTTTCACACCCTTACATAACCAAGACCTTGATGAACAAACGCACATTGGCAAAACAATTCGTCACTATAGTTTAGTGTGTGCTTTTGTGACAGCAGAAGAATTTACTATTTTTAACTTGTGTGTTTGTAGATCTATTTACAAGCTGCATATGATACTGACCAAACTATTGATGGCATACAAATGTAGCTGTGATTGTCCTTCAAATAAAAATATCAAACACTTTGGAGTAAGTGTGTGTTAAATTGATGAAATTGAGATAAATATCAGACCATGCCAAAATCACAAACCATCTAAAAGCTTAGCATGGACCTCAGAGGGTTAAATCATGGGATTTCCTGCCAGCTGCTGGTTTTGTAAAAATAACATATTCAACATAAAACACCTGTGTGAGACAAAGAGACAGAAATAAAAATAATATATATGTGTGTTACAATGACCCTACTATAACGTATACATTTACTTATATTGGCTATATTGATTATAGATGTTTTATTGATATGTTATCATATATTTTCTACTACTATGGTTATAATGTCTTTCACACTTCAATACATATTATCTTATCATCTTGATCTTCTTTATAATGGCATGTTTAATATAATTTACAACATTAGCCTACAATACTTTCCTTAAAACTTGTATTTCATATGCTGAAATTAAAGGGAAAAAAACGGATGGTTTGATTTTGGAATCAAGGTTACTAGTTCTTTAATTCAATCATTGATGTTGAATTAAACATTTTAATAATCAGTCACTGTCAATAAATATAATTAATTTATGAGAAGCATATTGCACATGTATAGCTTGGACCTTTTCAGCATGCACATGGATGGATATTTGCACAGTTCTATGAGAAAGTGTATGTACAGCTAACTGGTAAAATAAGTGAAACCTTTTGTATTACTAGGGTGTTGGGCCACCATGAGCTGCCAGAACAGCTTCAATATGCCTTGTCATATATAATACAAGTGTCTGGAACTCTATTTTCCATAATTTGGTGTTTTGCTGATGGAGGAGAAAAAATCTGTCTCAGACACTGCACCAGAATCTCTGTGTTCAATTGGGTTGAGATCTGGTGACTGAGATGGCCATGGTATATGGTTTACATTGTTTTCATGCTCATAAAACCATTCAGTAACCATTCATGCCCTGTGGATGGGGGCATTGTCATCCTGGAAGAGACCACCCCTATCAGAATAGAAATGCTTCACCATAGAATAACAGTAATTACTCAGAATAGCTTTATATTCATTGGCCTCTACTTTGCCCTCTAAGGGAGCCAAACCATGCCAGACAAATGCCCCACACCATAACAGCACTGCCAGAACCCCTCACTGTGGGAAACAAGGCCTGTACGTTTATTTTGGTGTGCATCACACATGCACCCATCTGCTTATTGAGAACCGGGTGAAGGATGACATATATACTGCTCAGTGGACCACTACCTGTGTTCTTTGAGCCACTTTAATAGCAATTGTGCAGTTTTAGCGGTAATAGGGGGTTTATGCACTGCATCCCGACTGTAGTATTCCTCTCTGTGTTCTAAACAGACCGTTCTTGATTAAACTGCCTGCTCAAAACTTGATATTTGTGATTAACTGATTCAGAGTTTTGTCTGTTTTGCTTTGCCTCTCGAACCAATGCACAGACATCACTGTTGAGGCATATTCACTTTTGGCCACAGCTGCCCGTAGTTGATGATGTCTTTCAGAGGAGGCAGCGCTTCGCCATTGTCAGTGCCAGTCACAGGGCTATGGCAGTCAACTATGAGGGAGGAGATTGAACTAAGCACAGCGGGAGTAATTGGCTACCAAATTGGGAGAAAAATGGGGTAAAATCGGAAAAATAAATGTATTAAAAAATATATATATATATCATCAGAAATCAAAGAGATTGTGAGCAAATCTTAGTTTGAAGATACTGCAGGAGACAATTTCAGTACCCTTTCAATATATCATTCCACATTGTGTGCCATATAGGGATTTCAAACTCCAGTGCTGGAGGGCTGCAGTGTGTACTGGTTTTTGGTGTGTTTCAGAACTTAAGTGCTTAATTTAAGCAACTGAGAGTCCAAAAACCTTGTTTCCAAGGCCTAAATTGGCTGCTGATTGGAAGTAAGCTATAAAAACCTGCAGACATCTGTTAAAAAGGAACACTTATGTCAGAATGCTTTTCCTTGATTACAGTTCAGCATTCAACACAATTATCCCATCTAAACTGATCATCAAACTCATTACCCTTGGCCTAAACTCCACTCATTGCTGACCTAAAACAGCTTGTTTCAATTTAAAAAGACTGAGAAGAGATGTACTCCTTCCTTTCTAGACATTCTGCTGACAGTCACACTTACACATTTAGTATTATAATTTTTTTAAATAATTTTTGTTTCAGATTTGTATCCCATTTTTCTCCCAATTTGGTAGCCAATTAGATCCGCTATTTCTATGTCAATCCCCCCCCCCCAGTAATGTGATTTTGCTGCCATAGTCCTGCGACCGGTAGTGCCGAAGGTGACCTGACACCTCTTCCGAGACGGCACTCGCCATGTGTCGATCATAACCCGGTACTACAGGGCCACTCTTATGCGCAGCGAACGTCATGTCGGCTTCCCTCCCCCCTCCCTGGGGCGGACAGCCAATCGCCGCCCCTGGTGGCGCTCCTGGCCAGAGCCGACTCTGGTGAGACGGGATATTGAACCCTGGGGTATTGAAACTTAGCAATAAACAGTGATTTCATATTTATTTAAAGCATTACATTGTGCCGATTAGGCACATAAAGAATTTGACATAATTCAACAAACTGTTATTGCCTTCTCACAGTGACCACAGCCTTACATTCCCTTTAAGGCTGAGACTAGTGATGGGCTGAGACCCTTGGCTGGTTATTTTATGTTTCCAGTGCAATGAGAGAGAATAAAACAGCTTCGGCTTTCTCTGTACCAAAAATAAACTAAAGTTTGCATTTGTGTTACAACCACCTCATTGGTGACCCCGATGCTCTTAGATGATTCCAGAGTTACTCTTCGAGACTAACATAGTGTCACTGAAATTACTGGAGTTTTTGGGAGCAAAATGCATCAACGTGGTTCATACAAGCTGAGGCACAATGTGCTTTGCATGATATCAGCATGAATGAGACGCAGTACTATTACGTTGTCGCTTCGCTCAGCAGCTCCTCATGAGCCTGCTCAAAGATCCCCTGGCATACAACAAATGCACAACATTAAAAACTCACCTCCTGGAAACATTTAGGCTGACTGAATCCAAATGCGCCAGACAATGTCTCTCCTTGCTTGGCTTCGGAAATAAAATGAGTTACAGCCTTCGGAATTAATGGACCACATGCTAGCACTTTTGGGCAGCCACCGATCTTGTTTCATTTTTAGAAAGCTGTTCTTACACCAACATAATTCCCAACTCATAGGTAGAAGTTGTGGGGTGTGGCATTGGTTCACCACCGCTACATACCCAACCACCCTGGCTTCACTCACAGAGCCATAAACCCCGGCCAAAGATGGCCCCACTCTGCCTGCTTGCGCAGAATGACTAAAATGCACCTCCCTGACAATAGATTGGATAAAATGTATAGATTTCAGAACTCTGAATGAAAAGTGGACTAAATGTAAAAGGGTTATTGTAGATGTACAGTGTAAATTCATCCCAAAAGTAAGGAAACCTAGGATAAAAAACAGTCTCTGCAATGGATGATTCAATCTTTATGGAAGATTTTGAGGCAAAATAAGCAATTGTGTCGGTGTCAGGTGCTGAACAAACCACAACCACTTTCCACTAAGATTCCCAGTAGTAGATATAGGCCACTTCCGGGCGCTTTTAATTTCTTTTTTTATTACTTTTTTAATTTCCGTTTGATAAGGTGAAGTCAGGGGGGCGGAAGGGGGGAGGCAGGGGAAGGAAGTGTTTTATGACACAAGTCTCATGGTGAGGGTCGTCACAGCGACAAATGGTATGCCACATCCGAGAATTCAATATAACAGCGAAGGCAGCCATCTACAAACACTAACGGGTGGAGGAAGGGGGTGGAAGGGGAAGGAAGGTAGGGTTTGAAGTGTTTTATGACACAAGTCTCGTGGTGGAGGTGTCGTCACAGTGACAGATGGCTGGCTACATCCCGAGAATTCAATATAACAGCGAAGGTGGCCATCTACAAACTCTAACACATGCATGTAAACTCCACGATGAAAGGATCAGAATGAAACTACTAGTGTGACATGTAGGTTACAAAGCCTCAGGATATAACATAATCCATTGCATTCGTTCTTAGAAAAAAAAGGATTTACAACATATAATATTTATGAACAATTTGCAGTGCAATATAAATATAGTCAAACAAAAATTGTTAAAGATCCATAAGGAACAATGGGGAGAGGAGATTTGGAAGAAGCCAAAGCTTAGAAACTATGTTCAAATTAAAGAAGATTATTTCACAGAACCTTATATAACATTTAATTTAAAGAGAAGGCAGTGGTCCTTATGTGCTCAATTAAGAGCTGGTACCTTGCCTCTGGCAATTGAGGTAGGCAGATATAAAGGTATTCTTGAAGAGATGCGTTTATGTGTCTTTTGTGATCTTGGTGTTGTTGAGGATGAATTTCATTTTGTGTTTCACAGCCCCATGTACAGGGATTTGAGGAATAACCTATTTGAAAAATTGAATTGAAGAACCCTGATTTGTTTCGGTTGTCGGAAGGTGATGTGTTGAGTTGAAAAAAAAGAAGAAAAAATACGTTATAACATTACGTTTTTATGTAAAAAAGCACTCATGTATTTTTCGCGCAGACAAGGGTTTCTGCTTAATATAAAATATAAAAATGTTTTTCCCATACCGGGGGTCGAACCCGGGCCGCCCGTCTACAAGCTCTAAAACCTTTCATGTTAGAGTTTGTCTCTGAGAGGAACTAGCGTCTATGTGTTATCCATACAGGCGATGTCTCGTCGCCTGTAAACTCCACGATAAAAGATTTGTCTCTGTCCCCGGGGAGAGGATGGGGTGGGGGAGGCAGGGGAGCTATTTATGGCAGGAGGGGTTTTTGTGACATAAGCCAAGTGTTAGTAGTATTGATGAAATTGTGGGGAGAGGCTGGGGTGGGGGAGGCAGGGGAAAGGAACTAGCGTCTATGTGTTATCAGTATATGCGTGTGGGTGTGTGTTAGAGAGTGGATGAAATTGTACCAAAACATTACTTAAATACTTGTATTAAAGCATTTTGTTTGCACGATTGTATTTATTTCATTTATAACACCATATACAAACCACACATGTTTTTAAAAAAAGATTACCATTTATTATTTCAATGTTTTAAAAAAGAAGAAAAAAATACGTTATAACATTACGTTTTTATGTAAAAAAGCACTCATGTCTTTTTGACAAGGGTTTCTGCTTAATATAAAATATAAAAATGTGTTCCCATACTGGGGGTCGAACCCGGGCTGCCCAGATGAAAGCCAGGAATCCTAACCGCTAGACCATATGGGATATATAGTTATGTATGGGTTGAAAAATATATTATTCAAGGAGTAAAACAAGCAAAAAATTCCTTGACCAAATGCGCCCCGTGGGAGGACGGGTCAGCCAACGCCAAGGGGGTTTTGGGGGTTGGGGGGGTGGGGGTGGGCCCGTGACCACGACAAATGGTAGGCTACACCCCCTGAGAATCCTATATAACAGCGAGGCCTACACCAGGTCACACAACACCAAGCGAGGGACAGAAGAAGTACTGTCACACAACAGCAAAGCGAGGACAGAAGATCACTGCAGCGTTACAAACCTAGAACTCTTGTTAATATCTCCAGAAATGGGTGAGTGTCTTACCAGATTAATATTTTAAATGTTGTGTTACAAATACGCCTCTATGTATGTATGTATGTATGTATGTATGTATCAACCTGATACATTTTCAACACCTTAACAGGGTGTGTTTTTTAACAGATAGCCAGGACACGGCCCTATTAAAAAGCATCCACGCGTACATAACCGCGTTGTCGGGAGGTGTTGTATTCGGTATGTTTATTATTTGATAAAATATGTGTTTTTATTATTTAATTATTTTATATCATTTATATACAGTATTACACACCAGTGACCGGGGGTATTATTTGTTTTGCAGATGCGTCTAACTACCTACAGAATGAACAGTCACAGAATGTAGTGACATGCCATGAGAACGGTTTTGGTGACAAAACATCAAAGAAACGAAGCAACCCTGAGGTTCTTTCAAATGTCGCAGTTAAACGTCGCGCATGTGATGATTTAACCAAAGGTATGTGATCTACTCTATTAATATAGGCTAGGGGTGTGTATATTGTATATGTACAGTGTATGGTACAGACTCCTAATGGTGTGACCTGTCTCCTTTATTCAACACAGAAGACGTCCCTAGCTCTCAAGAAATCGGCGGCGTCCAAACCACGGAATCAGGGCTCCTCTTTTCAGACGTCTGGATAATAGATCGTGCTGATGAAGAGCAGCTACGACGTGCTGAAGAAACGTCATGCATGACGTTGGCTTCTTCGGCATCGTGTGAGATCACTCCGGAAAAAGTGTTGGTTGTGAACGAGACCTCCAGGCCGGGGGCCCCATCTATCGGCTGTTTAACACCTACCGTATTAATAGCATCCGATGATGAAGACGAGGCAGTGTTTAACAGGTTAGTACAGCTCCCCGAGGCTGTCAATGTACAGACTGGTGTCAAAGAACCGCTTGTATACATGGTTACTGAGGATGTTATCGAGTCCATTGTTAACAGAGCAGTTAACACAGCAGTAGACTAAAAAGTTCACTAGTCTAGCCCCCATTCTGCGCAATGTTGCCAAAGCCTCAGAAATTAAGTGGGATGATTTAGGGGCTGTTTTGAAATTATTAGCCGTAGAGAAACAAGCTGGTGGCCAGGCAAATAGGGCCACTGTATACAGACCCCCGCTAGCTCAGAGAGCTGATGAACAACCCGGGCCTAGCGGTGACAGGAGGAATTACACACCTGCCAGACAGGCTGGTGGACAGGAGAATAGTGCACCGTTCGCTCAGAGAGCTGACGAACAACCGGGTCCTAGCGGTGTCAGGAGGTATTACACCCCCAGGCCTAACATGGGCAGAAGGTGTTAATAACAAAACAAAACAAACATTTTTTTATTCTTTTTTATTTTTATTTTTTATTTTATAGCTAATAATGGAGCCATCTAACAAACGGTGTAGGAGTGATAGTATAGATCCTAGTAGCAGCGTATCACGATTTAATACGTTGTTAGATGACATAAAAGACATGTGTGGTGATAACGACATTAGCCGATGTCATGAAAATGTCAATAGTACACTAAAAGATATTAAAACCATGATGGGTGCCGGTCATAGGATTGATGAAAGGGTGGTTATTGATGCGACAGCTACATTAGATGAGATCAATATTTCTAAACTTAGACTTGAGGGAGGCGGTGTAGGAAATTACACAGTTACAGCCAGACCACGTTTTAATAGCTTGGTATTACAAGCCCCATTTAATTTCAGGCCTGCAGCAAGCACTGACATAGAAGGTATATACCCCGTATATAGAAGGGGTTCATAACTTATTAGACAACGTAGTCAATGTTTCTAGAACATTGGCGGGGGAGAATGGGGTCCTTAATGTCACTATTAGCGGCGAAAGCCTAATCAGCAATGTCAGCACCATGTTAAATACCGCTGACAGTATGACACCGCTAATGGTTATGACACAGATCTCTTGCTGCGGTCGTTTGAAAGAGTGCTACAGAGTAACGAGCAGGTTATGATCGATGAAGGTCTCGAACTACAGGTGGCAATAGCACGGTGCATGTCAGGCGGTGCACGTAGAAGATTAGCAACACTAGCCCATGACGATATAATTAGGAAAAATAAATTAAATCTGTACTGCCCCACCAACACATCAAACAACTTGTGTTTTTAGATCTGTCTGGCACGCCATCTGTATCAGCAATCACCCGACAATATGTTAGAGTCTTTAGCGGCTGACATACAAGCGCAAGCCGGTTATTCAGCTGATCAGAAAATAGGTTTTGACAGCATTTCGGCATTCGAAAATGTCACAGGTCTGAAAATTTTCGTTTTTTACACATGGACTCCAAACCAGAAAGTTAGAGAAATTTTTGACACATGACACCCCAGACAAAAACACAGTCTTTCTATACTTGCATGATTCGCACTATTACTTAATTAGAAAGATGAATGCATTCCTAGATACCAACTATTTTTGTGAGTTTTGTTATAAAGGTTATAACGATGATAGATATCACAAGTGTGCATATTGCTGTAACGTCTGTAATGACCCCATTTGTCATAAACAACCCAAAAAGACCAAGTATTGCGCAGATTGCATGCGGTTTTGTCAATCAAATTACTGCTTTACTAAACACAAAATGCTTAAACCTACACAATCAGGCGCGTTAGCACCAACACCATGTGATGCCGTAAAATTTTGTAAGGTTTGTAACAGGTGTTACCGACCTACCACAAAGAAACACAAATTTATTACAGGCAGATGTGTACACTGTGGTGAAGTTTTAACCCCAGACGCAAAACACACATCGTTTTATACAGCCTACAAAACCGAAAGAGCATAGCGATAAACTAATATTCTATGACTTTGAAACCAGATTTGAGAACGGTAAGCACACGGCCAATTTCGTTTATGCTATCACCTATGGGGGTGAGGAGTTTTATGCTGAAGGTGTGAATTGTGTTGAAAACCTCATAAAACATTTCAGAAACACAAAGTATGAAAATTTCACATGGATAGCTCACAACGCAGCCGGTTTTGACCATTACATCCTAGTAGAGTATCTGACGAGTATAGGGCTCTCTCATAAAATGACTATGGTCGGTGCACGTATTATCTTTATGTTTGATGAAATATTCAAACAGAGATTTATTGATAGTTTCAGTTTTCTGCCCATGGCCTTAGCTAAAACACCCGCTGCATTTAATCTATCAACAACCGCAAAATGATTTTTCCCACATCGTTTCAATACCACAGCAAACAACGATTATGTCGGCACATACCCTTCTAAACATTACTACGGATACGAATACATGACAGACAAAGCCAGAAAATAATTTGACGTATGGTACGTCGGTGTTAAAAATGATGTGTTCAATTTCCAAAAAGAACAATTTGATTATGGCAAAAATGATGTGGTTCTCCTGAAAGAGGCGTGTTTAAAATACTGAGCAGAATTCATAACATGTACAGGTGTAGACCCTTTCACACAAACCACCCTAGCATCATGTTGTATGGCGGTATACAAATCAAAATTTATACCAGAAGACACAATAGCCCACACATATGACGGTGCTTATATTAATCAACATAAAGCATTTTCAAACGTGGGGTCGCTGTAGAGCATGCATTAAACACAGGCGAGAAAACGGTCGGTCATTTCTTCCTTGATGGTTATTATGAGGATGACAATGCCCGGGTGGCGTTAGAGTTTAATGGGTGCATGCATCACGGCCACGACTGTTCATTCAGAGCTCACCCGCTCAAGTGAGTGCTACTATCTCTGCTACCTGTGCTGATGCTGGCTGTGGAATCTGTCCAGATTCCAACGGAGTGAAACCTCCGTCATCATGTGTCACTAATCCATACGATGCTATGTTTCCATTTGGGCCTTTGTAACAGCATCCATCAGAGAAAATCTCCAAGTCTGGGTCCAGCAGTGGCACTGCACTCAGGTCTGGTCTAAGTCGCATTGCTTGTCGCGTCATCTCTACACAATCATGTGTGGGTAATGCCCCATCATTAATGCCTACTGCCATGTTGGTGTGTGTATTCCTGAACGTAATGTGCACTGCTCTTAATGTGCTACAGATTTTAACCTTTCTGGAATTTGAAAAACTGAAAGCTCCTGCTGCTAAAAATGCTGCTACGCCGTGCTCTGTAATTATCAACGGGTGGCATAGAACTATGTGTGCCGTTTTCTCAACTGCTCTAGCCAAAGCAGCTATGTACCTGGAGCAGTTAGGTTGGCCTTGCTCCAGGGCATCCAGTTTACAGCTGTAGTACGAAAGAACTCTCCTCTGCAAGTGCTCCTTTTGAAACAACATTGACTATTCCACCTGTCTCAGATACATCCAAATAGAAGTATTTTGTGTAGTCTGGGTTGGCTAGGTGTGCTGCTTGTCCTAGCGCTTGTTTTACTTTGGTGAATGCTTGCTCTCTCTCTGCAGTCCATCTTAGTTCTCCACACAGATCCCTGTGCCCTACTTCTGCAATCATGTCTCGTGTAACCGGTCTTGGTTGTGCCCTGCAGCGAGTTTCGAACCGAGGGGGATCTCCGACGCGACAAGAGAGCGATTAAGCTCGCGGAGCTAAAGACTCAAGTCCCCAACTCCGGGAACCAATTGTACTCTTATCCACGTCACTTCGCAGCGGGCGCTCACATACCAGAGCTCACCCGCTACATTCTCCCCCCCCGAAACTTCTGCGGCAGCAACCACGGCCCGACTGATTGAAATCAGTCGTGGCATCCGAGTCACGGCACCAATGTAGCGGTGGCCGGTTCTGCACGCAGCGAGTTTCGAACCGAAGGATCCCGAGGCGACAAGAGAGCGATTAAGCTCGCCGAGCTAAGGACTCAAGTCCCTAGCTCAGGGAACCAATCGTACTCTTATCCACGTCACTTCGCAGCGGGCGCTCACGTACCAGAGCTCACCCGCTACACTCGCATAGGTGACGTCAAATTTACATAGTCTGGTACATATGCTCTGCTGTAGCCACATAGACCCAAGAATGAAAACCGGGAAAATACAAATAAAACTCCTGAGGGAGCAGATGTAATAACCCCAATGTTAATAAATCCAATATAAGGAAAATGGTTTATTAAAAACCAAAAGCAAACATTTAAAAAAATGTTGGAAAGTGCGCCAAATTGTAAAGAATTGAAAGCTGAAAAAACCAAAACTCTAGAATATCTTTCTCAAGGAAACAAAATAAATAAAAGCTGGGAAGGGTTGTACTTAATTCCGGAGACCAGGGAAACAAATAACAAATCAAAACAGATGCAAAGATTAAGCATTCAAGTAAGAATGCTTTAAAGTGCACTAAAATGGGAAAAATCGAAGCTGAAACACGTTCCTGAACAGTAGCGTAATATCAGGACCAAATATAGAAACCTGTAATTATAAGACTGCCCGAAAGGTTGAAACTGAATGGTCTTTAAATAATCTAACTATCAATGTCTCAAACTACAAATGAAACGCTATCGGCGCGCTAAACTGAAATTATGTTGGAGGTGAGATAAAATAACTAACAGACTAAAACTGAAACAAGGAAAATTTACAAATAAAGTGCTGAACTTCGTAAACTAAACTATTAAGAAAATCTTTCGAATAAGGACCTTTAAAATAGAAGCAGAGGAAAGGTTATAACAAAGAGCTGGAAAATGAATTAGATTGGGAAATCTAGGAAATTGATACGCTTACACCTATCAATAGCCTACGTTTGATTTTTTTTTTTAAGAAATCTACATGAGCAAATGACTCACTGTGGTACAAAAGCTGTATGTCTAGAGGCTATCTGAACCTATTTCGACGTACCCCACTTTGTAAGCTAGCCAAATTCAATTTGATCAGCTGTGTATCTTGACAACCTACAACTCTCTCTAAATTTATGACCGAAGCGGTGTTCCGACTCCTTAAATTTCTATATAATATACGCCATTTAGCAGACACTTTTATCCAAAGCGACTTACAGCAGTGAATGCATGCATTTTTCAGTATAGTGTAATGTTCTGGGGTTTTGTGTTGTTCAGGGCACTGTCTAGCTGGGGGGGTTGTTTCCCCCCGAGGGTTATAGGGAGGGGACCGGATGTAAGACTGGGGGAGAGATGCGTGTGTTGATTGTCCATGGGCGAGCTGTGAGCTGTGACAATCTGAAGGCGTGAGTAGCAGCCGATAGCTACCGAATATGAATAAAGCATCACAGGTTTGACCAACGACAAACTCTCCTCATCCTTCCTTGCATGCATCACAAAGTGAGAACGCTACATTTGGTGTCAGAATTAAACTCGGACTTTCACGCGCTTTGTGCCGTTCGTTAGCTCCGTATTGCTAGCTAGCTGCTAACGTTAGTGATGATGGCGAGGGCGTGTCACGCCGCGAGATAAAAAGGAGATGGAGGATGGAGGGCTTCCAGGCTTGGAAGAATGGCAGGCGGTGCCGGAGTTGGGGTTGACAATCCCAGGGGCGAGGGGAGTGACAGTCGCGCGGCTGCGGGCGGCTGTACGCGGCCGGAGGCGTCCGGTAGGGATAACGTGCGGAGTGTAGCACAATGTGGAGGTGCGCACGGTGGTTGGAGCGGACCAGGCGCCGAAGTATTCTGGTAAAGGCAGCTTGGAGGCGTTTTTCATGCAATTTGAGCTGGCAGCCGAGCTGAATGGCTGGCCTATGGACAGTAGAAAGAAAGCTGCACGTCTCGTTTTGTCCCTCACGGATGACGCCCTGGCGTGCTTGACGCGCTGGGCCCGGTCGAGCAGAGAGACTATGGAGCTGTTGTGGGGCGTTACAGAGGCGCTTCGGTCGATGTGACAACAAGAGCATCGTGGTCACAGAGCTATGTAACCGGCACAGACGGCCCGGTGAGTCCCTTCGTGCACTGGCAACTGACGTTGAGACACTCACAAGGCGAGCTTACGGCCATATGTCCCCCGCAGTGCTGAGTGAGTACGCCAGAGATCAGTTTGTCCGCGCCATCGAGCCGCGAGACCTGCGTGAACGGGTTCAGCTAAGACACCCGAGCACGCTGCAGGAGGCCTTGGAGCTGGCGCTGGAGAGAGAGGAACTGAGGGGTGAGACCACACAGGGGGGCATGAGAGAGGTCTCCCCCACGGTGAGGGTTGCAGTGGAGAGCAGCCCAGCCCGAGAACAGCCGGAGTGGGTGGGCGCGATGATGGAGCGGATGACAGAGCTGGTTCGTGCCGTGACATTGCAGCCCCAAGGAGGTGCGGCTCGTTCCCCAGGGCCCATGCGCTGCTGGGGGTGTGGCCGGGCTGGCCATCGCCTCAGGGACTGCTGCGATCACCCGGAGAAGCAGGGAAACGGCAGGGGGTCCGTTTAGGCGGGGCGGAACGGACCCCTGGCGCCATGTCCCATGCTGATCTGTCTCCAGCGGAGGGAGCCAAACGGCACAGCTGGGGGAGTGGGGCTCTACTCCCCCCAGGAGCAGGCGATGGCGCTGAGTCGGTTATGGTGGTGGGCTGGACGCATGCAGGCAATTTTTGCTATGTCCCCGTCGCCCTGGCTGGGGCGCTGTGTTCGGCCCTGGTGGACACGGGTTCGACTGCGACGCTGATGAGGCCCGACATGGTTCCGGTGGGGACACAGCTGGAGCAGACGTCGGTGCAGCTGAGGACGGTGACGGGTGAGCTAGCCCCCATGTTGGGGAGGGGAAAGGTGGTGATAACAGTGGGGGGCCTGTCGGTGGAGCTCCGAGTGTGGGTAGCAGAGGTGCAGGACCCCTGCATACTGGGGTTAGACTTTTTGAAGTTTGCTGCGCTGCCTGCTGGACCTGGGGAGAACACGTTGAGCTTCCCTGGGGGCCCCACTGTCAGGATGATATCCCCCCCACTTTCCTCGAGGTCAGCACCACTGGCGGTGAAAACAACAGAGACACAAAGCTCCCACCCCCTGAATGCCCGCCCAAGATGTTCCCCTGCCTACTCGACGGCTGAACGGCTCATCCCCCATACCCCCTGCCCCTGACAGTCAGCTCACCTCACCTGCCGGGCAGTACACCCCTGTCCCCATCAGCAGCCCCGTTCACACCCAGTGCCCCCTTCCCCTGGCGCAGCCTAACATGGAGGAAGAGGCAGACAGGCTAGCGGTTGTGAGGGGAATATGGGAACGCAGCTGTGGTCACTTGGAACCTGAACAGCAAGAGGAGCTGTGGCAGCTGCTAACTGAGTTCAAGGGCATTTTTGCCCTGACAGATGCTGAAATTGGCCGCACGCACTTGGTGCATCACCAAATAGACACGGGGACGCCCGGCCTATCAGATCACCACCCCGCCGCCTTCCCATGGCGTACAGAGAAGCTGCAGAGTGCGCCATTGATGAGATGCAGCATGCGGGCATCATTGAGCCCTCTGCCAGCCCCTGGGCTTCGGGAGTGGTGATGGTGAAAAAGAAAAACACCTCCAAAATGAGATTCTGCGTCGACTACAGACCACTGAACAAGGTGACGAAGAAAGACTCCTACCGATGCCCCACGTCGATGAGGCGCTGGACACAGTGGCTGGCTCGTCCCTGGTTCTCCTCACTAGACCTGCGTGCTGGCTATTGCAGGTGCCCCTCGACCCCGAGTCTAAACTGAAGACTGCCTTCTGCACGGCGAGGGGGCTGTGGCAATTCCGTGTCCTCAGTTCGGGCTGTGCAACGCCCAGCCACGTTTGAAAGGCTAATGGAGAGCGTGTTGATTGGCATCCCCAGGAGGAGTGCGTCGTGTACCTGGACAACATACTGGCCCACGGCAGCTCCTTCCAGGTGGCCCTTCAGACGCTGAGACGGGTCCTGGGAGGATAGCCGAGGCAGGGCTGAAACTTCACCCCGACAAATGCCACTTCAGGAGAGAAGTGGAGTTCTTGGGACACAAACTGACGGGAGAGGGCATCAGCACGCAGGAGGGGAAGATAAGGGCGATCAAAGAGTGGCCCACCCCCACAGACAAAGAGCAGCTTGAGAGCTTCGTGGGGCTCGCCTCATACTACAGGAGGTTTGTGAGGGGGTTCTCCTGCATCGCTGAGCCCCTATTCCGACTGAAGGAGAAAGGCGCTGACTTCACCTGGGCGCCTGAGTGTCAACAGGCGTTTGACCTCCTAAAAACGAACTGACAGAAGCCCTGTCCTCCGACCCCAGACCTCTCCCTGCCGTTTGTCCTGGACACGGACGCCAGCAACGTGGGCATGGGGGCCGTGCTGTCTCAGGTGGGGCCGGAAGGAGAAAGAGCGGTGGCATACTTCAGCCACACGTTCAACAAGGCTGAGCGGAACTACTGCGTGACCCGCCGGGAGCTGCTGGCTGTCGTCAAGGCGGTCAGACACTTCAGCTACTACCTCTGTGGCCTGCCGTTCACCATCAGAACTGATCACGCAGCTCTCCAGTGGCTGATGTCCTTTCGAGAGCCGGAGGGCAGGTGTGCCGCTGGCTGGAGAAGCTGGCAGACTTCAACTTCACCGTTGAGCACAGGGCCGGAGCCCGCCACACCAATGCTGACGCCCTGTCCCGACGCCCCTGTGCTCCGGGGGGGTGTCGATACTGCGAAGAGAGAGGCAAGGGAGAGAGAGCTCCGGGAGGAGGTGAAAATATGCCCCGAGCACGAGGAGGCGGGCCGGTCTGCAGGGAGCTGCAGGTGATCGGAGCGGCGGAGTGGCGAACACAGCAGGAGCAGGACTCTGACTTACAGCCTGTGTTGCAGTGGGTGGAGACAGGTCAGAGGCCGCCCTGGGGGGAGGTGGCAGGGGGCACCACTGCCACAAAGGGACTGTGGGCAGACTTTGCAGCTCTGCGGGTGTGTGATGGGGTCCTACAGAGAGCTTGGAGGAGCCGGCTACGGGAGAGAACAGGTGGCGTGTGGTGGTCCCCAAGGCAATGAGGAGACTGTGTTGAAAAGCTCCCATGGCACCACGGGGGCAGGGCACTTTGGCATCACGAAAACCCTCCGCCGCCTCCGTCAGGGGTTCTACTGGGGGCAGATAAAAAGGGACGAGGACTTCTGCCGCCGCTGCGACCTCTCTGCGCAGCATACAAGGGCCCACCAGATCAGTCCCACGCACCGCTCCAGCAGCTGGGGGTGGGAGCCCCCATGGAGAGAGTGGCGGTGGATGTGATGGGGCCATTTCCCTGCACTGACAAAGGGAATCGCTACGTGCTGGCCGCCATGGACTATTTCACGAAGTGGCCGGAGGCGTACGCGTTACCGGATCAGGAGGCAGAGACTGTGGTTGATGCGCTGGTGGAGGGCATGTTCAGTCGGTTCGGTGCAGCGGAAACCCTCCACAGCGATCAAGGGAGGAACTTTGAATCACGTGTCTTTGCCACCATGTGCGAGCGGCTCGGCACGAAGAAGACCCGAACCACTGCTCTGCACCCACAAAGTGATGGGCTAGTGGAAAGATTCAATCGGACCCTGGGCAAACAGCTAGCCATTCTCACAGCAGAGCACCAGCGAGACTGGGACATGCACCTCCCTCTTGTTCTCATGGCATACCGATCCGCCGTCCAGGAATCCACCTCCTGCACCCCAGCACTGCTCATGCTGGGCCGGGAGCTTCGGACGCCGATGGAGGTGGCGTTTGGCAAGCCCCCTGACACTCCCCCCGTCCCCCCGGGGAGGGAGTATGCCAGGAGACTCCAGGAGCGAATGGAGTCCGCCCACAACTTTGCCCGGGATCAGCTGGAAAAGGCGGGCATGAGGCAAAAAAGGAACTACGATGTGCGGGCTAAGGGGAGGCACTTCCAGGCTGGGGAACTGGTCTGGGTGTATAGCCCTCGGAGGAAGAGAGGGCGGTGCCCTAAACTGGACTGTCACTGGCTGGGGCCTTGCAGGGTGCTGGAGAGGTTGGGGGAGGTGGTATACAGGGTGCAGCTGCCGCTCAGGGGAGGAAAGTTGCTCTTCACAGAGACAGACTGGCCCCGTACAGAGGGATTGCCTCCTCTTCAAGACCCGGCCCTCCCAGCGGCCTCACCGAGAGACAGTGTTCTGGCCACCACCAGGTCCGGACGTACACGCGTCGTTCGAGGAGTGCACCGTAGTCCACCAGCAGACAGGGGCCCCTCCCCCTGTTTCGGGCCCATCAGAATCACTCACTGTGTCCCCTGTGCGTGACAGCCATCGCACCCCCCGGACACTTTCTGTCCCGGAGCAGCAGCAGCAGCAGGTCGATCTGACAGGGGCAACGCGACCGCGGAGGCGGAGGCGGCCGCCAGGTCGTTCCGAGGACTTTGTGTAAAGTTAAAAAAGAGAGAAATGTTGTTCTGCTTGGAATTAAAAATGTTACTGGGAATGTTCTGTTATGCTGGTATGTGCATGTTGTTAAGGTGTCTCTCGGGGCGAGAGCTTAGAAGGGGGGGGATAGTGTAATGTTCTGGGGTTTTGTGTTGTTCAGGGCACTGTCTAGCTGGGGGGGTTGTTTCCCCCCGAGGGTTATAGGGAGGGGACCGGATGTAAGACTGGGGGAGAGATGCGTGTGTTGATTGTCCATGGGCGAGCTGTGAGCTGTGACAATCTGAAGGCGTGAGTAGCAGCCGATAGCTACCGAATATGAATAAAGCATCACAGGTTTGACCAACGACAAACTCTCCTCATCCTTCCTTGCATGCATCACAAAGTGAGAACGCTACAATATGTAGCCCCAGTGGGGATTGAACCCACAACCTAAGCATTGCCAATGCTGTGCTATACCAACTGAGCCACAGAGAACCATATCCCTCGTTCACATTCCAACAAATAGAAGATAAATCAGAACTACCTGTTGGACCAATATTTTTCCAGCAAACTGGACCACACAAAATAACCAACTTATTCCAATGTAAATAAGCAATGTATTTTGTTTCCCACACTGTGTCTCGCACATTGACATAATTCGGTACAAACTCTGTATGTACCAATGCCTATGCAAACAAAGTGTCTCTCTTCAATACCATCATCAGCATTCTTTTAGCAACACATGAAACACAATCAACACATAATCTCATGCTCTTATATCTAAATTTCTAAATTACGACTTGTCGATATTAAGTCCCCATGTATTCTAGTAGGGCCAGTGATGTGTGCGTTTTTACTTTCTTTATTGGGGAACAGGGGTAATCCTATATGTCATTTATTCATTAACTTTATTCATTTTATATGTCCCTTATTTCGCGCTCATTTGACTATAATTCGGGGCTCATTGGCCATGGCCCTTATCCTACTGGACCCGTGGTCTCGACAAGTCTTATTGTATTATTACCGTATCTCAGACAAACTATATACACTTATAATAACAATATTACAATTCCACTTTCCAAAAATAACCCTTATCTGTAATACTGTAGGCTGTCTAACATTTTGCAAATATCTCATACATCGCGTGCGCTATTTACAAGACAAAAAGACTTACACCTGTACAGCAACCTCGCGATTGCGAAGACATTCATAGAAAAGTTTGCGAAGCGCGCGCAAGATCACATAAAATGCAAACAAGACCTGCACGAGATACCAGATCTCGTAAAGCACATGAAAACCCCATTTAACCCATAGAATATTCGCAGGCGCCATTTGAGCTCACAACACACTTCTCACAAAATTGCCGGCACATTCCTACGTTTTGACCTATTTTGGACTGCCTTTGTTGCCAGTCCTAATTTATTTACTTTAATCTAGACACACAAACTTCAATGATTTCCCCGAGTTGCCAGTGTCAGTAGTATGAACATTGTATGCAGTCCACCGAATGTTCCAATCTCTGACTCAAGCCGTGCCGGAAACACTAATAAATTTCCACAATGTGCGGTAAGTTTTCAAGCATAATTTCAAGTGTAGTTTTCACTTTGCGTAAACAAATGTTAGGCCTACCTTTCCTGACTGCTTCCTGACCGTGGTCAGGATAGCTGCAGGGGAATTTCAAACAACTTAAAAAAACTCCAGGCAAGAAAACAGAAATAGCTAGCCTAGTCGATTTCCGAGGTAACTCCACTATTTGAAATGTCCATTTATTCAGCTGCGTCTACGTGAGTCAAGAGCCAGACGGCGCGATTTCCACGAAGCAGATGGCATTTATTTGGGCGTTGCATACATTTCTACAGTGTTCACGATAAAAACAAATGCACTTAAACTATCGGCCAACTGACCACGGTAAGAGTATCTTGTTGCGTTCCAGTCCGTGTTGGTTACCCGGCGTTTGACTTCGTGTGTAGTTCTGCGTTCCCTGCCTGTTTGCACCCGTTGAAGGAGCAGGTCTCGTTACTTTGTTAGTCTAATTAGTAGCTCGTTGCTTTTGTTCCACGGTTTATCAGTTGATTACTAGCTTCAGTCGCTGCTTAGAAGATTTAGTTCAAAGTTTGATTGATACTTAGCGTTTCAACCAGTTTTGATTAACAGGCTTAGCACCCGTGTTTGCAGTTGATTAATGTAAGGAATTGGTAATTAGTCTGTATTGTTGTCAGGAGGATTTAAGCGCGTTATCGGCTGAATCTTATCAGTGTGCATCTGACCACGGTAAGAGTATCTTGTTGCGTTCCAGTCCGTGTTGGTTACCCGGCGTTTGACTTCGTGTGTAGTTCTCGTTTCCTGCCTGTTTGCACCCGTTGAAGGAGCAGGTCTCGTTACTTGTTAGTCTAATTAGTAGCTCGTTGCTTTTGTTCCACGGTTTATCAGTTGATTACTAGCTTCAGTCGTGCTTAGAAGATTTAGTTCAAAGTTTGATTGATACTTAGCGTTTCAACCAGTTTTGATTAACAGGCTTAGCACCCGTGTTTGCAGTTGATTAATGTAAGGAATTGGTAATTAGTCTGTATTGTTGTCAGGGGGCATTCGCCACATATAAGCAATCATAGTTGTGGATAGCGGCAGCTTTTCGCGGCAGCCTCACCTTCCTAGCCTCACCGGACGAAGACTCGGCGGACAAAGACAAAGGAGTCTACCTGCAGGAGTCCACCGAGGGGGGCCAGCTAGGGAGTGCTTGCCGCAAGGTAAGTATCATAGTTTTGTATCTCCCTGTTGCACTTCCTCTGCATCTAACACTACATGCTTCCTCCCTATCCCAGTCCATGTCTCCTCTTCTAGATTGCCTAGAAGGAGAGATTCTACCCACACCCGTAATCTGTCCAACCTCATCCACCCTCCTAGATCTCCCGGTGTTGACGTGGTGGTAGCTGGCGGACTATGGAACTGCCAGTCCGCTGTCCGGAAGGCCGATTTCATCTCGGCCCAGGCCTCGCTACTCTCCCTGCAGTTCCTGGCGCTTACGGAGACCTGGATCACTCCGCAAAACACGGCCACCCCTGCTGCTCTCTCTGCCGCCTACACCTTCTCCCACACTCCACGACCCTCAGGTAGAGGTGGAGGGACAGGTATACTGATCTCCCCCCTGTGGAGATTTGGTATTGTCCCTCTTCCTCACTTCTCCCCTCCTCCTTTGAATTTCATGCTGTCACTGTCACTGTTCCATGTAAACTGCACATCATTGTTCTTTACCGCCCTCCAGGTCCACTGGGGAGTTTCCTAGACGAGATGGATGCCCTACTCAGTGCCTTCCCTGAGGATGGCACTCCCGTCTTACTCCTTGGGGACTTCAACCTGCAGCTAGAGTCCTCCCAGGCCTCTGCATTCCTCCCCTGCTTCAGTCCTTTGACTTCACCATGGCTGAATCCCCATCCACCCACAAGGCCGGTAACCAACTGGACCTGGTCTTCACCAGGAACTGTGCCTCACCCAACATTACGGTATCGCCTCTACATGTGTCTGACCATTCCTTTCTGTCCTTCTCCCTCCCCCTCCCCTCTGTCCCTAAACCACCTTCACCTGCTCCCACTGTCCTTGTCCGTCGCAACCTCCGCACTCTCTCACCCGCTGCCCTGTCAGCTACTGTCCTATCTTCCCTTCCCCTACTGATGCCTTCTCTCAGCTACCTGCTGAAGTAGCATCATCCACCCTACTTTCCTCTCTCTCCTCCTCCTTTGACTTACTCTGTCCTCTATCCGCTAAACCCGCTCGTCTCCGACCCCGCCCCTGGCTAACCGATTCCATTCGGGCTAACCGACTGAAGCTGCGTGCGGCAGAAAGGAAATGGAGAAAATCCAAATCCCCTGCAGCTCTGTCTGACTTCCACACACTCCTGGCTTCCTTCTCCGCTAACCTCTCCTCTGCTAAGTCTGCATTTTCCTTTCTAAAATTCAATCTTCTGTTTCCAACCCACGTAAACTCTATGCTACGTTTTCCTCTCTCTCTCACCCCTCCTCCTCCCCCCACCCTCCTCTATAACCGCCGATGACTTCTCATCCTTCTTTCACGAGAAGGTTGAGGTCATTCGCAACTCCTTCCCCCAACCTCTCCCTCTCCCATCCCGCTACCTAAACCTCCCACTCCTCTGTCCTCCTTCTCACCCCTCCCTGACTCTGACATCCTTCAACTTGTTCTCTCCCACCGTCCCACCACCTGCCCTCTTGATCCCATTCCTTCCCCCCTCTTCCAGTCCATTGCTATGGACATCCTCCCCTTTGTCTCTAATGTCATTAACTCATCTCTTTCCTCTGGCTCTGTCCCCTCCTCCCTCAAATGCGCTCAGGTTGTCCCCTCCTCAAAAACCCTCTCTGAATCCTGCTGTCATCTCTAACTACCGACCTGTCTCTCTCCTCCCATTCCTCTCCAAAACGTTAGAGCGGGCTGTCTATAATCAACTGTCTGCTCATCTCTCACAGAACGACCTGCTTGATCCTAACCAATCTGGGTTCAGAGCAGGCCACTCCACAGAGACTGCTCTCCTTGCAGTCACAGAGGCTCTTCACATCGCTAAGTCCCGATCCCTTAGCTCCGTCCTCCTTCTCCTCGACCTGTCGGCGGCATTCGACACCGTGGACCACCGGATCCTGCTCTCATCTCTCGTCGAGATGGGAATCTCTGGATCTGTGTTGACATGGTTTGAGTCCTACCTGGCTGACCGGTCCTACCAGGTGGCCTGGAGAGGATCCTCTCCTCTCCCCGCACCCTCTCTACCGGTGTCCGCAGGGCTCGGGTGCTAGGCCCTGTCCTATTTTCTCTGTACACCAAGTCACTTGGTTCTGTTATTTCTGCTCATGGTTTTTCCTATCACTGTTATGCTGATGACACTCAACTCTTTCTCTCCTTCCTCCATCTGATACCCGGGTCCCGGCACGGATCTCTGCATGCCTGGCTGACATCTCCGCATGGATGTCCACCCACCACCTGAAGCTGAACTTGGGAAGACAGAGCTGCTCTTCCTCCCAGCGAGGGCTCCCGATGATTGATGCATCAATCACCGTGGAAGGCTCCATAGTGTCTCCGTCCCAGTCTGCCAGGAGTCTTGGGGTAACCCTGGACAACCAGCTGTGCTTCTCAAGCCATATTGCAGCGATCATTCGGACCTGCCGTTTTCCCCTCCACAACATCCGGAGGATCCGACCGTTCCTCACCCAAGAGGCCACTCAACTCCTGGTCCAGGCCCTGGTGATCTCACGTCTGGACTACTGCAACTCCTTGCTGGCAGGCCTTCCGGCCTGTGCCATCAAGCCACTGCAACTAGTCCAGAACGCTGCTGCTCGCCTGGTGTTCAACCAGCCGAAGTTCACCACGTCACCCCTCTACTCTCTTCTCTGCACTGGCTCCCCATTGCAGCACGCATCAGATTCAAGTCACTGGTGCTTGCTTTTCAAGCGGCCAGAGGTACTGCTCCCCATACCTCCAGTCACTCATCACGCCCTACACCCCATCCAGACCTCTCCGCTCCGCCTCCGCTGGCAGACTGACTGCCCCATCCCTCCGGGCGCCTGGCAGCCGCTCCTCCGCGGTCTCTCTTCTCTGTCCTGGTCCTCGTTGGTGGAACGACCTCCCGCAATTGGTCAGGACTGCGGAATCACTTCCAATCTTCCGCAAGAGACTCAAAACCCACCTCTTCAGACTCCACTACCCTGATCTCTGTCCATCTAGCTAAATTGTCTTCACCACTGTCTACTTGTTCAACACTATACTCTTTATTTATTTAAAAAAAAAAAAAAAAAAAAAAATTGTACATTTTGTAAACATTGTAAAATACCTTTTTCTTCCCGGTGTTACAGGTATGGTACGCAGATGCCTGCAATGATGTCTATTGCTGTATTCCTGCACTGATCTCGTGCGCTAACTGTGATTGTTCCTACCATGTATTGATGCACATCTTGTAAGTCGCTCTGGATAAGAGCGTCTGCTAAATGCTTAAAATGTAAATGTAAAAAATGCAACTGCTCTGTGTACCAGTAATTCACATGAATGAATTCTCTTCCACTACCACTCTCTCCACACGGCCACTCTCTTCCAAAACAAAACATATACGCCCCACAATGCAATGCTTAGGGACCATCTGACCACGGTAAGAGTATCTTGTTGCGTTCCAGTCCGTGTTGGTTACCCGGCGTTAGACTTCGTGTGTAGTTCTGCGTTCCCTGCCTGTTTGCACCCGTTGAAGGAGCAGGTCTCGTTACTTTGTTAGTCTAATAGTAGCTTGTTGCTTTTGTTCCACGGTTTATTAGTTGATTACTAGCTTCAGTCGCTGCTTAGAAGATTTAGTTCAAAGTTTGATTGATACTTAGCGTTTCAACCAGTTTTGATTAACAGGCTTAGCACCCGTGTTTGCAGTTGATTAATGTAAGGAATTGGTAATTAGTCTGTATTGTTGTCAGGGAGGATTTAAGCGCGTTATCGGCTGAATCTTATCAGTGTGCATCTGACCACGGTAAGAGTATCTTGTTGCGTTCCAGTCCGTGTTGGTTACCCGGCGTTAGACTTCGTGTGTAGTTCTGCGTTCCCTGCCTGTTTGCACCCGTTGAAGGAGCAGGTCTCGTTACTTTGTTAGTCTAATAGTAGCTTGTTGCTTTTGTTCCACGGTTTATCAGTTGATTACTAGCTTCAGTCGCTGCTTAGAAGATTTAGTTCAAAGTTTGATTGATACTTAGCATTTCAACCAGTTTTGATTAACAGGCTTAGCACCCGTGTTTGCAGTTGATTAATGTAAGGAATTGGTAATTAGTCTGTATTGTTGTCAGGGGGCATTCGCCACATATAAGCAATCATAGTTGTGGATAGCGGCAGCTTTTCGCGGCAGCCTCACCTTCCTAGCCTCACCGAACGAAGACTCAGCGGACAAAGACAAAGGAGTCTACCTGCAGGAGTCCACCGAGGGGGCCAGCTAGGAGTGCTCGCCGCAAGGTAAGTATCATAATTTTGTATCTCCCTGTTCTACTTCCTCTGCATCTAACACTACATGCTTCCTCCCTATCCCAGTCCATGTCTCCTCTTCTAGATTGCCTAGAAGGAGAGATTCTACCCACACCCGTAATCTGTCCAACCTCATCCACCCTCCTAGATCTCCCGGTGTTGACGTGGTGGTAGCTGGCGGACTATGGAACTGCCAGTCCGCTGTCCGGAAGGCCGATTTCATCTCGGCCCAGGCCTCGCTACTCTCCCTGCAGTTCCTGGCGCTTACGGAGACCTGGATCACTCCGCAAAACACGGCCACCCCTGCTGCTCTCTCTGCCGCCTACACCTTCTCCCACACTCCACGACCCTCAGGTAGAGGTGGAGGGACAGGTATACTGATCTCCCCCCTGTGGAGATTTGGTATTGTTCCTCTTCCTCACTTCTCCCCCTCCTCCTTTGAATTTCATGCTGTCACTGTCACTGTTCCATGTAAACTGCACATCATTGTTCTTTACCGCCCTCCAGGTCCACTGGGGAGTTTCCTAGACGAGATGGATGCCCTACTCAGTGCCTTCCCTGAGGATGGCACTCCCGTCTTACTCCTCGGGACTTCAACCTGCAGCTAGAGTCCTCCCAGGCCTCTGCATTCCTCCCCTGCTTCAGTCCTTTGACTTCACCATGGCTGAATCCCCATCCACCCACAAGGCCGGTAACCAACTGGACCTGGTCTTCACCAGGAACTGCGCTCACCCAACATTACGGTATCGCTCTACATGTGTCTGACCATTCCTTTCTGTCCTTCTCCTCCCCTCCCCTCTGTCCCTAAACCATCTTCACCTGCTCCCACTGTCCTTGTCCGTCGCAACCTCCACGCTCTCTCACCCGCTGCCCTGTCAGCTACTGTCCTATCTTTCCTTCCCCTACTGATGCCTTCTCTCAGCTACCTGCTGAAGTAGCATCATCCACCCTACTTTCCTCTCTCTCCTCCTCCTTTGACTTACTCTGTCCTCTATCCGCTAAACCCGCCGTCTCCGCCCCCCGCCCCTGGCTAACCGATTCCATTCAGGCTAACCGACTGAAGCTGCGTGCGGCAGAAAGGAAATTGAGAAAATCCAAATCCCCTGCAGCTCTGTCTGACTTCCACACACTCCTGGCTTCCTTCTCCACTAACCTCTCCTCTGCTAAGTCTGCATTTTCCTTTCTAAAATTCAATCTTCTGTTTCCAACCCACGAAACTCTATGCTACGTTTTCCTCTCTCCTCACCCCTCCTCCTCCCCCACCCCCTCCTCTATAACCGCCGATGACTTCTCATCCTTCTTTCACGAGAAGGTTGAGGTCATTCGCAACTCCTTCCCCCTACCTCTCCCTCTCCCATCCCGCTACCTAAACCTCCCACTCTTCTGTCCTCCTTCTCACCCCTCCCTGACTCTGACATCCTTCAACTTGTTCTCTCCCATCGTCCCACCACCTGCCCTCTTGATCCCATCCCTTCCCCCCTCTTCCAGTCCATTGCTATGGACATCCTCCCCTTTGTCTCTAATGTCATTAACTCCTCTCTTTCCTCTGGTCTGTCCTCCTCCTCAAATGCGCTCAGGTTGTCCCCCTCCTCAAAAAAACCTCTCTGAATCCTGCTGTCATCTCTAACTACCGACCTGTCTCTCTCCTCCCATTCCTCTCCAAAACGTTAGAGCGGGCTGTCTATAATCAACTGTCTGCTCATCTCTCACAGAACGACCTGCTCGATCCTAACCAATCTGGGTTCAGAGCAGGCCACTCCACAGAGACTGCTCTCCTTGCGGTCACAGAGGCTCTTCACGTCGCTAAGTCCCGATCCCTTAGCTCCGTCCTCCTTCTCCTCGACCTGTCGGCGGCATTCGACACCGTGGACCACCGGATCCTGCTCTCATCTCTCGCCGAGATGGGAATCTCTGGATCTGTGTTGACATGGTTTGAGTCCTACCTGGCTGACCGGTCCTACCAGGTGGCCTGGAGAGGATCCCTCTCCTCTCCCCGCACCTCTCTACCGGTGTCCCGCAGGGCTCAGTGCTAGGCCCTGTCCTATTTTCTCTGTACACCAAGTCACTTGGTTCTGTTATTTCTGCTCATGGTTTTTCCTATCACTGTTATGCTGATGACACTCAACTGTTTCTCTCCTTCCCACCATCTGATACCCAGGTCCCGGCACGGATCTCTGCATGCCTGGCTGACATCTCCGCATGGATGTCCACCCACCACCTGAAGCTGAACCTGGGGAAGACAGAGCTGCTCTTCCTCCCAGCGAAGGGCTCCCCGATGATTGATGCATCAATCACCGTGGAAGGCTCCATAGTGTCTCCGTCCCAGTCTGCCAGGAGTCTTGGGGTAACCCTGGACAACCAGCTGTGCTTCTCGAGCCATATTGCAGCGATCACTGACCTACCGTTTCTCCTCCACAACATCCGGAGGATCCGACCGTTCCTCACCCAAGAGGCCACTCAACTCCCTGGTCCAGGCCCTGGTGATCTCACGTCTGGACTACTGCAACTCCTTGCTGGCAGGCCTTCCGGCCTGTGCCATCAAGCCACTGCAACTAGTCCAGAACGCTGCTGCTCGCCTGGTGTTCAACCAGCCGAAGTTCACCCACGTCACCCCTCTACTCTCCTTTCTGCACTGGCTCCCCATCGCAGCACGCATCAGATTCAAGTCACTGGTGCTTGCTTTTCAAGCGGCCAGAGGTACTGCTCCCCCATACCTCCAGTCACTCATCACGCCCTACACCCCGTCCAGACCTCTCCGCTCCGCCTCCGCTGGCAGACTGACTGCCCCATCCTCTGGGCGCCTGGCAGCCGCTCTCTCGCGGTCTCGCCTCTTCTCTGTCCTGGTCCTCGTTGGTGGAACGACCTCCCGCAATTGGTCAGGACTGCGGAATCACTTCCAATCTTCCGCAAGAGACTCAAAACCCACCTCTTCAGACTCCACTACCCCTGATCTCTGTCCATCTAGCTAAATTGTCTTCACCACTGTCTACTTGTTCAACACTATACTCTTTATTTTAAAAATTTTTTAAAAAAATTTATAAATTGTACATTTTGTAAACATTGTAAAATACCTTTTCCTTCCCGGTGTTACAGGTATGGTACGCAGATGCCTGCAATGATGTCTATTGCTGTATTCCTGCACTGATCTCGTGCGCTAACTGTGATTGTTCCTACCATGTATTGATGCACATCTTGTAAGTCGCTCTGGATAAGAGCGTCTGCTAAATGCTTAAAATGTAAAATGTAAAATGTACTAAACTCCGTTCAGCTTCAAGGCTGGCTGTGATTGGCTGTGTTGTGTATTGTTGGAAAAACGAGGAACTATTCTCCTCCACGCAACAACATTACAGTTTAACCACAAGCTTCAACATTTGTAAATTTGCCTTGATTTGTAAATTGAAATTATGATAACGGTGTAAAATTCGGTTATCGCTGTGCCATGCCGCTTTTGTTGTCGAAGAAAGACCACCGATTTGCTATTTGTAAGAAATGCTCCAGTGAGATTTCAAGAGGAGGCAACTCAAGGAAGGATTTTTAATAGTGGGGTAGAGAGCTAACTTTGAGTTTAACCCTGGGTTTTCGGTCTCACGACTATGGCTCACTTTTAACCAGGTTGCATCACCATGGTGATTTATGCTGCGAACCTAACCTGCTCCGGAGTAGGTTAAATTCAGGCTAACGGATCAAATCCTATAATAAGCCGCCCCCTCACCAATCAGCTCTCTGGATAATGGCCTCACCAATCCTAGAGAATTGTGTAATCTGATTTCTTTATATTAGAGATACAGATTCTCCGCGGAGGGAATATTGTATTTTTGCAAACTTCTAGAGACACATGTCACAAATGCCACTCGTCAAAGCCATGCGATCACTGTGCAGCAAGCTATGTATTGCCCTACATTGTCTAGCCACCGGTACATATACGTATTCCGTTGGTGATGCAGAGAACCTGAGCAAACATAGTTTATATAGTTAGGCTATATATAGGCCTACTGTATATACACACTGCCTGGCCAAAAAAAAAGTAACCACCTGGATTTAACTAAGCAAATAGGTAAGAGCCTTCCATTGGATAATTACTGCAGTGATTAATATGTTTTAGCTGGCAACAAGTTATTTAACCCTAACGGATGCAGTGAGTAGCTTCTCATTTCTTAAACAACCATGTCGGAAGACATATCCTGTGGTCGTGGAAAAGATGTTAATCTGTTTCAGAAGGGTCAAATTATTGGCCTGCATCAAGCAAAGAAAGATTGCTGAAACTACTAAAATTGGGTTAAGAACTGTCCAACGCATTATTAAAACCTGGAAGGATACTGGTGAACCATCATCTTCGAGGAAGAAATGTGGTCGGAAAAAAATCTTGAATGATCGTGATCGGCGATCTCTTAAACATTTGGTGAAATCATATCGTAAAAAATCAACAGTAGAACTCACGGCTATGTTTAATAGTGAAAGTAAGAGCATTTCCACATGCACAATGCGAAGGGAACTCAAGGGATTGGGACTAAACAGCTGTGTAGCCTTAAGAAAACCAGTTGTCAGTGAGGCTAATCGGAAAAAAGGCTTCAATTTGCTAGGGAGCATAAAGATTGGACTCTGGAGCAATGGAAGAAGGTCGTGTGGTCTGATGAGTCCAGATTTACCCTGTTCCAGAGTGATGGGCGCATCAGGGTAAGAAGAGAGAGGTGGATGAAGTGATGCACTCATCATGCCTAGTGCCTACCGTACAAGCCTGTGGGGGCAGTATTATGATCTGGGTTTGCTGCAGTTGGTCAGGTCTAGGTTCAGCAATATTATGTGCCCAAAGAATGAGGTCAGCTGACTACCTGAATATACTGAATGACCAGGTTTTTCCATCAATGGATTTTTTTCTTCCCTGATGGCACGGGCATATTCCAAGATGACAATGCCACGATTCATCGGGGTCAAATTGTGAAAGAGTCATTCAGGGAGCATGAGACATCATTTTCACACATGGATTGGCCACCACAGAGTCCAGACCTTAACCCCATTGAGAATCTTTGGGATGTGCTGGAGAAGACTTTGCGCAGCGGTCCGACTCTCCCATCATCAATACAAGATCTTGGCGAAAAATGTATGCAACTCTGGATGGAAATAAATGTTGTGACATTGCAGAAGCTTATCGAAACGATGCCACGGCGAATGCGTGCCGTAATCAAAGCTAAAGGCGGTCCAACTAAATATTAGAGTGTGTGACTTTTTTTTGGGACAGGCAGTGTATATATATATATATATATATATATGATAAAATACAAGATTCATCGACACAAGGCTGAAAAAATGACTTATACTTTATTAAGCTAAAAACGAACAACGCGTTTCACAAAAGGCTTCTTCAAGTTCACGAACCTGAAGAAGCCTTTTGTGAAAAGCGTTGTTCGTTTTTAGCTTAATAAAGTATAAGTAATTTTTTCAGCCTTGTGTCGCGGTGAATCTTGTATTTTTATCAACGTTTTTCCTGCCATCACCTGCACCAAGGACTGACAGAGCTGTGCACAGGGCATCCACTTGCTTTTGAGTTTATATATATATATATATTTATTAGGGCTGTCAATCGATTAAAAAAATTAACTGAGTTAATCACAATGATAGGCTGTGATTAATCGCGATTAATCGCGATTAAAATACTAATATTTACTTGTATTTTGGCAGGGAGATAAAACAAATACGTGTGGTGTTAGAATAAAGAAATGCATGACAAACTGTTTAAAGGAATCAGTTTGTTTTACTTTATTATTCAACATCTCACCTTTAAGCTTCAGCTTTGTTTTGAACTTTTGATTTCAGAATTTGAAAAGTTTAAAAAAAAAGTCTCGGAGTGCTTGGCATTAGATAGATAGATAGAATTTTATTTCAAATATGCAAAACAAAACCAATACAGTCCTGTAGCCTTAACAGCCATTATAACGAAAAAAAAACAATGGAGAAAAAACACAATGAACAAACAATGGACTAGAAGATACAAAGTGAACAGTCCCTTTTCCCACTCTTAGTTGAATAACATCATTACTTAAACTGTGTACTTGTGTGACATGACTTCAGTCAACCAGTTCATCAAGTCTACTTTTCTCTTAACCAGTTGCTCAGGCAGACTAGCTTGTTGACATTTTCAGATGACAGAGATGACCTCTTCTTCTGCACAATATGGCCTGCCAAAGAAAACAGTCTCTCGCATGGCACTGTTGAGGCAGGTGTAGCCAAGTACCTTTGTGCAATATGGGCCAGCTTACCATAGACAACTGTGTGTGCCGACCACCACTGTAGTGGACATGCCTCTATGCTGACACTGGGCTCTACCCTATACCTGTCTAGAGTATTGTCTGACGGTGCCTCATCCTCAGACTCTGACTCTGACCCCATCAGTAGGAGGGCCATCTTCTTCTTCTTTGGTGGCTCTGGTTCCATTTCCTCTCTGGAGGGCTGTGATGCAGGTTCTCCGTCCTTCAGCATCTCACTCAGCGTTCGCCACACCTCTTCCCTCTCTGCTCTGGGCAGGCACTTGAGGTCCTTGAATCTGGGATCTAGAGCTGTTGCTACCTTGAATGAATGAATGAATGAATGAATGAATGAAAGAAAGTTTAAGTTGCCATATGCAACAAGTACAAGTACAGGTACATTGGAATTATTGGTCCTGCTTATCTCTACATGGCTTATAAGTTCCCTATCAGTTCCTAAGTTCTTGACTAAACAATCTAATAATCAGACAATCTAACAATCTACTAAGCTAAGTCTTAACAACAGTCTGACAATATAGTAATCTAACAGTCTAACATACCTTTAGCCATGACATGTTTGTGTTCTCCTTTCGTTTGTTGAGGTCCTCTGTGAATGCAGCCTTGAAGCGCACTATATAGGCAGGGTCATCATCTGAGACCTTCATCGTATGCAGGAGGTGGCAGAGTACAGGCAGCACCACAGAGCAGGACACATATTTGTCACCACCCAGGAGCTCAGTGACATACCTACAAACAAACACACACACACACACACACACACCAACACACCAACAGAATTAATGACTAGTGACTACACTTTTCATTCAGATTACACCCATTAAGGGGACAGGCCTAAAATTATTTCTAAAATACAATACAAAAGTGACTATTACTTGTATTCATCAGAAAATAAAATTGGAGAGGATAGGGAACCTTACCTGCATGGTTCCAGCAGTGTTTCCAAGTTTGCCAGCTTGTCATATTCAGCTGCGGTTAGCATGGCTAAGTTGTGCTTCTGCTGTGCCAGCGTTGCCTTCAGTGGGTCTTTGTTGTGTTGGACGCGCTTTATCATTTCGAAAGTCGAATTCCAGCGTGTGGGTACATCCTGGACGAGTGACTCCTCTTCTTGGCCATGAGAGGCTTGCTGGACTTTCAGCTCTGCTGTGTTTGCAGGACTGTGCCACTATTTTACGGCACTTGGTTAAAGCGCCGTCAAACCCACTGTCGCGGAGAGACACTGTGATTACCCTCTGTATAATGTGCGCTACACAGGGCATATGCTCGAATGGTAGGCTCCTTGCTGCCGCGATCATATTGCGAGCACTATCTGTTCCTATAGTCGTGACCTTGTCGGTTATCTCCCACTCCTCTGCAACTTCAAGAAACTGCCTTGCGCATGCTTCAGCAAAGTGCCTTTCCTCTGTTTTCACCACACCTAACGTGAACGAGTGAAGTTGCCATTTGCCATCGATAAGGTGTGCTGTTACACCGAGGTAGTTTTGGTTGCTCACTGATGTCCAGTGGTCTCTAGTCAGTGCGATAAACGTAGCTTGTGCCAACTGCTCCATTTTCGTTGTTTTTTCACTGCCATACAGCTCATGGATTCTTGTGACTATAGTTCCCCTCGAAGGTAGCTTGTATGATGGGTCGCCTGAGGCCATCTGGATAATGCCTTGAAGCCCTGATCTTCAACAATGTTGATGGGCCTGCAGTCAATAGCGATCCATTTAGCGATTGCATTGGTTAGCTTAGTCGTTGTCGCTTTGTTGACAGACTTGCCCTGGCTGCACTCTGCTAGTGTAGCTTGACGAACACGGCTTGACCCAGCTATCTCAGTGCTAGCATCCTTGCTAACATCAGCAAAGATGTGCTTTGCCCGAAGATGGTACCTGAGACTCGTTGTACTTCGGTGGTAAGAGAGCTCAGTGCTGCAATATGTGCACACAACTTTAGTTTTATCGAAGCTTCGATTTGGAAGCTTTTTATAACGAAATTGGCCATTAAGCACTCCGGGGGCTGCCTCCTCAGTCATGTTACCGTTAGCAATTGCCACACTTTTCAGTAATTCGGCCAGGTAAACATCCGCGCTGGAATTACGGGAGGAAATTTGGGTCTATATTTGCTCTGATTAGGTCTAACAGACCGAAAGCTTTGCTATTAAAGTGAAACACTGAATGGATCTAAGTGTGCGGACATTTTTTCTACCAGTTGGGTTCTAAGGGGCATTCACGCTGCGGAGCGTTCGCTCGCGGAAAGTCATTATTCCCTATGGGAGGACGCGGAATGAGCGCTCATAGACCGTTGCGACGCGGCTCGCTCATTTTTCCGCTTAGCGTATTGGCGCGAAAAGTTGAAAATAGTTCAACTTTTCTGGATCAGCTCCGCGCATCAACTGTCACTTCACGCCAGGTGACCAATCAAAACGAAGGGGGTTTGTTGATGCGTTGCATACTGGGGGGGAAAATGGAGGAGAAAATAATTTTGGCGGTGTACGACCACCCAGAACTTTATGAATTTTTGCTAGCTTACTAGCTAGCTATATTATCCACACATTCTTCAATAAACTGAACGTTATACCACTGATCATAATAAGGTTAACGTTATGGCTATCCATAAAATGTAATATTATTAATGAATGGATTGTTAACGTTATGGGCATAACGCTATTTATTCATCCATCCAGTGAATTGTAAGGTAAGGTAGCTAGCTAAAGGAAAACATAATCCATATTTTTGCTAAATGTGTTGTAGTACTTGTAACATATTTTTATGGATAAAGGCGTGAAGTTCGCTTGCTAGCTAGCTTTGCGAAATGTCAACAACACAACAGCCATGATTCGAATTTGTTTGATTTTGGTCACCTGTGGCAACTAAAAACGAGCACCGCCCCTCTGCGCCTGCGCGAGTCCCAGCTCTGTGTTCACAAAATATCCAAAGCGGAGCGCATCGCCGATTTCAGGCAGAATACGCTCCGCAGTGTGAAAGCATTAAAAAATAATTAACGCAGATTAATCATTTTACCTAACTTGGTAAAATGATTAATCTGCGTTAATTATTTTTTAACGCGTTAAGGTTTCCAGATTAATCGCGGGCGTTAACGCGTTAACGTTGACAGCCCTAATATTTATATATAATATTTTATATTTTGGTGGTGAAGTTAATCATTGTCAGATCATTTGTTGTTTCCACTTTCATGACTTGTCGTAGAGGTGTAAAAACTTGTCCATAAGAGGAAACTCTCCTCTCTGAAACAATGTCAATTTGTAGACTTACGCCCGTCCACCAACACTCAGCTTGGCACTTAATTGTGTAATTGGTCATGTTAATTTGTGTAATTGCCACTAATTACTGAATATAGAGTGCCTGCATACACATTGGCCCTCCAGGACAGGAATTGCCCACTCCTGCTAACTTATATATGGCGGTTAGCTAGCCAGCTAAAAACAACTGTGAAACCGGAGGTACTGTGGGGTCCTGTTGGGGCAGCTTTTGCCGAGGTGAAGCACAAACATTGCAGTGAAACCGTCTGTTATGGGCCCTGACTGTAACAGGGGAACAACATAGCCAATAAACCACCAGGCAAAATGGTAAAAACACAAAGATGTATTTACAAGGAAGATAATCAAAATGAAATACTTGCATTCAAAAGTTGAAACGTAATTTAAAAAAGTCCTACGCTTATCCTAGTCTAAAACAAAAGAGCTCTATCCCTCTCTCCCGGGGCAAAAGAAAGGGTGCCAGTCTTCCGCAAGCTGCTTACCTGCGCTAGTCTTTGCCTACCTAAAACTGTGCACAGAAACAAAGAAAAGCTAATACAAAATTAAAACAGTAAGCAGGCATCCAAAAGAAAAACACGGACTTCCTGTCTTCCAAGACAAATACAAATGACAAAAATGGCTCAACAAGACGAAAAAGCTCAAAATGGCAGCCCAACTTATAAAGCTCCGGTTGTGGGCGGAGCCAGCAGTGGTCAGAGACAGGGCAACTTGTAAGCACTCCAGCCGGCAATCAGGCAATCATAATGTGTATTCTTTTTTATTAGCGAAGACTTTGAACAAAAATAATTGAACAGGCTGCTTAATCAAGCCTTATTGTTTCAATACAGGACCTAGATGGCACACACACGTCGCCCCTACATAGGAGCGATGCAAACAAATGTATCAGGGCTATGTAGTGTGGGAATAGTTTGCTCACTCATACTACATCATTCCCATGATGGAAAAATGTGAAGTTGGATAATAAAAATGTATATTTACACAGAGGGCCGCTGTTTTTAAAGAGAGCAATCTAATGCATGAGCTGAGAGGTAAATACATATTCCGCCGGTGCTCCTGGGGAGCTGTCCTTGGTCCTGGAGGGCCTCCCGTGCCACACTACGTAGCAATTAGAAAAAAATATTAAATTCCATGTTTGCATCTTTTTGGTAGCCATGAGCAGTTACTTTCTGTCATGACAATATTGCACAATATCCTTAGTCATCTTGCAAGCAATTTACTGCCACTACAACTGAAAAAGTAAGTGTTTCAAGTTTTATTTTATTTCTGTCTTAACACCAGGTTTGAAATACAATCAAGTCTCCCTCCAGGAGGGATAATTTGTGTCTTATGTGCTTTCATTTTTCTTTCAAACCACGCTCTACCTACTGGGCCACACAGAACCACGCTCTACCTATTGAGACACACAGAACCACACTCTACCTACTGAGCCACACAGAACCACACTCTACCTACTGAGCCACACTCTACCTACTGAAACACACAGAACCACGCTCTACCTACTGAGCCACACAGAACCACACTCTACATCCTGAGCCACACTC
>JAINUG010000558.1:0-160806 GCA_029706075.1 Aldrovandia affinis
TTTCAATGGAATTTACATTGGATGAGAGAGGACAAAAATGCCTACATTTTGGGCCTGTACAATGGAAGGGTGTGGGAGTGGCATGATAATGTTTGGAAGATTTCTTTATTAAAAAATGTCAGATTCCACTTTACATTGAAGTCAATGGACACAGCTAGAGTGGGTGACGTCACAATGGCCTCTAGCTTGACCAGGTAGCAGATGTTATCCTAAATCTCCCAAACATTATCGTCTAACTCCCACACCAAAACGTAGGCATTTTTGTCCTCTCTCGTCCAATGTTACTTCCATTGAAATAGGACGCACGGTTTCAGAAAAAATCGCCCAGAAGGACAGAGAACGCTGTGTCAAACTCGCATTCAATCCCATGTTAGGTCAAAAAAATATATTACAAAAATAAGACCTGGCGATTTATATTTGATCACAGCTCCTTCATTTTAAATCATACCGACACCATTCAAACTTTAAACGGGAGAGGACTACCTCTATTAATACGCCTTTTTTACAGAATGTTTACTAGAATGTTTACACACGCGTATCTCTCTACTCTCTCACGCGCACACTCAGACTCTCTCTCTCTCACACACGCGTATCTTTCTACTCCTCTCCTACACCTGTGTGTGTGTGTGCATTTTTGCTTGTGTGTGGGGAACAGGCACCCTCAAAATTTCAGTGGAATTTTTTCTAGTTATTATTATTATTTGTGTGTGTCTGTGACGAGTGGTGGCGTGCTGCAGTGCCGGGCTAGATGACGTGGCATTGGGCTATCCGCCCTGTTATCAGGAGTTACAAGAAGAGCCGTTGGAGGAGGGAAATAAAAGGGTACTGTTTGTAGATGGGTCGTGCTATATGGATTATTAGGGAAATCATGCGGGATATGCGATTGTAGAAAAAATTAGGGGACAGCTGGGCAGTAATAGAAATGCAGAAATGTCCTCAGCCTTGCTCAGCTCAGTTAGCTGAACTGAAAACATTAACACGGGCCTGTGAAATGGTAGCAGGACAGGCCGCAGATATTTATACTTTGCATATGCGCATGGAGTATGTAATCTGTTTGGGGCAGTATGGAAAAATCGTGGGTTTCAGAAAAGTAATGGAGAGGAGATTCAACATAAACAGCAGATATTGGATCTAATACTGGCTATGCTACAACCAAAACACTTAGCTATTATCGAATGTCAGGCACATAAAAAGGGTAGTGATTTTGTGATCACTAGTAAAAATTAGTAAAAATATCAAGTGGTAAAGATGGATTGTATGTGGACTGTGTGGGGCGCTCTGAATGGGAGCATCTGCTAAATGCCTAAAATGGAAATGAAATGTTTATTTTAATACTACTATTAACAATGTATTCATATATTAATTAATTAATTGATCCATGCATTAATTAGTTAATTAAATCATTAATTCATTGATTCATTGGTTTAATTTGGTTGATTGGTTGGTTGATTGGTTGATTGATTGATTGATTGATTGGTTGATTGATTAATCGATTGATTAGTTCGTTGATTGGTTGATTTATTTATTTATTTATTTATTTATTCATTTATTCATTTATTCATTTATTCATTTATTCATTTATTCATTTATTCATTTATTCATTCATTCATTCATTCATTCATTCATTCATTCATTCATTTTAAGTTGGTGCCATTGCAACCTTTTCACAACTTTGTTTCAATGTTAGTGATATAGTAGGAACGCACTATGAGTTCAAATAATTGAGCCTGTGTGAGATGTGCACAAAATAACATTAGGAAAATGTATATTACACCAGTTGGGCACATACATTTTACATTTTACATTTTAAGCATTTAGCAGACGCTCTTATCCAGAGCAACTTACAAGATGTGCATTAATACATGGTAGGAACAATCATAGTTAGAGCACGAGATCAGTGCAGGAATACAGCAATAGACATCATTGCAGGCATCTGCGTACCATACCTGTAACACCGGGAAGGAAAAGGTTAGTGTTGTTTTTTTGTTTGTTTTTTTGGGGGGGAGTATAGTGTTGAACAAGTAAACAGTGGTAAAGACAATTTCGCTAGATGGACAGAGTTCAGTGGTAGTGGAGTCTGAAGAGGTGGGTTTTGAGTCTCTTGCGGAAGATTGGAAGTGATTCCGCAGTCCTGACCGATTGCAGGAGGTCGTTCCACCAACGAGGGACCAGGACAGAGAAGAGGCGAGAGCGCAAGAAGCGGCTGCCAGGCGCCCGGAGGGATGGGGCAGTCAGTTTGCCAGTGGAGGCGGAGCGGAGGGGTCTGGGCGGGGTGTAGGGAGTGATGAGTGACTGGAGGTGTGGGGGAGCAGTACCTATGGCCGCTTGAAAAGCAAGCACCAGTGACTTGAATCTGATGCGTGCTGCGATGGGGAGCCAGTGCAGAGAGGAGAGTAGAGGGGTGATGTGGGTGAACTTCGGCTGGTTGAACACCAGGCGAGCAGCAGCATTCTGGACTAGTTGCAGTGGCTTGATGGCACAGGCCGGAAGGCCTGCAGCAAGGAATTGCAGTAGTCCAGACGTGAGATCACCAGGGCCTGGACCAGGAGTTGAGTGGCCTCTTGGGTGAGGAACGGTTGGATCCTCCGGATGTTGTGGAGGGAGAAACAGCAGGTCCGAGGATCGCTGCAATATGGCACGAGAAGCACAGCTGGTTGTCCAGGGTTACCCCAAGACTCCTGGCAGACTGGGCCGGAGACACTATGGAGCCTTCCACGGTGATTGACGCATCAATCATCGGGGAGCCCTTCATTGGGAGGAAGAGCAGCTCTGTCTTCCCCAGGTTCAGCTTCAGGTGGTGGGTGGACATCCATGCGGAGATGTCAGCCAGGCATGCAGAGATCCGTGCCGGGACCTGGGTATCAGATGGAGGGAAGGAGAGAAAGAGTTGAGTTGAGTTGAGTGTCATCAGCATAACAGTGATAGGAAAAACCATGAGCAGAAATAACAAGTGACTTGGTGTACAGAGAAAATAGGACGGGGCCTAGCACTGAGCCCTGCGGGACTCCGGTAGAGAGGGTGTGGGGAGAGGAGAGGGATCCTCTCCAGGCCACCTGGTAGGACCGGACAGCCAGGTAGGACTCAAACCATGTCAACGCAGATCCAGAGATTCCCATCTCGACGAGAGATGAGAGCAGGATCCGGTGGTCCACGGTGTCGAATGCCGCCAACAGGTCGAGGAGGAGGAGGACAGAGCTAAGGGATCGGGACTTAGCCCCGTGAAGAGCCTCAGTGACTGCAAGGAGAGCAGTCTCTGTGGAGTGGCCTCTAAACCCAGTTGGTTGGGATCAAGCAGGTCGTTCTGTAAGAGATGAGCAGACAGTTGATTATAGACAGCCCGCTCTAACGTTTTGGAAAGGAATGGGAGGAGAGAGACAGGTCGGTAGTTAGAGATGACAGCAGGATTCAGAGAGGGTTTTTTGAGGAGGGGGACAACATGAGCACATTTTAGGGAGGAGGGGACAGAGCCAGAGGAAAGAGATGAGTTAATGACATTGGAGACAAAGGGGAAGATGTCCATAGCAATGGACTGGAAGAGGGGGGAAGGAATGGGATCAAGAGGGCAGGTGGTGGGACGGTGGGAGAGAACAAGTTGAAGGATGTCTCAGTCAGGGAGAGGCGAGAAGGAGGACAGAGGGGTGGGAGGTTTAGGTAGCGAGATGGGAGAGGGAGAGGTTGGGGGGAAGGAGTTGCGAATGACATCAACCTTCTCGTGAAAGAAGGATGAGAAGTCATCGGCGGTTAGAGAGGAGGGGGTGGGGAGGAGAGGGGGTGAGGAGAGAGGAAAACGTAGAATAGAGTTTACGTGGGTTGGAAACAGAAGATTGAATCTTAGAAAGGAAAAATGCAGACTTAGCAGAGGAGACGTTAGCGGAGAAGGAAGCCAGGAGTGTGTGGAAATCAGACAGAGCTACAGGGGATTTGGATTTTCTACATTTCCTTTCTGCCGCTCGCAGCTTCAGTCGGTTAGCCCGAATGGAATCGGTTAGCCAGGTGGCGGGGTTTAGCGGATAGAGGACAGAGTAAGTCAAAGGAGGAGGAGAGAGAGGAAAGTAGGGTGGATGATGCTACCTCAGCAGGTTCACTACGGCCCGCGTGCCACATACGGCCCGTTGGGCTTTTTACTCCGGCCCGTCGAATATCAGTACCAAATTATAGTAAAGACCGCATTCATTTCGCCTTTTTCCTGCAATGCCCGGCGTTTCAGTTGATCTCACTAGATGGCGCTTGACATGACACAGACCTACCAACCTGTACGCATTTTGCGTACAAAGCACGCAATTCTTGGTCAAAATACGCATGTACGCAAATGTCCGCTGAAACTACGCCAAAAAAGAAAAATTCCGAGGGGTGCAAAATGTAAGAAAACGTACCGGTTCCGAGGGGCGCAATTTTGCCTCAGTCACAAAGTGACTGAGGCAGCGCAAGACTTCCCCCACGTACCCGGTTGCTCCACAGAAACCAGTACCAGCCCCAGGGAGGAGGCCAGAGGGATATCCCTCAGCACTACAGAACGTCAACAAACCACCAAACTATGCCCCGTATGGGCTGCCACCTCCTGTTGAAGAATATGCTGAAATTATTGTTTTACCACCTGTGTATGTCGAACTAGAGTGTTAACCAGAGATACTTTTCTGTCTTAACCTAAGATATAACTATATGTAATTCTGTCTTATTTAGTGTTATATATATTGTAACAATAGAAAATAGAAATATAACTATTATAATCACGAATGGCCAATGGATGATTTGTTTTGCTTATGCATTGTGATGGGTAGTTTGGAGTATCGACCCTTTGCATGGGGTGCAGAATTATACGTGTTTTTAAAGATGTTGGTATTAATGAAGTATTACTGTTTCAAATTGGCGTGTTGTGGAATTAGATGGCATTATTGTTAGCAACCAAGGGGTAAACTGCCGGTGGATGTTAGAAGTGGTCAGCGGAGCAGAGTTACTGTGCTGCTGGGAGGTCACACAATTTGAGTGGGAAGGGATTCCTGGTTCCTCCCAAGGTTTCTCCCTACCTAGGGAGTTTTTCCTTGCCACTGTTGCCGTTAGGCTTGCTTTTGGGGGGGTCTAGGCCTGGGTTCCCCCCTCTGTTAAGCGTTTTGTGACAATTCTATTGTGAAAAGCGCTATACAAATAAACTTGATTTGATTTGATTTGATTTGATCAGTTTAATTGTGAGGAGTGATGGAGAGTGGGTCAGTGGAAATGGGGGCAGTAAGGTGAGAGAGAAACCAGAATGGCCAGTAGAATACATGGATAGGTGATCAACTGGCTTCCCTAAATCAATCACATTATTTCCAAATACACATTTCTGTTTTGCGCCACCCTATGCTGTTCAAATGGGGAACATTCATTTTCAATTTAAGTTTACCTTTTCTTTTCAACTTAAGTTTACCTTTTATTAATTTTGTGTTTGTTTGCTTGATATGGTTTTGTTTTCTTAAACATATATATACATACTGTATATATACATATTTTCATTATAATTTGTTTTGCTTTACAACAAACAAACAAAAAAAAGTGGGGAATGTTGGAATACACATGAGAGTTTGCACTCCATCTAACCCCCCTTTTTGTGTGTCTTCCCCCCTGATTTGTCTAAGACAATGGTGCCATTTGGTGCCCCAGTCCTCCCCCAGTTCAGTAAATCTCTCCTTCCCCAGGTGTAATCTCCTGTCTTTGAAACCTCATCTTGTTTGAGTGTGAGATGTGATTAGCATCAGAAGGAAGGGTGTGGGAGACCCATTACAAAGTATAAAGCACCAGCATTCTGTTTGCATCTTTGGTTATTTGTCAATCTGTACTTGAGGGGACAGACCCAGTATGTTCTCTACTCTATTAAAGAAATACATTTTGAAACACGGAAACAAAGACTTCAGCCTGCATTAATTTTTCTACTAACAAAGGTACGAAGGAACAACTTTAACTCTTTATAAAGGAAATTCCACATCAACCTATTGTTTTTCTTCCTTTGTTAGGGAAGAGAAGTTCTTTATAATTAGTGAAAATGTATTGAAATATTCATTTCTTAATTTTGCATATTTTATGCTATGAGTTTTTGTGTCATTCTTTTTCAATTTCAATGGTGTGGTCAACTGTAAACTTGGTCAGGATCCATCTTTGCTTTGCATCTCTGACAGAGTAGAGACTATCAGATAGTGTATAATAGTTACATAGAGTATTTTCTGCAAGCACCGGATGCACCAGGGAGTTTAAATAGCCCAGATATCAGTGCTATTTCCCCAGCAGAGCCTTCACAGCAAGGCATTTTTGTCACGGTTCGAGGGAGTCATAGTCGCCATCCCAAGGAGGTCAGAAACCAAACTCACTTTTCGAATCGTTTCTCCCCACTCAGTAATACAACTACTGAGAAAGCTCTGATTATTGACTATTCCATTTTACGAAACGTGAGGATAGAGTCACCAGCTTACCGAAGAGAGGCGGACTCCACCGGAGCTGGAGAGGTTCTCTTCTACTATCTAGAAATGTTTCCCGTAGTCTAATCTCACAAACTTTGTGACCTCTCAGAGCGCTAGCCAGGCAGCAGACTTCTGGTCCTAAACTACTGTCTGTTAGCTTCCAAAAACCAGTGACTAGATTAGCTATTGAGACTGTGTCTGTCCCTCGTTTTGGAAATGGTTTTAGAAATAAAAAGCTATCTGAGCACACTGGCTGTCGTGGCATTTGTGTACATAATCGTATTTATATTAAAACCTCTTCGCCTGCTGTAAGTGTTGCCTGTAATAAGACGATATCAAGCTTGGGAACTATGGCAGATAAAGTTGTGATTGTTGGAGATTTCAACATACATGTTGATAATGACAGTGACCCTTTAGGACTGGCCTTTGCAGCTATTATTGACTCTGTTGGTTTTATTCAAAATGTGTCTGAACCAATACACTGCCACAACCATACCTTAGATTTAGTGTTATCCTATGGTATTGATGTCGAGAATATCATTGTGTCTCCCCCTATAATCCTGTACTATCAGATCACTTTTTGATTACTTTTGAAATTCAGGTAAATATTCCTATTAAATCGGAACCTAGATACTATTCCAGCCGCTCTATAAATTAATTGATGGCTTCAAATGTTTTACTTCCCAAATTCAAACTTCCCAAGTCATTAGTATCAAGTCAGGGTCCAAACAGATTTTTGTCAATTGATCATGTGGTAAATCATATTTTACGAAATACCTTTGATGTTGTCGCACCCCTCAAAAGGAAAAAATTCTGTCAGAAGAAACTTGCACCCTGGTTTACTGACCATACCCGTGCCCTTAAACAAGTTTCCAGGAAATTAGACCGCAGATGGCGCTCTACCAATTTAGAGGTTTTTCGCTTTGCTTGGAAGGACAGCCTCATAGAATACAAGCACGCTCTTACTACAGCTAGGTCATCCTACTTCTCAAAATGAATTGACCAGAATAAAAACAACCCAAGATTTCTATTTAATACGGTAGCTAAACTGACAAAAAATCTGTCTTCAGATTACAGCAGTTATCCTTCTAACTATAATTCTAATGACTTCATTAACTTGTTTGCTGTTAAGATTGAGACAATCAGAGAACAAATCATGAAAATGACTCCAATATCTAGCACTCCAAATGCCGAGATGGCACAGGGCTATCAGGAGCAGGGTTGTGTAGAGACCATTGAGTTTTTCACTTTCTTGGATCTGGACAAATTTAGTGAACTAATTATGTCCTCCAAATCATCTACATGTCTGTTAGACCCCATACCAACAAAGCTTATTAAAGAGCATTTGCTTGTGCTAGGCCAGCCCATGTTAGATATCATAAATACATCCCTATTATTGGGTTGTGTACCTAAGTCTTTAAAAGTGGCAGTAATCAAGCCTCTTCTAAAGAAACCAAAACTTGATCCTGTTAATCTGAAGAACTATAGGCCCATTTCAAATCTTCCCTTTTTGTCAAGCATCTTTGAGAAATCTGTAGCTCAACAATGAACTGCTTTCCTAAAAATGAATAATCTGGATGAAACACTACAATCAGGTTTTAGACCAAACCATAGCACTGAGACGGCACTTATTAAAGTTGTAAATGACTTACTGTTAGCATCGGATACTGGTTGTGTTTCTATTCTAGTGCTCCTTTACTTAAGTGCTGCTTTTGACACTATTGACCACCAGATTCTCCTTCACAGGCTAGAAAGCCTGGTTGGCTTGTGTGGACGGGCACTCTCATGGTTTAAATCATACTTATCAGACAGGTTTCAATTTGTGCAATTAGATCAAGAGTTCTCTGAGTACTCTCAGGTTAAATATGGTATTCCACAAGGCTCAGTGCTGGGACCATTACTGTTCTCGTTATACTTGCTACCAGATGATACACAGCTGTACATATCAATGAAACCAGGTGAAATACTTCAACTCACTCAATTAGAGGCTTGTATCTCTGATATAAAGAATTGGATGACAGTAAATTTCCTGCTTTTTAATTCAGATAAAACAGAGATGATGGTTTTGGGCCCCAAAAAATTAAGGAACAAGTTGGATCTGCAGTTAAATGCAAGTAATTGCATAGTTGCATCAAGTCTAATAGTCAAGAACCTTGGTTTTATTATTGATCAGGATCTTACATTTGACACTCATATTAAAAACACTTCCAGAGTAGCCTTCTTTCACCTAAGAAACATAGCTCAAATTAGGAACATTCTGTCATTAGAGGATGCAAAAACCTTGATGTATGCTTATGTTGCATCGAGGCTAGACTATTGTAATGACTTCAACTAGTAAGAGTCTTCAACTAGTACAGAATACAGCGGCATGTATTTTGACTAGATCCAAGAAGTATGAGCACATTACTCTTGTGTTAGCATCACTACATTGGCTTCCTGTTAAATATCGGGCTGATTATGAACGGACTTGCACCTATATATCTGACTGCTTTGTTTTATTACTCCCTAGAATTTTGAACAGCACAGCTGGTGGTAGAGCCTTCTCTTTTAGAGCTCCTCTTTTGTGGAACGGTTTACCAAGGCATGTTAGGGATTCAGACACAGTTTAAATTGTAAAGTCTAGATTAAAAACATATCTTTTCAGCCTCACCTACTGCCAAACATAGTCTAGGTGGAGAGATGGAGAAGGCCGTGCCCTAGTGTCTTATGGAGTGAGAAACTTTCCATACTTTATCCTTGATCAGGTGTGGATGGTTTGGAACTCTCTCGGCTGTGTGTATTCTCTATCCCTCTCCTAATAGGTATGCTGCCATAGCTTACACCTGTTGGGGAAATCTGTATATTTCCTATGCTTGTGCTTCTTACATAATGCTACTGGTTATAGCACTGCTTTTTCTTTTTTGACTGCATCATGTTCTCTTCTCTGCCTCGACCTCTGACTCGGGGACACCTGCCCCCGAGCCCTAGATACTACGAGAAGAGTGAGCTGCCCCCATCAACCCTCACCCCCACGCCTACCCCAGTTCCTGGATCTGGACCCCCTTCAGGTGGTTTACCCCCACCCCCCCCACCACTGACTACCTAACTCAGGAGGCACAAAGTCTTTCAGCCCTGAGTCACCTTGGGCTGACCATGATATGGTATTTTCTGGACACACCCTGTGCTGGCTAGAAGAGGATGGGCTCCCCCCCTTTTAGTTTGGTTCCTCCCAAGGTTTCTCCCTATCAAGGGAGTTTTCCTTGCCACTTGCCTTTAGGCTTGCTTTTGTGGGGTCTAGGCCTGACAATTCAATTGTGAAAAGCACTATACAAATAAATTCGATTTTATTTGATTTGATTTAATCTCTTTTTAGGGCCTGATAGCAATCAAGTTGGTTGTGTTTTGGTAGAATCATCCCAATATTCCAACTAAGAGGTTTTGGTTTATTTAGTAATTTGGTTTACTCTGATTGTTTACTGGTAATGCAATGGGCTGGATGACACTATCATTTTTAAGAGAGATTTCTCTGTTCCAGTGTATGACTTTATGGTGATCAGGAAGCTGTTCCGTTGCCCGTATTGCAATTTCTCTGCCATGCACCAGTGCATCCTGAAGAGACCCATGCACTTGTACACTGGGGAGCAGCCATACCCCTGCAATGTCTGTGGTAAGAAGTTTACCCACCGCGAGCACATGAAGAGGCAACTGTGATTCATTGGCTTAATAAAACCTTTTTATTTGTATTTTTATGATATGCATACATTAACACGTTGATTGCCATGGTTACTGTTATGCATACAAATTTAAGATGGCATAATTGCTGTGATAAATAATTACATGACTAATTAAGTGCATTAAAAGTCTGAGGGTTATGGGGCCTCCCGCGTGGTCCAGTGGTTACAACGTCCGACGCTGGCCACGGAGACCGGGGTTCAATCCCCCGTCTCGCCAAGTGTCGGCTCTGGCCGGGAGTGCCACCAGGGGCGGCGATTGGCTGTCCGCCCCAGGGAGGGGGGAGCCGGCGTGGCGTTCGCTGCGTAGAGTGGCCCTGTAGTACCGGGTTACGGTCGACGGCCTGCGGGTGCCGTCTCGTAAGAGCGTCACTTCGCCGTCACTACCGGTCGCAGGACTACGGCAGCGAACTCACATTACTAGGGGGATTGACGTAAAAAATAGCGGGTCTAATTGGCTACCAAATTGGGAGAAAAATGGGATAAAATCAGAAACAAATTTTTAAAAAAAAAAAAAAGTCTGAGGGTTATGAATGGGACTTCATGAATGAGAATGTGTCTCTCCGCCTCTCACGGGTATGGCCAGAGGAACACAGAGGAAGCTGGCATTGCCTGATTGGGGGGGGAGGTAGATTAGACTGCTTTTAGGTGCCTGAATACGTAACGGACACGTTAAATTATCAGCGAACACAACCTCGCAAATGCACCGCATGAGGGGATGTGAACCCAGCTATCACAAAATTTTACTACAAATTAAAATATTGAAGTAAGGTTGTGTAAAGATGAGGGTGTTTTGTGCCCTTGGTGTATGTGCAAGGTCCTTAACTTGCCATGTTTACTTCCCTCTATCCCCCTCTCCCACTATTTCTCTCCCTCTCTCTCTCGATAAGCGATATGTGAGTAAGGTGTACAGTGGAGTGCTCATTTCGGCTGCCTGTGCGGGGATCAACGCTGTACACTGGTGAACATGGCAATGGGGAGATGCTGGGGGAGTGGGAGGAGGTGGATGGCAGTGGATGGAGGAATCATTGAAGAGGGTCAGGTGCTGCATGTTCAGCAGCCCTCTGAGGGCTCGCGAGCCCACGCGGGTCAGCCGATTGGAGCCCAGCAGCAAGTGTAGGCTCTCCAGGTCTGAGAATGCCAGCGGACACAATGCATTCAGCGTGTTGCACGACAGCATCAGGTACAATCAGGCCCATCATGTTGGAGAATATATCAAACAATATATCAAAGATTTACCTGTTTGCACTCAACACATCATCTCAAAAATGTTTTAAGCTAATTCCAGTAAATAGACGGAGCCCTGCTCAACTGAACCATGCTAATTAGCTAGCGAGCTAGCTAACAGGTAATACATTACATTGATAACTGATGCCTTTGCTCTGTAACGTTAGCTAGCCAACATAGCTAGTTAGCTAAAGTCACCTCAATATGTTCTTTACAGTCATTTAGATTGCCATGGGCAACGGAGAAGTTACTGTTGCACACAGTGCAACGGACAAAATTATCATTGTTTTTATCGGTATAGGCATAATAATAATATATTACATTTCTATAGCACTTTTCTAGGTACTCACAGATATTTTACAAACACAGGATTAAAAAAAAGTTTTTTTAGACATAAAATAATGTGTGTAATGAGTAAAAGAAGAGAAATATAAAATTTGAGCCATGAAGCGAGAGGGAGGGAAGGGTGAGAGGGGAGGGGTAGAAGGTTAGGTGCCAAAAGCAATAGTGAAGGCTTTCTTGAAGGATGGCAAAATGTTGGCCTTCGGATGGGGCTGGGGAGAATGTTCCAAAGGGAGGGGGCGGCTGCAGTGAAGGCCCTGTTGCCCCAGGTCCGGTGCTTTGTCCTGGTGGTTTGAGTAAGGTTTCGGACGTGGGTGGAGGGGGTTACAATGGAGCCATCGATGTTAAGTGAGAAATCCTGGGTGGAGTGGGTGAGGGAGTTTGGACCAATGATGAGGATTTCTGATTTATTGCAGGTGAGTTTGAGAAAGTACTTTTGCATCCATGTTTTATGTCTGTGAGGCAGGTGGTAAGGGTGGAATGGGTGGCTACAGTGATGGTCTTGGTGGAGAGATAGAATTGTGCAGCATCTGTGTAGGAGTGAAACTGGAGGTCGTGGTGGCGGAGGATTTGTTCAACTGGTAGAATGTACAGGATTAAGAGGAGGGGATCAAGCACTGAGCCCTGGGGGACACTGTGGGTGGCTGGGGCAGTGGAGGATTTGCAGTTGTTGATGGAGATTAATTGATGTCTGTTGGAGAGATATGATTTCAACCAGAAGGCAGTGCTGGTTATGTTAAGGGAGGACTGGAGGCATGAGGATGAAGTGGTTGATGGTGTCGAAGGCGTGTGTCTGGAGTGAAAGCCGTACTGGAAAGGTTCATATAGGTTATTGGAGTCCAGTTTTGATTGTAATTGGGAGGCAACAGCTCGCTGTAAGATTTTTGAGAGGAAAAGGAGGTTGGAGATGGGTCGGTAGTTGTTGGAGGTGTTGGGGTCGAGTGAGTTTTTTTCAATATGGGGGTGACAGCAGCAAGCTTTAGGGCATGAGGGACAAAGCCAGTGGACAAGGAGGAGTTTATAACTTTGGTGATAAGAGGAGAGAGTGAGGAGAGACATACTTTAACTAGGGTGGAGGGGATGGGGTCCAAGACACAGGTTGAGGTCTTCATACTAATGACTATGGAGGATAGGGTGGATGCAGTATTTTTTGTGAAGGATTTGAGTGGGTTATTGGAAGGTAAAGGTGAGATGGGTTCTGGACCATTGATGGTGGTGGAGGAGGAGGTGGCCAGTTGGCTGTGTATTGTGTCAAATTTTGTTTAAAAAAACTATAGAAATGAGTCACATTTACTGATGGTCTTTGGGTTATTCCTGACAGATTGAAAGATGGAGGAATAGTGAGAGGAGCGTGCGCTGTTAAAGGCATCTTTGTATTGCTGTTGGTGTAATTTGTAGGCATCTGAGTGGACAGTGAGACAGGTTCTATTAGTAAGCCATTCTAGCTGGCAACCCTTGGATTTGAGGTGATGGAGCTGGTAAGTGTACCAGGGGGCTGAGTGAGTGAAAGAAAGAGACTTGGTTTTTATGAGAGCAAGCTGATGGAGACAGGAGGAGAGTGCATTGTAGCGCTTCCGCTTGATAAGGTGGGTGGGGATATCAATGTTCATTATGATGGCCAGATAGTTGGAGATGGTGAGGTCGGAGCTGGTCAGGTTGCTGATGGTGATACCGGAGGTGCAGACCAGGTCCAGTGTGTGTCCTTTTTTATGGGTTGGAAAATCTACATGTTGGGTGATATTGAAAAAGTTTAGAATGTCCAGGAGTTCAGTAGTGGTTTTGCAGTCAGTTGAGTCTATGTGTATATTGACGTCGCCCAGTAGCAAACAGATGGTGAGATAGTACAGAATTGTGTGAGGAACTCAGAGAAGTCAGAAGGGAATGCAAGGTTAGGTTTAGGGAGGCGGTAAATAACTGCAGTAACCAGGGGTTTAGGACCAGACAGGTTAAAAGCAAGGTGCTCAAATTAATCTTTCAATTCGTTCACTTGATTAAATAATCACCACTTCCCCAGAGCACATAGGAACCCCCCTACCGGCAAACGAAGACTCAAAAATGTTGTGATTCTTGTTCAGAGCCGGGTTAGCGGTTCGCGAACGATGACTCGGAAATATTGTGATTCTCGTTCAGAGCCGGGTTAATGGTTTGCAAATGATTCATCTAGACACATCTGTAACGGTGAGCAGCTAGTTTAGTCACAGGAATGCTAGCTTCCTCCATTTAGTTTGTGTGTAGCAATGGTGGCTACATCCCTAGGCCCGGCAGCGAGGTGATCACATGTCCCAGGGGCCCTTGCAGCCATAAACTTGGAGTGGCTACAGTTATGTTCAGAAATATTAAAACCAAGATGTTGTTTGAGGGCTGTGAGGTGATGCTAGGTGGCACATGTCCCAGGGCCGAGTGATCTATGCAGCCAGCCAACTTGGAGTGTTCGGCTAGTTATGTTCAGAAATATTAAAACCAAGATGTTGTTTGAGTGAAAGCCCCCTTTTCCCTCGTACAAATGATGTGCGTTTCACCGTCATTGGGTGTGTATGTGTTGAGAATGTCATTACATTGACATTTTAAGCATTTAGCAGACGCTCTTATCCAGAGCGACTTACAATATGTGCATTAATACATGGCAATGATTGTGTGTCCGATGCATTTGTTGTACTTATGTGGGACATTTTTTGAGAAGGTTTGAGCCCCATGCTCTGTCCCTGTGTTTCTGGTGGGTCAATTTATGTGGCCTAGTGTCTGCACATGGCCAAATTCCTGCATGGTTTGCTAACCGGGCCAGCAACAGGCCACGTTATACATAAATATAACCACTATCAGTATATTATCAGAGTGTCAAGCAAAACAGAAATATTGCCTACAGGCGAGGTTTAGAGTGCCACACTTAGGACTTGAAATAGAGCAGGCCGTGCAGACTACACACCTCAATACAATGAACACAGAGATGGGACCAAACGTAAATCTGAATTGATGATCCAAGTGTCCATTAGCGCAGTAATAAACTATTCCAGTGCGAGGAAGCAATGGTAACGAGTGGGGGAGAGAGCTGGACTTCATATCCTGAAGGCCCGCACCAGACCCACACTCGTGGTATAAAGCAGCATGGGCTAACAAGACCACAAAGAAAGCCTAGTTCACCTGTCACTAAAATGTACGAGCCCAGTTCAGGACAAGACTCCACAGCACGAGAGTGAGAGGACATGGATTAACAATTAAACAAATGAATCCATGCTTTAGTCCTTTACCTTTGTATCAGGGATTCTGCAAAGGTTACCGCCAAGCATTCTTGGGTCGTGTGGAAGAGTAAACAAGGGGAGTTTGTCCTCATGTTACCCTCATGATACACTTACAAGCTATTATGGAAGGATAAACACTAAAAGGTTGTAGTCAATGATACTCTCACAACAGGTCTGTGTGTGAAGTCCTAGGCAGAATCTGCCTGAGGGGCACACACACATGACAAGCTTAGGAGCCACCAGAATAGACCCAAGTCTGTGGTCTGTCCCTACTCTGTCCTTACAAACATTATTTAATGATGTATCCTAGTGAGTAGACATTATCTGATGGTGTATCTTATTGAATTACTGGTATAGCCATTTAGCAAATAGCATTATTAACGCATGTTTTATATGTATAGTATGTAGGTAGGTCAGTTTAAGTGACTGTTTATTCTCTGTATTGAAGAGTGAAGGGCAGAGGAATAATGGGGGAAAAAGAGGGAGGAGAACATAAAGATATAAATAGATAGGGGCCAGGGAAGAAACAATGGTGAATAGACAACATGTGGTGGAAACATAAAAATGTTAATGGATAAGAGCAGAAGGAAAACAATGGTGTATAGAGAACATGCCATGAGATTGAGGGGAGGGATTGAGCTAAATCGGAGTGGTAAGGACGTCAAACTCCAAGGCAGGAGGAGCTATGACATGATAAAAGGTTGATGCACGGAAAGGAGGCCAGAGCAGTCTGGTTTTCTTGTAGGTGATTTTGCATTGTGTACAATAAAACCTGATTACATCTGACTCTGAAGAAATGTGTTGTTTTTAAGAAGTATTAAATGTGGTTTCGGATCATTCAGTCTATCTGGCCCTGGCTGAGATCTGATTCCCCCACACTTACCCTGTACTACATGCTTTATTTTAAATAAAGAAGTAGTGAAATGGAAAAGCAAAATCTCTCAACTCTTAATTCCGTGGCATCCACCGCTACATTATCATGTTTAAAAACATGATTGGAAGCTCAGTGCGATGTAGGCAGAGCCTGAGAAAACAAATCATTACTCCCGAGTCAGTAAAAAGAGTCGTTCAATTCGAACGAAACATTCGCGAACTGCATATCACTAATGTTCCGGTGAGGCAGACAAAGTATACCTCAGCTGACGGCTAGCAGCTAGCTTGAAAGCTGCTAGTTTAACCAGCTTGTCAATTTGAGAGAAAGCGGTCCCAGCCAACAAGGGCTTACCACACCGGGGCAGTTGAGGGGTTGTCCGAGAAGGAACTCTCAGTAGCAGTAGTAGCGCTGGGCAATGGTAGACGGGAGGATCCAGTAGTCAGCAGCAGGGTCCAAACACTTTGCAGGGACTGCAGCCGATGAAGCAGCTTGCACACGTAAGTCGGTGTTGCAGAAAAGTGCCAACAGATAAAAACATCCATCAAAGTAGCGATCCGATCAAATCCAGACAGGAAATGCGAGAAATGTTTACAAAGTTAAATTTGAGACAATTTAACAAATCAAAAAATAGAGCTTGCTGGAGCGCAAGAAAATAAACTTTTCTAAACTCAGATGGAGAAGCGGCAAACAAAACAATGCCAGCGTCCTCTCCGGGAAAATTATATATGTGCATGGGTAGCTACTATTTTGAGTAATCTGATGTAAAGTGGGTTTTATAATATTTCTTTTTCTTGGGCTCTGCCATCTCTCAAAGTCGTTAACAGAGAAATGGGTGGGCCTGGCCACAATTGAATTACAGTACCGTCTCTTCTATTGCGATGTCGCATTTTTATACCAATGGATAGATAGTTTGGGAGCCAGATGGGTTGGGGTGTGAACCCTTCAAGGTACTATGTAACAAAATAAATAGTTTATCTTTGCAGGTTGTCTTCTATGAACTACTGTGTCATTTTATACCTGTTAAATTGGACAAGGTGGTGTGTACTGCTGTATACCAACTGACTAATTTACTGGTCGGGTTATTTGTAGTCACCATGGGGCACCAGTAAGAATGCAAAGGAGAGATGTCCTTATCTTCAATAAACTCTTTAATGTGACCTTCCTGCATTATGCACAATTTATCCAGACAGGAATGAGGGTGTGTGATTCTATATACGTAGAAAACAAAGGATATAATATTTATACTAATTATATCAATATTACATGCACAATAACAGATGTAGTTCTGTTATTATAACTATGTAGTTCACCTTCAACATAATGAACACCAGGGCTTTACTGGGCAGCGCCATTTTAGCTTGTGCGTACACAGGCAGATGCGTCACATGAGATTAATAAAACACTGAAACAGCGCTGATATTACAGGCTATTGTAGTGAAAAAGGCCGAACTCGGTTCAGGGCCAGATTGACCGAGAGACCCCACTGCAATTGATACTTCTTCAAAAATAAAATAATCTTCAGAGTCTGTGGCAATAATAATAATTTATTAACATATAAAAGGTTACATTCAATGAGCCGGGAAGCAAGGACTGAAATTTCACATCCTGAACATCCCCTTTTTATCCTGATCTTGGTGCCTGTTTTTTAGTGTCACTCTGTACCAGTTACCCCACTCTTCCCTGCATTGGGGTGGAAATTTCCACAAAAACTCAGTCCCCCCTTTCTTAGACTCCATTTTTATCATATATAAGAAACCATTACAGCAAGGTCTCACTTATCGCGGTTTCGCTTAGTGCGGAATTCGCTTTACACGATTAATTTTTTGTGACCATGTTCCAATTATATGCGGCATAATTTCACTTCTCGCGGATTATGTATTATTGCCAAAAAAAAATGTTCGCGCCAAATTGAGGGCAACGCCGCAGACGCAACAGTGCCTCGCTGGCTGCCATCCCGTGCGCATCATTCGCTCGTGTTTCTACATTGTTCAAACCATTTATAGAGTTTATAACAAACCCCTATTAAGAATGAGTGGTAAACGAAAATGTGAATCTACCACTGCTAGTTCGAAACTGAAGAGAAAGGCCATTTCATTAGAACAAAAACTTGAAATAATTAATAAATATGAAGCTGGTGCTACGAAGGCTAAAATAGGGCGCGATTACTCGATGAATGAATCGACAATACGGAGTATTTTGGAAAAAAGCTAAGTTTACAAGGACCAAGGCCAAAATGCTTCATCATCATCTGGTCTACAAACAACCAGAGCAAGATCATCTACAATGGTTGAAATGGAACGTTTGCTTTCAATATGGATTGAAGACTGCAATCAGAAACGAATAAACTTATGTTGAAATTCAGTTAAAACAAAAGCACTCAACCTATTCGAAACTGTGGAAAGAAGCTGGAGTGAAAATGGAAATGAAAAGAAGACTCCCGAAACTTTTACTGCAAGTACTGGCTGGTTTGACCGCTTCAAAAAACGAACAAGCCTTCATAACATTCGTGTAACTGGTGAAAGTGCGAGTGCCGGTCACATTGCAGCTGAAAGGTTTCCCGAAGAATTAAAGAAAATTATAGAAGAAGGAGAATACGCCGATGAACAAATATTTAACGTGGATGAAACGGGATTGTTTTGGAAGAAGATGCCGAATAAAACGTATTTAGCCAAGAAAGAAAAATCGCAACCAGGATACAAAGTGGCAAAGGATCGACTCACCCTCTTATTGGGGGGAAATGCTTCAGGTGATTATAAATTAAAACCAATGTTAGTTTATCGATCACTAAAACCTCGGGCTCTAAAAGGTATCAACAACAATTCCTTACCAGTTTATTGGCGCTCTAATAGAAAAGCATGGGTCACTAAATCACTTTTTGAAGACTGGTTTGTGAATTGTTTCTGTCCTGAGGTAGAAAAATATCTCAAGTCCCAGAATCTAGCATTTAAAGTGTTACTCATTTTAGACAATGCCCCGGGTCACCCAACTGCACTAGGTGACTTGTGTGAGAATGTTAAGATAAGATTTTTGCCGCCCAATACAACATCACTGCTACAGCCCATGGGCCAAGGTGTCATCTCTTCATTTAAGTCGTATTACATGAGGAAAACCTTTTCACAGGCAATTGAGAAGACAGCTGGAGAAAATTCAACAATGAACTTAACTGAATTTTGGAAAAGTTTCAACATCAAAACTGCACTTGCAAACATTGTTCATGCATGGAATGAGGTGACACCAAATAACATGCGATCTGTATGAAAAAAAATCATTCCACATTGTGCTAATGATTTTCAAGGCTTTGAGACTGAAATCATTCAGCAAATTACAGATCTCGGAGTGCAGCTGGGTTTTCGTGAGATCGACAATCAATCCGTCAGAGAATTGCTACAATCTCATGATGAAGAACTGACAAATGAAGATCTTGTTGAGATGGAACAACAGCGGGCGTATGAAGAAACATATGCCGAAGAGGAAGAAGCTCCACCAACGAAGGAATTCACAATAAAGAAACTTGATGCATTTTTTCGTGATTATGAAAATGTAAAACAGAGATTAATGGATGATGATCCTGACCTTGATCGTGCAATGAAAGTTTGTCGAGAAATGGATTCTGTAATTAGATGCTACAAACAAATGTATGAAGAAAAGAAAAAGAAAACATTAAAACAAACATCTCTTTTAACTTTTTTGAAAAGGGAATAAACCCTTCCATTTTTATGCATATGTTTGTACCTATTAGAATAAACTTTTCAAATGAAAAACTGGTTTAGGCTACTTCATTTACCTTTGTAATGCAACATTGCAGCATTTTACATGTTAAAACAGCCCCGTTTAGTGCGGTTTTTGCTTATCGCGGTGTTCTGCATGCACCAATTAACCGTGATAAGTGAGACCTTGCTGTATTCATCATTAACATTCAACATAAACATGAAACCATCACTGGTACTGATCTACGATTAAATCCCTCCTTACCCCCCCTGCAGGCGAGGCACCGCTACTACTTAATGCAGAACAACCCCCCGCCTATCCTTTAACCCTCTGAGGTCTGTGCTAAGCTTAGAGGAGGTTTGTGATTTTGGCATGGTCTGATATTTATCTCAATTTAATCAACTTAACACACACTTACTCCAAAGTGTTTGATATTTTAATTTGAAGGACAATCACAGCTACATTTATATGCCATCAATAGTTTGGTCAGTATCATATGCAGCTTGTAAATAGATCTACAAACACACAAGTTATAAAAGTAAATTTTTCTGCCGTCACAAAAGTTGTGAAAGCACACACTAAACTATAGTGACAAATTGTTTTGCCAATATGCGTTTGTTCATCAAGGTCTTGGTTATGTAAGAGTGTGGAAATAGTTTAGCACATCTGAGATCTAAATAGCTAAAAACCTGATTTTATCAGAACTGGTCACATTTATTTCAGGCTGTAGGAGGGCTATATGCTAATTTCCTGAATATTCATGATCCACACCTGAGGCTTGTCCACACCTGAAGATCTGTCAGATGGGCCATCTCTCTATCAAAGGCTGTCAGACAAAGAGAAAAGCCATCAGAGTAAGCAATAGTCAGTGAGCCATGCAATATTTTTTTTTTCATTTGGGAAGATTCATTGAAAACAAACTATATACAAAAAATTCTAAATTAAAACATGGTGAGACAATCTGTTCTTTCACAGTCTTTGATGCCACTTCTCAAAACAGTTTCTGGTCAACTGTAGAGACAAGGGAACGTCACAAACCGCTGTTTCCCCGACATCTTGCAGAGTACGCATTTCTTGCAACCAACAGAAGCCAATTTGCCAACATCCAGAGTGTTTGGCAGTGGACACAGGCACATGATCAAAAGTAGCCTGGTTTCTGGGTTTAAGATATTTATCGTTAAACGTCTGTCGGAAAACGAAAGCAAAATCCATGTCTGCGAAGATACGGAAAGACAAACAAAACAAAACCAACGACCAGGAACAAACAAAGCAAAGTAAACAGGTAAATCCACGTATCCAAAAACTTGGTATAAACTAAACGCTGGGAATCTAAACAACAACAAGCACACGAACAAACAAGTTCTCGAGAGGCAATAAACATTAATCACAATAGGTACTATCAAGCTAAGCTAGATAATGTCCAAGCGCCGAAACAGAGAATGCCAGCTGGTTAAATATCCTCCTGTTAATTATTCGCAGTAGTTCGCAATGATTCCGTATAGCGTCACAAGACGCGGAATTCATATATTTGGAAATAAAATAAATATCAGCATACACCGTCTGTTGCTGGCAGATCACAACCGTAAACACAGACAAGATGCGATATAATGTCGGGACATTGTTTACGCTGCGATTTCACACATGGCCCCACGCCTCCCGAGACTAGCACCTAGTTACCATGTCAATAGAAGGGGACGGCACTTCCAGGTAAAAAAGAGAGTAAAAGGCAAGGTTTACTTTTGGTCTAATTAACCTAAACACCAAGAGCTCAAGAGTCTAGATAGCACTGTCCGGGCCCTTCTCATGCTCCTAAGCATTATTTCATTGGACAGAGCAAGGTTTACAACTGTACATACAGACAGACGGACCTTCCATCTAAATTCCTGTTAGACATGATTCCTGTACTTCTTGCATAATGAGTTCTGTGCCGCTGCAGAATCCACGTGCTGGACACATCCGCTCAACCCAAAGCCCCCAGTGCCTCACCTCTAGGTGCAGATTATGGGTTCAGTACACTGATAACAGACTGACAGTGGCCCCTCTCCTGCAGCCTAGTGAATGTTAATACAGCCAGTTTTGCTGAATCTACCAGCATTGGACCATGTACAGATATTAAATTACATAAATGATCTATTGGAAACATACGCTTTTCAAAGATTCCACCACATTCCCCCCTCTGTGACTTTTTAGTCACAATTACCTTAGCAATAGGTTACAGTAATCATTGAATGTAATAAAGGTTATACAGACGATACAGGTTATAACTTCACTGTAACAAATTTAGGTCAAATTTGAGTAAAATTTAGGTCAGCCTATATCAACTTACTGATGAGTAAATAAACCAACAGATTCCCTACTCGGCCGTTCTGTTGCTTCGTATGGACCACCAGTTAACCAATTTACCCAGCAGTCCTCACTCAGGTTGCATCTGTATGTCCAACTCATTCAGCAATGCAGAACACTCGGGCACGCAAATACCCATATGGTTATTTCGTTATGTGAGCCCCCGCAAATTCACATAGATACTGTTTGTGGCTGTGACAGTATCGAGCCTTTCCTCATTGCATAGACTGCATGTGTGGATTCTGCATGGCAAATCATGGCCGTCTCACAGCAACATTTAATGTAGGCTGACCCCACAACAGAATACATGTTTTATATATCATACTTAACACATGAATATAGGTGTTTCCAGTACAAGCATAAGCACGTAATATACTGCATATAGCATAAGTATGAGTTTACATAAGTTTATATAAAGAACCATCACCATCGTGAATATATACGATTACATATCATTTTAAGTCGGATAATGTCTTCTCCTTTTCCATGTTTTCCTTCCAGTCGCCGTTGGCTATAATCTTCTCTGGCAGAGGTGTGTGAGATTACGTGTATGTTTTTACTGTATCTGCCATAGGTCAGGGAGCACCTGTCTCCTGCATGTGTTACCGCCTTCAGTCCATGTATGTGCGTTTAGTCAGTGTAAGTGTTTTCATTGACCCAGGTACTTTGCGCACCGTAGAGGGTCATCACAGTGGAGAGCGAGCCCCTCCACTCCTGCTGCATAGCGGCACGGATCACTCCTCCCCGTCCCGTCGCTGCCGGCCACCCGCAAACAGGTTTTCTCCCACATAGTCGGCCCAGAATTGCCGATCCTTCACCAGCTGCGAAGACTGGGGATGATAATACCAGCACTCCCATCCAGCACCTCCTCTCATGCCGTACTCGCAGAGGGGGTTCCCGAACGGACAATCCAGTGGACCACCTTTGGCATTTACCAGTCTTCCCCTTTCATCTCGATACTTGTTTGGTCCTACTTGGATGACAAGTACAGTGAAATAACCCCATCCTTTTCCCCCAAGTAGTATTTCATGTATTGGTTCACTCCGTTCCACAGAAGAATTGGGGGCACTTGGCTCAATCTGCTCCCCCTCAGCGTCTGCGTCCTCAGCGCCACCTACTGGACCTAACGCGATAGGGAATTGTTCACTCACAGTTGCTATCATCTTTTTTATCAGAGATTGGATAAAAGGAATTAGACAGCATGAGGCAAACATCATCATGAACAGCACCACTCCTATAACAATTCCTATTTTTTGCCAATGCTGCTTTCCATGATGCTATGCTCAATCAATCCAACCACCCCAGTCCTGATTGTCCTGGTGTATTCTTAACATGCTCTTCCCTCATATCCTCCAACATTTCTAGTGCTACTAAATTAGATTTCCTCCTTTTGCCGTGTGCATCGGGATAATTGTACAACAATCTTCTCCAAATCGCTCGCATACCCCCTGCGTCTCAGCAAGCAATGTGTCCAGAATCAACCGATTCTATACTGTCATAATCGAGGTGGCGTGCAGCTGCTCTTTTATCCCTTGCAAGGATAATACCATACAGTTAATAAACCTTTGTTCATTATACCATAAATAATTTACCCACCCTGCATTTATTTTAATCTGGACCCAAGGGAACAATATTATCAGAGTATTAGTGCCAATGTTATTAATTGCCTTGTGTTCTGGTGGGATGTTAATTGGACTTCCTAGATAACTTATCTGTACCTCCTCCTTTTGATTTGTTTTCCAATCTCGGCTCTGTCGTCCCGGCCCGTCAGGTGACACTAGTTCCACCACCGTCACTCGTCCAGTCAGAACGACTGGTGCACATATTCCTGTCCAATTTGCTTCTAGTACTGCTTTAACACAGTACCAATATATGTCAGCCAAAGGATGTGTGCCTCCAGAGAAGTCTGGCACATTACATTTAAACCTTGATTCTATCCCATTAACATTTTCACTTAGAATCATGTCTCAGAAATGAGCAACTACTTATCTGCATTTCATTTGCACGGTATCGGTGGTAGAGCACGCTTGACAGCAACCCGCACCGTCCCATTTAGTGCAATTAACTTGTGGCGGCTCGTCCCTGCTCCCATAGTGACGTAGATACAGCCCTATTGTTTCAGCGTCCCACAACTGGCTTTCCAGCTTTTGGTCCCGTGCCACACATAGCGGGAATTCAATGATGTCAGGTATCACCACTAGCGGGGTTACTTGGGCAGTTACTTCATAACCGGCAATTACGTCTTGACATTTGCTCGCATCGATAAGCGCCTGCCCTTTGTACGTATAGACATACCCATCACTTTTGCTAGCGCAATTCAATGGCTGATCGAGTTTGGTCACTTAGATCCTTCGAGCCTCCCTCTCTCTAGGGCGTAGCTCCAGGCTGGATCCCTTTCCGCTGAGTTCCCCTCCCCCCTCACCAAACACTTTTTTCATACACACTTGCCTTCTTTTGCACTTCAATAAGTGAGTGAAGGTCTCCTGCAGGGTTAGGCTCCTCTGTCAATCCTACCGACCCCATTATACAATGCCCCAGAGCAGCCCGATGTGTTACTTCATCTACTAGGTTGTTCCCTTCAGCTACCAAAGTATTTGTCTTCTGATGTGCTGGGCACTTGATAATGGCTATTGCTGTAGGTAATTTCATGGACTCTAGCAGTTCTGAAATTGCTCCTCCATGTGTGACTGGAGTGCCATCAGCCCTACGAAAACCTCTTTGCTTCCAGATAGTACCATAAACATGATACACACCATAAGCATATGCTGAATCTGTGTAAATGTTAACCCGTTTTCCCTTTGCTAGTTGGCACGCGGCTGTTAAGGCTTTTATTTCAGCTAACTGAGCGGAGCACGGCTGCCCAATCCTCACAGCTTGTGCTTCAATGAAGGAAGTGCCATCATTGTTTAACTGTACTATCCCATACCTGGCATGGGTTCCTTTCTCATCCCTAAAGCACAACCCATCCACAAATAACGTAAGTTCAGCGACAATAGGTTGGTTGTACAAATCTTCTTGAGCTTTTAGAAATGTCTCAGTGGTCTGAACACATTCATGGGGAGTACCTTCAGTTGGCAAAACCATTCTGGTCGCAGGGTTAATGGTTGTGCATCTCTTGATCGTAATGTCTAGTGCGGACAAGATTACTTCGTAACCCGTCTTTCTTGCTTGTGTTAGGACAAAGCGCAGACTGGTTAGCAATGCATGCAATTGGTGGGAAGTATATAGTGTCACTGAATGCCCCATTGTCAAAGTGGAGGCTTTCTGATAAGCAAATGCAGCGGCGGCTAACCCTTGGTAGCATAGTGGTAGTCCTTGCTCCACAGTGTCTATAATAAGCCAGTGGTTGTTTTCCTGCGGATGTGTCTTGCATCAGGACTGCACTAGCAAAACCTGACCGTTCAGCCACATACAGATGGAATAGCTTACTATATTCTGGATTCCCAAGTGCTGGAGCCATTTGCAGCTGATGTTTTAAAGCTAGGAAAGCTTCTTCTGCTTCAGTATTCCAAAATAATTATGTTACGCTATTGCCCTGTCCTGCCGCTTTGATCAATGCTCATAACGGTGAGGTAATGACTGCATAATCACATATCCATGGCCTACTAAACCCTGCCATTCCCAGAAATGAAAGCATTTGGCCAACTGTCTGAGGCTTAGGCGCCTTGATGATGGCTTCCACCTGCAATGGAGCACTAAGCCTTTTGTCCCCACTCAGCTGTCTACCTAGGTAGTTAACTGTTTGTTGACAAAATTGTAATTTGTCCTTGCTGACTTTGTGACCTCCTGTTGCTAGAGCAGTCATTACGGTAACTGAGTCTTTCTCACACTGCTCCTTAGTGGGGCTACAGATCAGCAGGTTATCCACATACTGAATCAGAGTGCTTGGTATATCTAAATGCTGCAGGTCCTGTGCTAGCACTCTATTAAACACTGAGGGACTTTCACAATATCCCTGTGGTAGCCTGGTATACGTATACTGCTGACCTCGATAAGTGAATGCAAAGAGGTACTGGGAGTCCGGATGTAGTGGTACACTGAAAAAGTCTGAACATAAATCAATCACTGTGTACCATTGTGTGTTTGGCGGTATGTTGGATAGCAACGTGTGTGGATCCGGGACTACAGGTACCTCAGCCTCAACTACTCGAATGACAGCTCTTAAATCATGCACTAAGCGATAATCCTCTGAATGTGGCTTTTTAATCGGGCAAATTGGAGTGTTGCACAAACTTTCAATTGTAGGCCTGATTCCTTCCACTGCCTGCTGCTTGAGGGGATACTGCCTTTGATAGGGCAGTCTAACCCCTTTTTTCAGCGTGATCCGCACCGGCTGTGCAGACTTAACACAGCCTACATCTGTTTTGTGTTTAGACCATACAGTCTGGGGTACCTGCTGCAGTAATGTTTCATGCTCTGGCATAAGGGGCATCTGTGCTGGCCATCTCTCATCTAGCAGGACCCATTCTGCTAAACCCTCGTCATATGTTTTTCCCGAAATTCTAATAAACTGTCTATCTGAAGAAATGTGGAGGTACCTGCTTGCTGTGGGTAGCCATTCCTGCACTTGTAACGCCGTTTTAACCATTGGCCCCAACTCATGTGTATCTCTTCCACCTGCTATTAACAATGTCACATGCGGTGTTGAGTTCTGCACCTGGAACCATTGGTTTAGGGACGGCGGCAGTGTTACTGCAGCCGCTGCCCCTTGCGGACCAATATAAATGTCTTGGCCCTCAATTGGATAACGGCACTTGTTAATAGAGTCATCCCAACATGCTTCATAGTCTCTATGGGCCTGGTGTTCATCATACATGAGGGTGCAATGTAATGTCAACTCAGGTTCTGTGGCTGCCTCAAACTGTGTTCGTACCCATGGTTCCCAATTTTTCCAATGTTCCATCATCATAGATTTCAGAGCCCACTGAGGGTCGAGACGCAGCCAATATGCCATGGGCTGCAAGAGCCCTTCCTTCTGACCCTGTAGGGTTTCAGAAACAGCAGGCTCTTACCTGGAGTCTTTGAAATGAGAGCCGTCAGGTTGGGGAGGTGCGACCCCGTGTTTGGCCTGTGTGAACAAAAATAGCCAAAGAGCTGTAAGCTATTGGATAAACTAAACTAAAATCAGACGATACCATGGAAAGGGTGTTAACTATGCTTGGGGAGCAAACTGAGGATGAAAATAAGTTTTAAATGAAACCGAGAAAACAGAAACTCCAAAGGGAGCAGATGAAATAACTCCAAAGTTAATCAATCAAAATATAAGGAAAATGGTTTATAAATAAAAGCTAAAAGCAAACATAAAAAATGCTGGAAAGTGCGCCAAATTGTAAAGAATTGAAAGCTGAAACGTCCTTCAACTAGTGAAATTGAAACAGTCCTTCCCTCTCAGCTCTTGCTCCTCCAGCCCCCACCCATTCAGATTTTATTTTCTCTGGCTCCATTGGCCAGATGCCAAGTCCCCCTTCGTGCACACTCTACTCCGTCCTATTTCCGGCCCCACAACAATATTTTCTCTTTTCTCTCGCTGGGCATTCACAGCCGCGGAACTTTTAAAAGTAAATTTATGCCAGTGAACTATTTCCCAAACACGCTAAAAACAGTGCCTTTAGAATATCTAATTCAAGGAAACTAAATAAATTCAAGCTGGGAAAGGTTGTACTTAAAGTCCGGAGACTGGGGAAACAAGTAACAAATAAAAACAGATGCAAAGACTGAGTATTCAAGTATGAATTCTCTAAAATGCACTAAATGGGAAAAATCTAAGATGAAATACGCTCTTGAATAGTAGCATAATAACAGGACCAACGAATAGGAACCTGCGATTAAAAGACTGCCCGAAAGGTTGAAATTGAATGGTTTTTATCTAATATAATTACCAATGTCCCATAACAACAACTGAAACGCTATCGGTGCGCTAAACTGTAATTATGATGAAGGTGAGATAGAATAACTAATAGACTAAAACTGAAACAAGGAAAACGTACAAATAAAATGCTAAACTTCGTAAACTAAAATATTAAGAAAATCTGTCGAATAAAGACCTTTAAAATAGAAGCAGAGGAAAGGTTATAACAAAGGGCTGGAAAATGAATTAGCTTGGGAAGTCTAGGAAATTGATACGCTTACACGTATCAGTACGCTTGATTTTTAAAGAAACTTGCGCGAGCGAATGACTCCCACTGTGATACAAAAGCTGTATGTCTGGAAGCTATCTGGACCTATTTGGACTTACCCCACTTTGTAAGCTAGCCCAAATTAGTTTGATCAGTTGTGTATCTTGACAACCTACAACTCTCTCTAAATTTATGAACGAAATGGTGTTCCGACCCCTTAAATTTCTATATCCCTCATTTACATTCCAACAAATAGAAGATAAGTCAGAACCGCCCACTGGACCAATATTTTTCCATCAAACTGGACCACACAAAATAAACCAACTTATGCCAATGCAAATAAGCGATGTCTTTTGTTTTCCACACTGTGTCTCGCATATTGACCTAATTCTGTACACACTCTCGCAGCGCATAACTTCCCACTGCTCCTGTCCAATGTAAGCGAAAATGGCAGTCAGTTTATTGACCTGAACATCCACTTCTCCAATACACCGTTTTTTGACCCTAAACTCTGAATGTACCAATGTCTATGCAAACAAAGTGTCTCTCATCAATACCACCATCAGCATTCTCTTAGCAACACATGAATCCACACGATCAACACATAATCTAATGCTCTTATTTTTAAATTAAAACGTATTTTTCTAAATAACGACTTGTCGATATTATGTCCCCGTGTATTCTATTAGGGCCAGTAATGTGTGCGTTTTTTACTTTCTTTATTGGGGATCAGGGGTGATCCTATATGTCATTTATTCATTAACCTTATTCATTTTATGTCCCTTATTTCGGGCTCATTTGACTATCACTCAGGGCTCATGACCACGGTCCTTATCTTATTAGACCGTAGCTTCGACAAGTTTATTGCACTATTTCCGTATCTCAGACAAACTATATCATACACACTTATTATAGCAATATTACAATTCCACTTTCCAAAATAACCCTTATCTGTAATACTGTAGGCTATCTAACATTTAGCAAATTCCCCAAACTCAAGCCTTATACATCGCGCGCGCGATTTACAAGACAAAAAGACCCGCACCCTTACAACAAACTCGCGATTGCGAAAAAACTCATAGAAAAGTTCACGAAGTACACACAAGATCACAAAAAATACATACAAGACCCGCACGAGATACCAGATCTCGGAAAGCACATAAGAACCCCACTTAAACCATGTAATATTCCCAGGCCACATTTGAGCTCACAAGACACACTTCTCACAAAATTGCCGGCACATTCATACGTTTTGACCCAATTTGGACTGCCTTTGTTATCAGTCAATATCAATCAAGACTGTTTTTGTTACCAGTCAATAAAATTCAATCTGGATTGTCTTTGTTACCAATCAGTAAAATTCAATCTGGACTGTCTTCGTTACCAGTTAATAAAATCCAATCTGGACTGTCTTCGTTACCAGTCAATAATAAAAAAAGAAAAACCCAAGTGCACCACACTCTCACTCACACACACACACACACACATAGAATAAAAAAAATATTACCACAGACTCTTCCCCGTTATGCTAGATCTTTTTAGAGGAGGGGGTGACAACTTCAGCCTGGACGAATGCCCACTGTCCTTGATCCAATTATCTAGCAGAATTCTGTCAAAAAGGTGTCCACTTACCTGTCCCTAAATGGCCACTTTGCTTCAAAGACAGTGTCCCATCCGAGCGTCTGTTGTCCCCGAGCTCTCCTGGCTGGCTCGCCAATTATTGTAGTGAAAAAGGCAGAACTCGGTTCAGGGCCAGATTGACCGAGAGACCCCACCGCAATTGATACTTCTTAAAAAATAAAATAATCTTCAGAGTCTGTGGCAATAATTATTATTTATTAACATATAAAAGGTTACATTCAATGAGCCATTGGTTCACGAAGCAAGGACTGAAATTTCACATCCTGAACAATCCCTTTTTATCCTGATCTTGGTGCCTGTTTTTTAGTGTCACTCTAACTAGTACCAGTTCCCTGTGTGGGAGATTTTTTGTAATATGAATGTAAGCCTATTTTGTGTGGACCTCTGTGGCTCAGTTGGTAGAGTTGGGTTGGGGGTTTAGGGTGCCTGCAGCTGGCCAAATTCCTGCACGGGCTGCTAGCTGGGGCCAGCCACAGATAACCATAAAGCCATAAAGATGGCCTACAGGTGGGACTTAGATTATCACACTGAAGGCTGGGTAGATCACACACCTTAAAAACCCCAAGGGACACATAGATGGGACCACCATAAATCTGAATTGGTGATCCAAGGGTCCATTATCACAGCAATAAACTCTGAAAAAGCAGGGGTCACAAGGGGGGGGGAGAGAGCTGGTTAGAATCTTCACATTCCTCACACTTCTCCTGATTGCCTGATTAGTGACGGGAACCATAAAGACGTTAATGGATAAGAACAGAAGGGAACCAATTGGGGTGCAGAGAACGTGCTGTGAGATCGTGGGAGGAGCTGAGTCCAAGGGGGTGTGGTTATGACGTCAAGCTCCCAGGCAGGAGGAGTTATGAGAAGTTAAAGGTTGATGCATGGTCAAGGGGGGCAGAGCTGCCTTCGCGAACAGCCTGGTTTCCTTGTAGGTGATTCCGCATTGCATACAATAAAGCCCGATTACATCTGACTCGAAATGTGTTGTTTAATGAAGTATTAAATATGGCGTCGGATCCCTCAGTCCATCTGGCCCTGGCTGAGACCCGATCCGAACTCCGACAAATGGCGAGCCAGCCAGGAGAGCCGATACGAGGGCCCGACACCTGGGCGAAACTGCTGTTCTTCGATGCGACTGTGGCCACACAAGAGAGAAGGTAGGCGGAGCCCTTTAAAATCTGCCAGTGTTGGTCGTATCGGAGGGCAGTAGACATCGTCCGGGCTACGGCAATCACGGACCTCTCCTCCAAGAACCTAGTGAGTACTTGAGTCTGATGTAATTTTATGTTTTGTGTGTTTGAATGATCTGAGGCGTATGTGAGGCTGAGAGGGCATGTCACAGAGGTCCCCACTATAGAGGAACTAGTGGCACTGACCAGTGCTGTTGTCGACAACATACTGTCAGGTCGGGAGTGATTACGATTAAGCGCAACGTGAAGGCTGTACTCGAGATTTGCTCCCCTGGTTGGGGTCGGTTGCCTAGCTGGCAAGCGGGCCAAGGCTGCCCTCTGAGATTTGCTCCCCTGGTTGGGGTCGGTTGCCTAGTTGGCAAAAGGGTCAAGGCTGCCCTCTCTAAGAGCTGCACCGCTGGTTGTGGACGTTGTCTAGTTGGCAAACGTGCTAAGGCCGCTATCTAAGAGCTGCATCGCTGGTTGTGGACATTTGACTAGTTGGCAAACGTGCTAAGGCCGCTATCTGAGAGTTGCACCACTGGTTGTGGGCATTGCCTGGTTGGCAAACGCGCCGAGGCGCTTTCGGAGATCTGCACCGTCAGTTGTGGACGTTTGCCTGGGTGGCAAATAAGCTAAGGCCACTAACTGAGACTTGTGGCCACTGGTCAGGTTTGGATGGGTACCGGTACAATTGAATGAGAGTGTGCGATTTGTGAAGTTGGAGTGAGTCTGCAAGCTGTTACATGTGCGCTGCGAGTGTTCTATGTGCTTTGTAAAATTATACGTGCGCTTTGCAAGCTGTTTGTGCCGTTTGTGTGCTTTTTGTATATCCTGTGGGGTTTTGTGCTGTGTGGGACGTCCCTCTGTCTTGTATGTCGAAGTGGAATTATTAGAAATGAGGAGTGGGGAAGAGTGAATAGAATAACTACTAGAGGCCAGTCGCCACCGCTGAGTGGTCGGCAGGTATTATAAATAAAGGGTGTTGTGGAAATAGTGGGAATTGTTATTGTACTGCATGGTGTGGATTTGGTGATACAGCCTGTTTTAGGTACAATAAATATTGCACTGTACTTGTCGTGGTTACAGTCTATTAGGATAAGGACTGTGAATAATATGAGCCCCAGGAAATAGTCAAATGAGCCCGTAAATAAGGGACGTGTTTGGACCCCGAAATAAGGGAGTAAAAGTTAAGGTTTAGTAACCATATAGGAACAGGAACCGAGTGATAAAAGAATAAAGTGAAAACACATATTATACTTGCCCTAGAAATTAAACCAAGGGACGTTAGTTATCGACAAGTATTTAGAATAAATTTGGTGCTAGAGGTGAAATCAATAATAGCATTGTGAAACTATCTGTGTTACTGATCACGGAATCAGAAACGGAGAATGGAATGTGTTAAAAAGGGTGGAAACTATGGACACTGCGAATTAATTGTATTGGTTGATGGATAAGTGAACATTAAATTAAAACGATTCTTGGTTGAATGTTCATGGTAGTTCTGGTTTAGAGTTTGATGTGGGGTTAATGGAAAAATGGATATTCGCAAGGCAGGAAGCGACTCCGCAACGCGAGTGTCGACAGTAGATAAAGATTAGAAGAAACGCATATTGAAAAGGCGCATAGAATGGTGTTAATGGGTGAGGCATAATGAGCGGGGTATAGAGACAGTGCATTTTCATATGTCGTTTAATTTGAATGGTTCCTTTTGTGTCAAATTGTTGGTCAACAAGAGAAGTGTGGCTCAACTCTTTATTTGCTAGGAAGGTTAATAGGAGGCATAGAGACTTAGTAAAATGAGAACGCTGCTCCGTTTATAAAGTCTGAGGAAGTTGAGTGTTATTAGGAGGCACAGTTGATTTAAGGAAACTTTTGATAAATTACCAAGTGGGTAATGCGAAGGAAGATCCGGGTAGAGTTTCGAGAGTGTTAGCGCTCTGGGGTAAGGAGTGGGCCGCGTACATATCCTTTAAATTCGGTGCTCGCGAGCGCTGGCAGAGAGAAAAGTGGTCAGGGGGCCGGAAATAGGGCAGAGCGAGCGCTAGCAGCGATGAGAGGAATGTCCGGGAGGGGCCAGAAGTAGCGCGGAGTAAGCGCACGAAGGAGCGCATGCAGGCGGAGTGGAGGAGAAGCCCAATCGAACAACAAAGGAGGGGAACTTACTGAAAGGTCGTAAATTAGAGGTACCCCATCCCAATGTAGAGAAAAACACAGATGCTGGGAAGATAAAACGTGTGTTTGGCGCGCTAAATAAATAAGCTAAATAAGTAAGGTTTAATTCAGGGGCAATGGGTGAAATTCCTACAGCCAAAAGGGATCTCAAAGGGAGAGAGATGTATTATTATTATTACTATTTAAATACTCTGATGTTCTTCATGCTGAGTGTTAGACTGCTCGCCTAGGGTCGAAGCAATTATAAAACCTCCGAACTTAAGATCACAGTCTCGCTTCCTTTGAATAGCAGGGGTTTAAACAACCATTTTAAATTAATGAGATGACAACGTCCGTCAGATGGGCCACAGCAATTCCAATGGTCCAGTGCACGGTTGACCATTATAGATGGTTAGGGGAACCCATCCCTTCTATTCTCGTAGGAGGATTGGAAGCCCCACATTGGAAACTGCGGAACCTGTGGTGGATGACACCATCCTGAACTGAGATAAAGGGTGAGACTGTTTTCTGGACAATTAATGTTAGGTGGGGGTAACCAGTGTAATAGAAGAGTCCCGCTCATGGGACTGTTTTCTAGTGCAAAAGTGGCAAAGGAGGAAGTTTAGGAGGTGTTGGGCGGAGTAAGTGTATGTGACACTTACCGCTCGTGGGTAAGTGTTTGATTAAAGGTCTAGGGTTGGGAACTTCGAAGGGAGGAGGAGTCAATACCATAAGAATGGTCAAATTAGTGTAAAGAAGTGCAAAATTAATAAAGTTACAACACAAGGCAAGATGGTATTGGCAGGGACATGATTGAAAAGGTCAGTGGAAACTGAATGTGATTACGAGCAAAACTCTCATGGGAATGAAGGGAAACGAATGTGACTGCGAATGAATTGAGTAAATAGAAAGTGAAAGATTGAGGGCAACAGCCCGGGTAAAAAGGGAAAAGGAAGGGTGCGTTCATTTTTGTCCAGTTGAGCAGCAGGATGAGCAACAAAGGGAGGAAGGCGGCGTGTCTCCCTGTTCCGCTGACCAGACCAGGGAAGGTGATGTATAATAAATGGGAATGATGGTTAAGGAAGGATCTAAGTGATGCATATTATATTATATGGCGAAAGGAGGAAAACATTTAGAATGCGAGAAGCGGGTTAAGCCTACTGCCCCGAATGGAGTGAGCCAATGCATGTGACGTTGCACGGCGAAGGGGGGTGGGGTGTTTCACTGTACTTATCATCCAAATAGGACCCACCAGTATTGAGACAGGAGAGGAAACCCGGTGAAGGCCAGAGGGGGCCCACGTGATTGCCCGTTCGGGAACCGCCTCTGCGAGTACGGTGTGAGAGGAGGTGCGGGATGGGAGTGCTGGAACTACCATCCCCTTGCCAGCAGGTGGAGGATCCCCGGCTCCGGGCCGGCTACGTGGGTGACAGCCCGGATGGAGGAGACGGCGCCAACGGGACGAGGAGCAGTGATCCGAGGCGTTGTACATCATGCGGGCTGAGGCAACTTCTCCTCAGGAATGACCCTCTACGGCGTGCAAAGCACCGGGATCAATGAAAACATTTACACTGAGTACATACGCAAGATGGACTGAAGCGGACTGAACACACACAGGAGCCTGGCGCTCCCTTAAGACACACACATAGCTATCTCACACCCATTCTGCCAGAAAATCATGAACTGCAACAAGGCAACCTCTCCTCTGTACACGGGTCCAGCAAAGTCGACGCAGGACCATGAAAAGAAGAAGACATCATCCTGCGTAGCAATTATTATGTTTGTTATATAGCTGTATTATGTTTAGATGTATAATGCTTAGGAATGAACACGTAGTCTGTTTAGACCGAGATCAGCTCGCATTGAGCGTCGTTGTGAATCTATGGCCACGATTTGCCCTGTAAGTGTTATACAGGCGGTCCGGCGATTAAGAAAGACTCCTACCACCATAACTACAGGTGGTATCGGTGTGGGGCGCCACATGATGCAAGAACAACAAGGGTACTCGCATGCCCAAGCAACGTTCTGCAGCAAAGATTGAGTCTGACTGAGTCGTGCGGGCGCAGCCTGGTGACAGCTGCAGGGCAAATTGGTTTACTAGTGGCGCAAGGAAGCAACAGAAAATCCGCTAAGGAATCTGTTGAGTTATTTACTCATCAACGAGTCGATGTGAGCTCACCCGGTTTATTATGTTTTTGTTGGCATGATACATGTAGCTGTGACTTATAAGTCACAGAGGGGGGAATGTGGGAGATTTTTTGTAATATGAATGTAAGCCTATTTTGTGTGGACCTCTGTGGCTCAGTTGGTAGAGTTGGGTTGGGGTTTAGGGTGCCTGCAGCTGGCCAAATTCCTGCACGGGCTGCTAGCTGGGGCCAGCCACAGATAACCATAAAGCCATAAAGATGGCCTACAGGTGGGACTTAGATTATCACGCTGAAGGCTGGGTAGATCACACACCTTAAAAACCCCAAGGGACACATAGATGGGACCACCATAAATCTGAATTGGTGATCCAAGGGTCCATTATCACAGCAATAAACTCCGAGAAAGCAGGGGTCACAAGGGGGAGAGAGCTGGCTAGAATCTTCACATTCCTCACACTTCTCCTGATTGCCTGATTAGTGACGGGAACCATAAAGACGTTAATGGATAAGAACAGAAGGGAACCAATTGGGGTGCAGAGAACGTGCTGTGAGATCGTGGGAGGGAGCTGAGTCCAAGGGGGTGTGGTTATGACGTCAAGCTCCCAGGCAGGAGGAGTTATGAGAAGTTAAAAGGTTGATGCATGGTCAAGGGGGGCAGAGCTGCCTTCGCGAACAGCCTGGTTTCCTTGTAGGTGATTCCGCATTGCATACAATAAAGCCCGATTACATCTGACTCGAAATGTGTTGTTTAATGAAGTATTAAATATGGCGTCGGATCCCTCAGTCCATCTGGCCCTGGCTGAGACCCGATCCGAACTCCGACACCTGCATTGGGGTGGAAATTTCCACAAAAATGTCCACAAAAAATTGTAAACAGCCCAATCCTAGGGGTTTACATCCTATCAGCCACGCGACTTGTGAACACTTAACAGTGAATGTAGCAAAATCTCTGAAACAATGGTGAATCCTTAAGCGTAGTGAAATGCATGTGCTCAATTTAATCCACGTTGTCCCCTCGGTGCCCTCGAAATTGGTACTGGACTCATTAATCACACTGATGGTTGCACCTGGGTGAAATTCCTTATGGTCTTCCATCATAAAGAGGGGAGGATTACAGTTAGACTACTGTATACATCAATCTGCAACACCAAGAGCTCAAGAGTCTAGATAGCATTGTCCGGGCCCTTCTCATGCTCCTAAGCATTATTTCATTGGACAGAGTTAGGTTTACGACTGTACATACAGACAGACGGACCTTCCATCTAAATTCCTGTTAGACATGATTCCTGTACTTCTTGCATAATGAGTTCTGTGCCGCTGCAGAATCCACGTGCTGGACACATCTGCTCAACCCAAAGCCCCCAGTGCCTCACCTCTAGGCGCACCATATGGGTTCAGTACACTGATAACAGACTGACAGTGGCCCCTCTCCTGCAGGCCTAGTGAATGTTAATACAGCCAGTTTAGCAGAATCTACCAGCATTGGACCATGTACAGATATTAAATTACATAAATGATCTATTGGAAACATATGCTTTTCAAAAATTCCACCACACTATAACTAAACAGTACAGATTCCCAGTACTAAATGTAATGTAGCTAAACACAGCATGAAACACAATTACAGTTACTAGGCTCATACATCGCCTTATGCAAATACATATTCTGATACGAGCTGCATAAATAGCAAGAGCTATTACCAATAGCTAGCATGGGTATGAATCACCAAATAATAACCAGCATAGCGAATGTATTCTCAACTCATTTCCAGTCTAACAATAGAAACAAACGTACTTATTGATGCACGCACACAGGCTCTCATGGTCCGAAACTCAGTGCAGCACTAAATAAAGTTATACCAACTTAATATAACAGCTACGCTATTTAACAGAATTTGGATGCTATGGATGCGTTCGGCTCCTTATCCAACCTCTTGGGATAAACTGAAAACAGTAAACATCCGTCAGCAACGTACTGATTGACAGATAAACCACTAGAAATTTGCGGGAGGCGGGACTTATTTAACCCTTTGATGCATAACCCGGGTCAAAAATGACCCAGTGGAGAGTTTATTTTCTATATCTTTGCAAAAAATGAATTTCATCATTCAGCAATCCAGGTATTCCTCAATTAACTTGTTTTTGATAATCACAAATCTTTATTTTGAGTGAGCCCACTCCCTTGGCTGAGAAGCAACCCCACACATGAATGGTCTCAAGATGCTTTACTGTTGGCATGACACAGGACTGATGGTAGCGCTCACCTTTTCTTCTCCGGACAAGCTTTTTTACCGGATGCCCCAAATAATCGGAAAGGGGATTCATCAGGGGAAATGACTTTACCCCAGTCCTCAGCAGTCCAATCCCTGTACCTTTTGCAGAATATCAGTCTGTCTCTGATGTTTTTCCTGGAGAGAAGTGGCTTCTTTGCTGCCCTTCTTGACACCAGGCCATCCTCCAAAAGTCTTTGCCTCACTGTGCGTGCAGATGCACTCACACCTGCCTGCTGCCATTCCTGAGCAAGTTCTGCACTGGTGGTGCCCCGATCCTGCAGCTGAATCAACTTTAGGAGACGGTCCTGGCGCTTGCTGGACTTTCTTGGGCGCCCTGAAGCCTTCTTCACAACAATTGAACCTCTCTCCTTGAAGTTCTTGATGATCCAATAAATGGTTGATTTAGGTGCAATCTTACTAGCAGCAATATCCTTGCCTGTGAAGCCCTTTTGGTGCAAAGCAATGATGACTGCACGTGTTTCCTTGCAGGTAACCATGGTTAACAGAGGAAGAACAATTATTTCAAGCACCACCCTCCTTTTAAAGCTTCCAGTCTGTTATTCTAACTCAATCAGCATGACAGAGTGATCTCCAGCCTTGTCCTCATCAACACTCTCACCTGTGTTAACGAGAGAATCACTGACATGATGTCAGCTATTCCTTTTGTGGCGGGGCTGAAATGCAGTGTAAATGTTTTTGGGGGATTAAGTTCATTTTCATGGCAAAGAGGACTTTGCAATTAATTGCAATTCATCTGATCACTCTTCATAACATTCTGGAGTATATGCAAATTGCCATCATAAAAACTGAGGCAGCAGACTTTGTGAAAATTTATATTTGTGTCATTCTCAAAACTTTTGGCCATGGATATGTGTTGAAAAGTAACAAAAAAAACATATTTCAAATATCAATGGATTCTTGTGTAGACCAAATCACTGCTAAAATCATTATTTTAACAAAATTATTATAAAATTATTATTATAGTATGTCTTTATTGATAACGGGTCATTTTTGACCCATGTTATGCATTAGAGGGGGTGTGGAGGGCTTATGTATCAAAGGGTTAAATAATAAATACGAAGTAATTTAGGGACATGAAATCTTTTACAATACCACATAGAGCTATTATTTTAGATATTTAGGCTGGGTACTGTGGGAGAGAAAAACAAGAGGAGTTTAAATTCATGAACACTGTGTTCTGTCCCTGTTTTTCAATAGATAATTTGTGTAGGCTAACATAATATCTGCACATGGGCTAATTCCTATTTGTTTTGTTAACCGGGCCAGTAACAGTCCACTTTATACGTAAATAAAACCACTGTTACTACATCATCAGAATGTCAAGCAAAACAGAAATATTGCCTACATGCTATGCTTAGGAGTGACACGCTTAGGACTTGAAATGAAACAGACACATTAGGTATATGAATTGTGCAGTGTATAGAACTCATAATACAAAGAACACAAGGATTAAGTCAAACATAAATTCAAATCGAAGACCCGAGTGTCTGTGCAGTCGTAAAACTGTCTGTGTCCGATGAAGTAATGATTATGTGTATGGGAGAGATCCGGACTGTGCGATCTGGAGCTAAAGTTTCAGGCGCCGCAGTCTGTGGTTCAAAGTAACCGTGGTCCTCCCTTCACTAGATAAATGACCATGAAGGAAGTCCACCAAGGTTCACCCACCACTGGAATTTACGAGTCCAGTTCAAGCAACATTGGATGGCACGAGGAGGAGAGGACATGGATTAAAAGTTAAATAAATGCATCCCACCGCGTTTAATTTACCTTTGTATCAGGGATTCTGCAAAATGTACTGCCAGCTTTCCTGCGTCGTGCGGTGGATAGATTATAAACCCCTGGAATTGGGCTATCTGCATAAATCCTGTGGGAATGATGTAGCCATGTATCAAATAAAATTATTAGCACGATATATGTCTATATAAATATATAGTGCACAGTTAGGTTAGCTGAAGTGTCTGTTTATCTCTGTTTATTTTGTTTTATTAAAGAGTGAAGAACAAAGAACTAAATGATGGAAAATATAAACAGATGAGTGTAGAAGTGGCCACAAAGGAGTATGACAATGTGTTGAGATCATGGGGAGGGGTTGAGTCAGGTGGGTGTGGTGATGACTTTAAGCTCTCAGGCAGGAGGGGTTATGGCATGTTAAAAAGTGGATGTACGGAAAGGGGGGGCAGAGCTGTTTTCATGAACCAGCCTGGTTTATTGTATGTGATTTTGCATTATGTACAATAAAACCTATTACATCAGACTCTGAAGAACGTGTTATTTTTTGAAGAAGTATTAAGTGTGGTTGGGATCCCTAAGTCTAACTGGCCCTGGCTTAGGTCTGATTCTCCCACATTAATTGGGAGCCAGCCAGGAGGGGCACGAGGACCCGGAAATCTGGGCAGAGTTGCTGCTTTCGGTTCAACAGTGACCACAGAGGGACAAGGTAGGCAAAGCCTTTTTCAAAAAATCTGTGAGTTTTTTGTTTTTTGTTGTATCCGAAGGCAGTGGGTATCCACCCAGGCTAAGGCATTGCAAGCCTCTCCTCCAAAGAACCTAAATTATAGTAAGTAAAAGAGTCTGATGTAATATTATGTGTTTTGTGTGTATGAATGAAGAGAGGTGTATGCGAGTGTGAGAAGAAGTGTTTTATGAATGTTCTGCGGATACCGCTTCCCTGTTTCAAAGTGAATCGAAGAGCAGAACTAGTGCAGCATAAACAGTAACATTTTGTGGATGCAGCTCCCACCTGTTTCAAAGTGAATCAGCTCTCCTTCCCCCCATCCTCTCCCTCACCTAATTCTCCCTAATCCATCTCGCTACCTAAACCTCTCACCCCTCTGTCCTCCTTCTCGCCCTTCCCTGGCTCAGACATCCTTCAACTTGTCCTCTCCCACCGTCCCACCACCTGCCCTCTCCATTCCTTCCCCCCTCCTCCAGTCCATTGCTATGGACATCCTCCCCTTTGTCTCCAATGTTATTAACTCCTCTCTTTCCTCTGGCTCTGTCCCCTCTTCCCTCAAATGTGCTCATGTTGCCCCCCTCCTCAAAAAATCCTCTCTGAATCCTGCTGTCATTTCAACTACCGACCTGTCTCTCTCCTTCCATTCCTTTCCAAAACACTCGAGCGGCTGTCTATAACCAACTCTTCTGCTCATCTCCTACAGAATGACCTGCTTGATCCTAACCAATCTGGGTTCAAGGCAGGCCACTCCACAGAGACTTCTCTCCTTGCGGTCACTGAGGCTCTTCACGTGGCTAAGTCCCAATCCCTTAGCTCTGTCCTCCTCCTGCACCTGTCAGCTGCATTTAAGACCACGGACCACCAGATCCTGCTCTCTCGTCGAGATGGGAATCCCGGGATCTGCATTGACATGGTTCAATATACCCCTGCTTACTCTATTTAAAATAAAATAATAATAATTACTAACCTTTTCGTTTTTTACTAACCCTTTAATGTTGTTGTTGCACTTTAGATATTTATGAGACCGGGGCTCTGATTCTGAGTAAAACATTTGCCGGGGCGCATGCGCATGCGAATGCGGATTCTTGGCATTCGCCGGGGCTGTGGCCCAGCTAGCCCTGGCACAAATTAAGCACTGGTTAATTTGAAGCAAATCCAGGTAGATTTTCTAGACATACAGTTTTTAGGGTTCTGGTGAGAGTTGTTAGCTCGCGTACATTTCTTTAAAATCCTGTGCCCGCTGGTAGTTTCAGCGTATCATTTTCCCTGTTTTTTTTCCAGTCTAACTCGCTTCCCAGTTTTTATTTAAAACCCTTTTCATTGTTTTTGCTGGGTTTAGTTTTAGTTTTACTTGTCTGCCTGCAGTTTTTTAACCTTACCGGAGGGGTTTGCCATTCTTAGGACAGAAACGATTGTTGCTAAATCCACGACTGTGTGTCACCGGTGGCCCGCAGAGTCAAGTGGGAAATATGTAATAAAATAAGCAAATAAGCAATAATTAGGAACAACTAGATAAAAATAATTATGTTCAGGGGGAATACCATTCTCCCGTCGCTGAAATGTATTTCTGTTCGGGCAGCTTTGTGTTTTCTCCACAGTTTGTAAACTGACAGTGAATGCTTTACCGGCATTAACAATGCATCAGTATCAAAGGGCATGCAGGAAGAGATCCCATTGCATTTTTACATTTACATTTTAAGCATGTAGCAGACGCTCTTATCCTGAGCGACTTACAAGATGTGCATACATACATGGTATGGACAATCATAGTTTGTGCAAGAGATCACTGCAGTAATCGGGAATTCCTTCTTTTGACCCAGTAACAGAATCATTACGTGTTGTATATGGTATGGAAGTAACTAAGCAAAAATTCCTGTTCACAACTGTGATTTTATCAGACAGCACCAGCAAAGTTTCATTCCACTGCTTTGTTCTCACCTCTGACGAGAAATAGAGTATGAGCGTTTTTGGAACATGTCACAGACTAACGAAACTATATGTTTAGGCACTGTGTATTTACGATCACAGTTTACTGGACTCACTGTTCATTTGAGTAAGGAGCAGGAATATTTATTTGAAACAATCACTCAGTCACATATTTTATTATCTAAGCTTCCTGATGGTGAATGGAAAGATCTGGCTCAAAATAAATTACATAGGTAGAATGACAGGAGCTAAACCTGTGGTAGTCCCTGTTCATACAAGCAAAACAAGTGGTCATGCCTCCAAACCTGACCGGCTATTATTTTAAGACTAACAAAGTAATAATAATAATAATAATAAACTTTATTTGTATAGCACCTTTTAGACATGATGTGCAGCTCAAAGCGCTTCACAATTTTTAATAGAATTAAAAAGCAGAGATAAACTAAGATGGTAAAAATGTATAGATAGAGGCATTCAAGACATTAAAATAAATAAAAAGGTAAAAGGTTAAGAGTAAAGACAGAGATGGCCCAAAAACGTGGCATAATACACACTATGAATTTAACCAGTATTTAATTGAAAAGCCTGTTCGAACAGGTAGGTTTTAAGCAGTATTTCTTTTTTAAAAGTTCACAGAGCTTCCATCTCTGATGTGTCTGAGTAGTGTGTTCAGCAGTGTTGGGGCATAATAGCTAAAAGGGCTTCCCCGCTTGTTTTGTCGGGTACTTTGGGAAAGGTTAGAAGGTCAGCACCTGAGGACCGGAGGGATCTTGTTGGCTGAAACTAAATTAGAATGTCAGAAATGTATGTGGGTTGTGTGCCATTTAAAGCTTTGTAGGTGAGTAAAAGTAACTTGAAGACAATTTTAAAGGAAACAGGAAGCTAAAGCTACATTATACAAAAATGTACACTTACGTTCTGCATGCTGTTCTTTTTAGCTTAAGGTGCTCTTCCAAAAGAACACAATAGTGATATTTCCTTTATGGTTATGGGGGTGTAAAGAGGGCTCCCATATTAATTTGGACACACACACACACACACACTCTTCAATGTCCTCATTTTGGTCAGTGTGTTTCACTCTGTAGAATCCTGTAAAATTTCACCCGAACACACCAAATGGCGGACGTGTCCGAGTGTGGAAGTATAGCGTGTAGCCTTACCTTAGTGTTGCCGGAACGGGATTAAATGGAGGTTAACTCCAACTCTATCTGACTCCAATGTATTTTAGCTTTTCTCTCTGTTAACTCTTACTTCTAGACTCGTATAAGCAAATGAGAGACTGTAGTCTCTCGTCTCGTGTACTGTGGCTCTATACATGTTGCTATCTTTATATGAGATGCAGACGTGCCTTTGGCCTAGCAAGGATGGTGTAAAGCAGGGGTGGCCAAACTACGGCCTGTGGGCCAACTGCGGCCCGCGGTCCATTTTTAATTGGCACGCAGCAAATTATAAAAATATAATGGAATATGGCCCGCGCATGAAACTTGCACTTGACTGAGTTGTAATTCTTAGTTTCACCACTAGTGGAGCCACCCGTATTTATTGAAGACTCATTAATACAGCAGCCTCTCCCTCCAAATTAATCAATAACAATTTTGCAAGAGATGACCAAAAATGGCGGAATCAAAGAAACGCAAGATAGAAAGTGAGTGCAGAAAATAGCAGACACGGTGGGAAAATGAATATTTCTTTATAGAAGTCAAGGGGAAGTGTGTCTGTTTGATTTGCAATGATACTGTTGCAGTGATGAAAGAGTACAATATACGTAGGCACTACAAAACAAAACATCAGACCTACAGGTCCTACACCGGTGCTGAGCGGGCAGAGAAAGCTAAACAAATGGCAGCTAGCCTGCGAACTCAACAAGAGTATTTTTTCCGTGCTAACAAAATACAAGAGAATGCTACCATAGCCAGCTATGAGGTAGCTCAACTCATAGCGCGACACGGGAAACCTTTTTCAGATGGTGACTTCATTAAACAGTGCCTCACTAAAGTCACAGAAATAATGTGTCCGGAAAAGATGCAAGAAATCAACAACGTGAGCATGTCCAGAAAAACAGTTGTGCGCCGAATTGAAGACTTGTCTGCTAACTTAAACCACCAAGTGTCACATAAAGCTTGTGCTTTTGATTTTTACTCGATTGCATGTGACGAGAGCACAGACACCGCACAGCTGTTAATTTTTCTGCGAGGAGTTGACGAAAACTTTTGCATAACGGAGGAGCTGCTTGATCTCAGGAGTCTAAAGGGCACAACAACGGGTAAAGACATTTTTGAAGCTGTGTCAGATGCAATCGACAAGATGAAACTTCAATGGGACAAGCTGTGTGGAATTACAACGGATGGGGCTCCGGCTATGACAGGAGAGCGCAAAGGAATGGCTTCAATGATGTGCGCCAAGGTGCGAGAGAGTGGAGGTGACGCTGTTAAAATGCACTGCCTCATTCACCAAGAAGCCCTCTGCGCCAAGACAGTAGGCCTACAGCTTAACGATGTGATGAACACAGTTGTGAAAACTGTCAACATAATTTGATCACGAGGGCTCTACCACAGAGAATTTCAAGCTTTCCTATCTGATATTGAAGCGGAATACGGGGATGTACTTTACCATTCTGAAGTGCGCTGGCTCAGTCGCGGCGCTGTGCTGAAGCGGTTTTATTCCCTGAGGTCAGAAATTGACCAGTTTTTGAAAGAGAAGGACCGACCTGTTCATGAACTAAGTGACCCTCTATGGTTGGCAGACCTGGCATTTCTTGTCGATCTTACTGATCATCTTAACACACTGAACAAGAGCCTGCAAGGCAAAGACCAGCTTGTGCCACAACTTTACGCACACATAAAAGCATTCTGTGCCAAACTTCGTCTCTTTGAAACACAACTACGTAACTTCAATGTTGCACACTTCTCCGCGTTGTCCGAAGTCAAGGGTGCTTTTCCAGAGGCCAAACTTTCCTCTAAAAGCGGGAAATATGTGTCTGTGATTACGTCTCTTATAACAGAATTCAGTCAGCGCTTCCAAGACTTCTCTTTCATTGAGAAAGAAATCAGGCTGTTCTCGACTCCCTTCCTTATAGATGCACAAGAAGTGGAAGAGAGTATGCAATTAGAACTTATCGAGATGCAGTGTGATGATTCTCTAAAGGCGCAACATCAGCTTCTCTCCCTACCGGACTTCTACCGGAGTTTGGAAAAGGACAAGTTTCCTCTGATGCGATGCCACGCAAAAAGAATGACGAGTTTGTTCGGCTCAACATATATATGTGAGCAAACGTTTTCTCTGTTAACTCTGAACAAAAGCAGATTGAGAACCAAACTGACTGACAGCCATCTCTGTGATGTCCTTCGCATCTCAACCACCAAACTGACTCCAGACCTGCCAGCCATACTTCAGTCCAAAGCGCAGCATCACTGCTCCCACTAATTGTAAAGCTGTTCTCATTATATGTGAGCTAAAAATAATTACTCTTTTATGTCGAAAAGCTTGAATACTCATCAATTATAATAAAAGTTGATTTTAAAACAAAATTTAGTTGAAAAGTTAATAATACCAACAGTTTATTCACATAAATTAACATGCCCCTTATCTCTTTATATAGGGCAGTGAAGGGGGGTTTGGCTCTGTTTAAGAAGAAACAGAGACTGATATTTTGAGAATGTGCCGTGAATCCATTTGCAACAAAATATATTAAAATTCATTAATAAAAAGTCGTGATGTTGTCTGTTTTCTTTTTTATTTAAGAATATTGAATTATCAGGCATAATTTACCTACATTTGACTGATTTTGTTAATGTTAACTCCAATAGTGGCCCAGCCTTTCGTATATTTTTCTGTATGTGGCCCTCAGTGGAAAAAGTTTGGCCACCCCTGGTGTAAAGCCTAGCAAGGATACAGTTGCGTATCTTGCAATGGCACTAATGTATAGGCGGCTGACTACGGAGTGCAACGTTCTATGTGTGTGTGTTAACCTTAATCTTAAAACCACAGCGTGTAACTGCAGTCTAGATTAATGAGAGATGCTTTGGTATGAAAATGTTTATTAGCCAGACTTGCAGAAAAAAAATCAAACAGAATTTACGTAAAGTAAGAATACAAAAATGGCTAGTAGTACGAATCTCCGCGATGTATGCCACTTTTCCCCCTATATACCTACACATCAAAAGAAACCATCAAACACCAAATAAGGACATAATCACTGAAAAACGGAACCACTTCCTGCGCTGTTTCTGTACGCGCATCACACTGCCAGTCTCACAGACGGCCGCTGACTGCAGATCATTTGCATTTGCACCGTTCACTTTTGAACAGTGTTCTGAGATCCTCAGTAAGCGCCACCCGCACCACATCATCAATGACACCAACCCACTGCTCATTACATCAGCTCTCCAACAACACCAAACATGCTTATATTGTACATGTGAATGATGAAGTTTACAGTATAATACATTAAACTCAGTGATGTGGTCAAGTCTTGAGAACAGCCCCCACTGTGTCCTGAGACAGGATTAGTGTGGGGCCTGAGAGACATTTGGGGCAAAACCATTGTTCTCACCCGTTGGCTCCCTGCTGGCAATACAAACACAGTTCACACTCTTTGGGGTCACTTCAGGGCATAGTTCTGTGAACTGCCCTACAACTCTGATGCGTGTGCACACAGATAAAGCACAGAGACCTTTGTATGAGATAAAGGGGCCCTCGGTAGTCGCCTCTTCATTAGGATGAGTTATGGCCTGCCATGGAGAAGGAGGGGGAGTTGAGTCCGCTCATAGAGGCCAAGAGAAACCCACAGAATTATACACCTCTTGTGTGTAACTAACAGCTCGCCAATTATTTTCTTTCTTTTTTCACAAGTCAGTTGTAGGCTATGTTAGATCAGCACAGCCAGTGCAGATCACACTGAAAAATAAGATCTGGTTGCAAGGAATGTGTTCAAAGCAGTTCAGAAATGTGCCTTTGCAGTAAAATTGTGTCAAACATGGCCGTCCTAGGAGAGCAGAAAATTTGCAAATATATATATTTTCTTAACACTTCACAATAAATATAAAGGACAGCTAAATGTGTCATCTCTGACAAGGTGAAACAGTTCCTGCATTAGAACAGCAATCAAGAATTCTGCTCTGCTGAGCAGGCTGCTTCTGTTCATCAGAGTGCTAGAAGGCCAAACCCTTCCCGAGCAGATCAGCCGCAGTGACTCCAATGGTCACCCGTGCATGGGGACCATCATAGGACGGTTCAGGGAGCTCTACATTTCTATTGTTTTTTTGTTTTTTTATCCCATTTTTCTCCCAATTTGGTAGCCAATTAGACCTGCTATTTTTACGTCAATCCCCCTAGTAATGTGAGTTCGCTGCCGTAGTCCTGCGACCAGTAGTGACGAGCGAAGTGGACGCCTCTTACGAGACGGCACCGCAGGCCGCCGACCGTAACCCGGTACTACAGGGCCACTCTACGCAGCGAACGTCACGTCGGCTCCCCTCCCCCTCCCTGGGGTGGACAGCCAATCGCCGCCCCCTGGTGGCACTCCCGGCCAGAGCCGACACTTGGCGAGACGGGGAATTGAACCCCGGTCTCCGTGGCCAGCGTCGGACGTTGTAACCACTGGACCACGCGGGAGGCTGAGCTCTACACTTCTATTCTCATAGGAGGACGCAAGACCTGCCTGAGGGCCTGCGGGGATCTGTGGTGGATAACACCATCCCAAACAGAGATAAAGGGTGAGACTGTTTACTGGAAAATTTGTGTTAGGTGAGGGTAAGCAGGACACAAGATTAACACGGAGTAGCCCCACTCGTGGGACTGTTTCCTAAATTCAGTAGGGTGAATTGGATGCCTAAAAGCGCTAGAGGAATTTTTAGGAGAATTCAAGCTGAATACATTTATGTGACACCTGCTGTCTCGAAGCAAGTATTTGATGAAAGTTTTTCCTAGGTTTGGAAACTGGGGAACTACAATGAATCAATACAATAAAATTACTTAAAAAAGGGGGTAAAAATACGAATTACACAAAAGGACCTCAATGGGTATTCATACGTTTTCATGTGATGAGTTTTGGAATATAACAATTGCTTATAGGAACTTACCTGGTGAGAATTGATCTATACTAGAAAAAACGAAAGATGAGGAACTGTTCGTTACTGCTTATTCATAGAGGAGAGTGACTGGGAAGATTTAATGGAAGCAGCTATAGGAGTTGGCTCACTGTGATAATAAGCCTGTTGTTATGCAACTGTTCGTTATGCAAAGGTAAGAGAAGTGTCTAACGGTATTCTCATGAGTATGAGTGAAACAACAAAGACATTTTTTTAACGTGATTGTGAATGAATTGAGTGAAAAAAAGTGTGCATGGGGATTGAAGGCAACAGCTTGGATAAAAAAGGAAAAAGAAAAGGTCTTTGAATTTTTCTTTCTTCATTTGAGTGACAGGATGGGCAACAAAGGGAGTAAGGCGTTGCGTCTCCCTGATCTGCTGCCCGGACCGGTGAAGGTGATGTATGATAAATGGGAATGATGGTCATAAATCAAGTGCCCTTATGGCCCCCACAAGGGGTAGTGGAAAGAACCGGCAGGACACTTTGTAGTGCCTGCATCACTAATTCACACCATGATCAAGGATGCACATGGTCAAGACCATTGCGCAAGGGGGGAAGTCATTAAATGTATTAAAAATGCATGGTGGTTGCCATATTTAAGTATGGTTGATCGACCACTAAATGACTGTGAAATCTGTGCAACATATAAGATATATATATATAATATAACAGAAAGGCTTTTTCAACGCCGATTGGGCACATCCCACCACCTGATGGACCTTTTAGACACCTCATGATAGATTATGTGGATATGATCGAGCAAGTCCAGAACAAGAGATACATGCTGGTGGTGGTGGGTAGATTTAGCAGGTGGGTAGAGGCAACACCTACAAGTGGTCCAGATGCCAAGTCAGTGGCAACGGTTTTATGCAAGGAAGTGTTTGGGATTCCAGACAAGATCAGTTCGGATAATGGACCACATTTTGTAGCCGAAATGATGAAAACTGTAACTAAAATGTTAGGGATCAGACACAGATTTGGGTGTGTGTACCATCCACAGTCCCAAAGAATGGTGGAAAGGGCAAATGGCAGTCTAAAAGCAAAGATAGCCAAAATATGTGCTGATGGAAAAATCAACTGGGTGGATGCAATACCACTGGCGTTAATGAGCATGAGAATACAAACCATCAGAAGCACATATCTAACCCCGCATGAGATGTTAACTGGAAGGCCTATGCCAGTGCCGTACCTTCAGGGTCCATACAATGTACCTGCGCTTGAGCAACTTGAAAGAGAATTGTCAAATGGTGTGCAACATCTAACCTCAATACACAAAGCCATCTTCCAACAGGTGAAAGAAGCTACTGAAGACCAAGGAGCAGGGGGTATGTGAACGTATCAGGGAAGAATGTTGCACAGTCATTCCAATGCACACGGGAAAAGGCGGTAACATAACAATGGCATTAGAGGCACTGGAGAATCTGAGAGATGAACACGTTAAAAACACAAAGGGAGAATCAAGAGGGTGGTCATGGTGGGACTGGTTGAACATGTCGTCATGGAAAACAGCATTGGTAAAGATAGGGGTGATTATAGGATTGGTATTGTTGATGTTGTTGTTTGCCTCATGTTACCTAATTCCATTGATCCAATCCCTGATAAAAAGGATGATAACAAATATAATATACGCCATTTAGCAGACGCTTTTATCCAAAGCGACTTACAGTAGTGAATGCATACATTTTCAGTATATGTGGCCCCAGTGGGGATTGAACCCACAACCTAAGCGTTGCCAATGCTGTGCTCTACCAACTGAGCCACAGAGAACCACAACAACTATGACTGGACAACTTTGGTTACAACAGACCGGGGAAAGGACATTAACACTAGGAGCGCCGACTCCGCCCACGCCTTCGAAATACCTATGACCGCCGCCTGTCCGGTCAAAAGACTGCTGAGTCTACAGACAGAGGCACTGGTGCTGACGCAAAATGTTCGCCAGATGGCGCCTCTTACACAGTTTGTAGTCCTAAAACCCGGAAGGAAGCCTAAGAGAGTTTCACGTTTTATTCTATGACATAAATTAAGCATGTTATTCTGTTCCCATCGCGTGTAAACAGGGCGCAACTTCAACAGATAGCGAACACTGATGATGAATCAATGAATCCTCAGACGCTGAAGTAATCTTTAACTGTTTACTGTTGTTGTCTTCAGAAACGTGAGTTGTCATTTACACTTTGTAAAACTGGAAATAAACATGAGAGTACAATCACCAAATTCTTAAAATGATGCTGTTACATTTTCGTTAGCATCTGTAGCTGACACTAATAACCTTTAACATTAATAAGATGTAACATAGAGTAATGTCTAAATGCAGTATCAAAATATTTATACTGTTACACTCGAAATAAGATATATTAAGCATATACATTATACAATGCAGTTATGAAAGAAATAAAAGGCAAACTTACAAGCAAAGCCTTTCTCAGGGCAAGAACGGTAAAGAAAAGATGATTTCACCTTGAAAACATATTGCTCTCACAGGCATGGATGTATTAGGTCACAAGTAGAGTACACTTCCTGGTTTTAAACGTGATCTAATTCATGTGAACAAACTTAACCAATAGGAAAAATACAACAAATAAATTCAGAAATAAATGCAATGCAATGCCATGAAACGTCCACTAGGTGCTTCCAATGAATAAGATATACTAAGGTGTACCATGACACTCCCCGCATGGTATTGAAGAAATACCACTATGAACTATGCTGACTATTTAAGGGATATTCAGTCCTTTGGAGACATGAGAAACACTGTCTCAGATATGGGTCTCAAGAAAGTCTTGGCTGTCCAATGTTTGGTGACTTTCACTTCAATTCTTCTGGTCCTCCCATCCTTGTCAGGGAATGTCTTGTTGATGAGCCCTTTGGGCCAGTCGTTGCGCTTAGCTTGAGTATCCTTGAGTAAGACCAAATCCCCTACTTTGAAGTTTGACCGTTCCTCTTGCCACTTGCTGTGATTCTGTAGTGTCATGAGGTATTCGCGTCTCCATCGGCTCCAAAAGGTATTCACAAGGTGTTGAACCTGTTTCCACTGCTGTCTGTGGAGGTCCGCATATATACATATACACATGCCATTTAGCAGACGCTTTTATCCAAAGCGACTTACAGTAGTGAATGTATACATTTTTCAGTATATGTGGTCCCAATGGAGATCGAACCCACAACCTAAACATTGCCAACGCCATGCTCTACCTACTGAGCTACACAGAACCACGCTCTACCTACTGAGCCACACAGAACCATGCTCTACCTACGCATCACTGAAACTCCCCGGAGGAGGAAGTGGAGTGCACACCTTCTGGGTAAGAAGCATAGCTGGTGTCAAGAGGAAAGGAGAGTCTGGATCCATTGAGATCGAGGTGAGAGGTCTGCCGTTGATTATGGCTGTAACTTCTGCCATATGGGTGGAAAGCACTTCATAAGTCACGCGAGAAGGGCTGGTCAGGAGCAGCATGGAGTCAAGTATGCGCCTTGATATCCCTATCATCCTTTCCCAGGAGCCTCCCATGTGGGATGAATGAGGCGGGTTGAGGATCCAGGAGCAGCCTTCCTCTCCCAGGTACTTTCTGATGCTAGGCATGTTGGGGTCAGTCGGCAGAATGCCCAGCTCTCGGCATGCGCCCATGAAATTCGTTCCACAATCCGATCGAATATGCTTGGCAGGTCCTCGCAGACTAAAGAACCTATGCAGCACGTTGATAAAGCTTGACGTGTCCATTGACTCAATCAATTCAATGTGGACAGCACGTGTACTTAGGCACGTAAAGAGAACAGCCCATCTTTTACTGTTCGCCTGTCCTCCTCTTGTGCGTCTTCTGATTACACACCAAGGGTCGAAGACGTCCAGTCCCACATAGGTTCAGTACTCAGGCAATCAAGGGGTAGGTCGGCCATCATCTGTTCAGTTACTCTACCTCTGAGCTTGTTGCATATTATACAGTTGTGAAGGATGCCTTTGATTAATCTTCTTGCTCCCATGATCCAGTACCCTGCAGTGTGGACAATGGCTTCGGTAAAGACTTGGCCTTGATGCATCACCCGTTGGTGATGATGTTCCACAAGCAGCTTTGCAGTATGGCTCCGTCCCGGAATAACAAGAGGGTGTTTTTCCCTGTAGGCGAGATCTGAATTTCTGAGCCGCCCCCCTATTCTCAAGAGGCCTTCTTCGTCGCAATAGGGATTGAGTTTCTTCAGAGGACTACTTCTCGAGATGTCCTTTCCACTTGCTTTGCAAGCAAGTTCGTCCTTGTAAGCCTTTCCTTGCACGCATTCGATGATGACAAGTTCAGCTTTTGTCAGTTCTTCAGCTGTGCGAGGCTGCTTGCAGTGATGCCATGAACTGCAAGTTTGATTCTGGACTTTGCTTGTAGCCTTACAGGATTCAACAATGTCAATGAGTGAACTTGTGGCTCACAAGTCTCTTCCATGAGGAGAAATGCTCAAATCTGTGAGATCCAAGGTGGGTTCCATCATTGGACAGATTGGTGATGTGTGCCTGTACCTCTCTGTCTGAGTCTGGGTCGATGAGGTCAAAGGCTTCAGATGCTGGCGGTTCCTCTACTTCTAACAGTAACGTTGGTCCTTTGAGCCAGCTTGTCTCACTCAACATGGTTGCAGGCACAGAACGTGTGGCAAGGTTGGCTGGATTATGGCTTGTGGAGACATAGTGCCACTGGGTTGGTTTGGAAGACCTCCGTATACGCTGCACTCTGTTGCTCACATATACATAGAACTGTGGAGTTTGCAGAGAAAAACAACTGGCTTGGTTTTCAGGTATGCAAAAACAACTTTATTAGAGCATATCGCTCTGGAAAAGATACAAGCAGACTGCCACGTCAGGAAGCTCTGAACTCCCTCGCTAAACCCCCCGCTTATCTCTACTTCCCGGCTGACACGTCACCTGTCAGGTGAGTCCGAGAACGTGGGCGTGTTGCCGCAGGGAATTCTGCCTCTCTCTCCCCAGTGCTCACTACAGAACCTTCTTATCTGGTTGTTAATGTATCCTAGGACAACTCGGCTATCTGTGTAGAACTCGACAGCATCCAGAGCCATATCTACCTTGCTTGTGACTAGCTCAGCGACTTCCACAGCCAGCACGGCAGCTCCCGGCTCCAATCTTGGGATAGTGTGAGCCGACGGGGGAGTTAACTTCGCTTTTCCGAGGACAAATCCTACTTCAAAGATTCAAAGATTCAAAGATTTCTTTATTTGTCGTTGTCTTTGTACACTTGCGTGCATAAAAAAACCCGAAATATCATTCCACCCAGCCCTCAGCAGTACTACAGTAAAAGACAACAATCACAAAAATATAAAAACATAAAACAGTTTGCATAAAAACAACAATGGAGCAGCAGCTGCCCAGTGGCAGCACAGTATATTCAATGTCAGAGGGAGAGGGCACAGTCTGTTCACCATTCTGACTGCCTGTGGAAGGAAGCTGTTCAGCATCCTTTGGGATCGGGCATGGAGGCTCCTGTACCTTTTCCCCGATGGCAGGAGGGAAAACAGTCCATGGAAAGGGTGGTGAGGGTCCCTTATGATGCTGGTGGCCCTGCGAGTGCAGCGCTGGTTGTAGATCTCCAGCAGGGATGGGAGAGGGGCACCAATGATCTTACTGGCTAACTTCACAATCCTGCTCAGCTGATGTTTGTCCAGTGCCTTGCAGCTGCCGAACCAGGTATGACAGATTCAATGGTGCCCCTGTAAAAGGTGGTGTGATGGGGGGCAGGAAGGCCTGCCTTTTTCAGACGCCGGAGGGGATGGAGCCGCTGGTGAGCCTTTTTAAGGATGGCCGTGGTGTTGGTGGTGAAGGTCAGGTCATCTGCCAGGTGGATTCCCAGAAACTTGACGCTGCTGACTCTCTCCACTGCGGTGCCTCCGATGGTCAGCGGGATGTGGTGGAGCTTGCCGGCCCTCCTAAAGTCAATCACCATCTCCTTTGTCTTGTCGGTGTTGAGGAAGAGATTGTGTGAGCTGCACCATGATGTAAGTTGCTCCACCTCATTCCTGTATGCAGACTCATCATCGTTCCTAATCAGACCCACCACTGTTGTGTTGTCTGCAAACTTGATGATGTGATTGCTGTTGGATCTGGCAGTGAAGCCATGGATGAGCAGGCTGAACAACAGGGGGCTCAGTACACAGCCCTGAGGAGACCCTGTGCTCATGAGATGGTTCTTGAAGTCAGACTGCCCACCTTGACTCTCTGCTGCCTCTGTGACAGGAAGTTGTGGATCCAGCTGCAGGTTCCAGCGTCCACATTCAGCCACCTCAGCTTTTCTACCAGCTGCTGTGGAATGATGGTATTAAACGCTGAGCTGAAGTCGATGAAGAGGAGTCTGGCATAGGTGTTTTTATCTTCCAGGTGTGACAGAGTGAGATGGAGTGCAGTGGAGATGGCGTCTTCTGTTGAGCAGTTAGCTCTATATGCAAACTGTAGTGGGTCTAAGTCTGCGGGGAGGCGGTCCTTGATGCGCTGCAGGATGAGCCGCTCAAAACACTTCATGGCTATAGGTGTAAGAGCCACGGGGCGGAAGTCATTTAGGCAGGCTGGGTTTGACTTTTTTGGCACAGGTATAATAGTGGCACTCTTGAGGCAGGTGGGCACGGCTCTTTGAGTGAGCGAGATGTTAAATCTTTTAACTTCTCGGCGCACTCCCTCACCACACGCCCCGGGATGTTGTCCGGCCCCGCTGCCTTGCGTGGATTGACGCTGGCGAATACTTTTTTCACCTCAGCTGCTGTCACCTGAGGTATCTGCTCGCTGGGTGGGAGCATCTGTGCCTTGTTGCTGTTTTTAGCCTCAAAACGTGCGTAAAAGTCATTAAGCCTGTCAGGTAATGTAGGGTCCGTGTGGCTCGCCTGCAGGGGGGATGGCTTGTTGTCAGTGATTGTGTTAAAACCCTGCCACAACCGCCGTGAGTCTTGGTTGTCCTCGAAGTGGCTGCTGAGCTTCTGCCCATACAGCCTCTTCACCTCCCTGATGCCCCGGGACAGATTTTGTCTCGCCAGTCTGTATACTGCCGTGTCTCCAGTTTTAAAAGCAGCATTACGGGCCCTCAGCAGTGAGCAGACCTCCCCAGTTAGCCACGCTTCCTGATGGTTTTTACAACAGTCACATCATCTATACATTTACTTATGTAGCCAATGGTGGACTCTGTATATTCCTGCAGATAAGTGATGCCATTCGTACTTGCTGCCTCTCTGAAAATCTCCCACTGTGTTCTCTCAAAGCAGTCTTGCAGTTATGGGATTGCCTCCTGTGGCCACAGTCTGACTTCTCTGAGTGCTGGTCTATTTTGTTTCACCCTAAGTCTGTATATAGGTGTCAGCATAACAGCCAGGTGGTCAGAGTTGCCGAGGTGGGGGAGGGGGACTGCTCTATGAGAGTTCTTGATGTTAGTTAGTTACTTCTTCAAGTGTTACTTTTGTTCAGCATCAATGACTTGGAGATAGGAGACTGCAGCAATAGCCTTCACAGAAGCATCTGAGAACACATGTAGCTCCTTTCTTATGGCTGTTGAGATTGTAGCAGCAGAATAGGTCCTTAGGATCTCCAATTGCCTGAGGTCTTGTAAAGAGTTTCTCCACGCATTCCACTCATCTTCCCTATGAGCTGAGGCACATCGAAGATCATAGATAGCCACCGCAGGAGAGGGACTGTTGCCAAATACATGAACCTTCATGCGGTATTCACATATGTCTTTGCTGGGATCGTTGTCCTTGTACCAAAGGAGATGGAGAAAATCCCTGTGGTCTTCCCTCACAACGAAGCTGTGGAACATTTGCTCGATGTCCACAGTGACAGCAATCGGTTCCCGCCTGAATCGCACCAGTACTCCTAAGAGGCTATTATTTAGGTCTGGACCAGAAAGGAGAACATCGTTCAGCGACATTCCTTTCCACTTCGCACTGGAATCAAAGACAACTCGAATCTGGCCCGGCTTCTGAGGATGATAAACCCCAAAGGTAGGTAAGTACCAAACTTCTTGTCCATTCTTCAATGTAGGTGCCAGCTCAGCATGATCGCAGTCAAAGATGTTCTGCATGAACATAATGAAGTGGCTCTTCATGTCAGGCCTTTTCTCCAGCGTGCGTTGAAGAGAGGTAAGTCGCATGAGAGCCTGGTCTCAGTTATACGGAAGTTGCTGACATGGTGTTCTGAATGGCAGTGGTGCCACCCAGCTATTGCAGTCATCCATATACATTTCTTTGTCCATGACCTCTAAGAACAGTCTGTCTTCAATAGAGAGTCCAATCTTGTTGTCATCCTCAGACGTGTTGAAGATGGTGCTCCCTAAGTTGCATTCTTGCATACTGCAGATGCCTGGCGCTGGGGCAACTTGATGCGCTGGCTTCAGAACATATTGCTCCTTCACCTTGATCCTGTTCGGACATGGGCTGAAGGGCATTGGTTCTCAAGCACATTGGTGTGGTAGCTTTGAATGTCTGAAGGCTTGTGGGCTGCCTCTAGGCAGACTTCTCCTATGATGACCCATCACAGGTCGAGTCGTTGTGCGTAGGGGGCATCATGTGGACCATTCCGTTGCTCCCGCACCTTATGAACTCTAAGGATGTCACGGCCTAGCAAGAGAAGGATTTGTGCTTTAGAATCCAAATGTGGTATACCGTGTGCTGTGGGCTTGAGGTGTAAATGATGCAATGCCGCTTCTGGCGTAGGTATTTTAGCTCTGTCGGTTGGAATGTTGTTACACTCTATTAGCGTAGGCAGTGTCACTGTCATAGCTCCATCCACAGATTCAACCACGAAGCCTGTGGCCCTTCTTCCTGTCATCTGAGTCATCTGCACATGTACGAAGTGTGAACGGGGAATCTGAGCCTTTGATGTGGAACATATCAAAGAACTCAGACTGTGCAAGTGACCTGTTGCTTTGGTCATCGAGCACAATGTATGCTCTTGTTGCTCTCTCTCAGTGTGCTTCTGGGAATATATTCACCAGGCAAATCTTCGAGGAGGATCTGCCGCTTTGACCCTCTCCACAAATGTCAGTACATTTTGCGGTGACTGCAGATTGGGATGATTCTACTTCTCCCTCCCCACCATGCTCAGATGGGGCTGAAGGGGTGGGTCCTGGATGAAGGGCCGGGGTGTGGCTGTTACTCTCACACTCCTTGCACGTGATGGCTGTGGTGCCGTTCTTGGCTAGGTGAGCTGTTGTGGAACAACATCTGAAGCAGATACCATTGTCTCTGAGGAAAGCCTTGCGCTCTTCAAGGAGCTTGCTTCTGAATCCTCTGCAGCGCGTTAAAGGGTGCGGCTTCCTATGGAGAGGGCATAGCTTTTTGACATCACCTGCTGTGTAGGCTGAACCATCTTGCGTGTCTTTCTCTTGAGAAACATCTGTCTTATGTGCAGAGACCATGCTCCTACCTTGTTGCTTGAATGGCAGCTCTGACTTCAGCTGGGCTGTGTTACTCATCAGTAGCCTGAAGCTTGGGTCATTGCGTATGCGTGCCTCTTTGCTGATGAAATCGCAGAAAAATGTAAATGGGGGAAAAGCTACTTGGTGCTCTGCTTTGTATCTGGAACCCTGCGAGATCCACTTTTCTTGGATGTTGTAGGGCAACTTGTCTACAATGAGTAAAATACCACATGCAGTGTCCAGATAGCTCAAACCAGCCAGGTAACCCTCAAACTTGACTGATTCCAACTCTTGGAGAAGGTCGCTGAGCTCTCTTAGCTTCACAGGATCTTTGTTGCTGATCTTTGGAAAGTTCTCCAGCCTGTCGAAGAGGGACTTTTCAATGACCTCTGGAGACCCGAAGCACTCTTCTATGCGTTCCCAAGCTTTGCGTAGGCTGAGAGATGGATGGCCTACATCCACTGCTCTTATTCTTCTCACATGCCTTGCAGATTCACTCCCCAACCACTTAATCAGGAGGTCCATCTCTTCATTGGCGCTGAGTAGTAGTCCGTCAATGGCATTCCTAAAGGATGACTTCCAAGCCCAGTCATTTTCTGGAAAATCATCGAACTTGGTGAGACCGGAGATTACGAGGTCACTGCGTGCTAGGTACCTAGCCACATCACTGACGTTAGTTGTGTCACCGCTTACTGTAGGTTTGTATGGTGAGCCCTGGGGCCTGCTGGGTGTGAACTGTGCTGGTGAATGCTGGCTAGGTATAGTCTTTGGCCTACCAGGTTGCAGTAGTGGAAAGCTGTCTTCATATTTCACGCTGGAGAAGTACTGTCCATCGTATGAAACAGTTGGACACTTTCTGGGTGGTGAGAAAGATCTCAGTACATGGACTGCTGGCTCTAGGCTGGCTATAGAATGCTTAACATCTTCAGCAGGTAGCGGTAGCCGTGACTGACGTTCTACGTACTGGCGTGTGCGGTCGGTGATTGCATGAATGATAGCATCTGTACCACTGTCTTCATCATCCGCTGCTGCCTCAAGAATGTTTGCTTCAGCGATGGCTTCTGCCACTTCTTTGTCATGCAGCAAATTCTTTGATCTTGCTTCTATCTGGGCTTTCTCAATCATAATCTGTGATTCCATCTTGGCATAGTCAGCGCGTGCACGTGCTACTTCCACTTTGACACGTGCATTGACAGCTGCTATACTGGTTGCTGAACCATGAGACCTTCTAGATGTAGCAGAGGCTACTGACCTTGTCTCGGCCTGGCTGACCTTTAGTGGTTCGTCGCTTCTATCCTCTGTTGCTTCCATCATGTAGTATTGCTGTATGCCTGGCATGAGCAAGGATGATGATGTGAAGCGATTGCACTGAAGATCTCTCTCCTTGTGTTGATCCGCCCGCTGCATGGATGCTTTTTTACTATTCTGTTCCCATCGCGTGTAAACAGGGCGCAACTTCAACAGATAGCGAACACTGATGACAAATCAATGAATCCTCAGACGCTGAAGTAATCTTTAACTGTTTACTGTTGTTGTTTTCAGAAATGTGAGTTGTCATTTACATTTTGTAAAACTGGAAATAAACATGAGCAACAATCACCATGTGCTTAAAATTATGCTGTTACATTTTCGTTAGCATCTGTAGCTGACACTAATAACCTTTAACATTAATAAGATGTAACATAGAGTGCAATATCTAAATGCAGTATCAAAATATTTATACTGTTACATTTTACATTTTATATTTTAAGCATTTAGCAGACGCTCTTATCCAGAGCGACTTACAAGATGTGCATTAATACATGGTAGGAACAATCATAGTTAGCGCATGAGATCAGTGCAGGAATACAGCAATAGACATCATTGCAGGCATCTGCATACCATACCTGTAACACCAGGAAGGAAAAGGTTAGTGAATTTGGAGTATAGTGTTGAACAAGTAAACAGTGGTGAAGACAATTTAGCTAGATGGACAGAGTTCAGTGGTAGTGGAGTCTGAAGAGGTGGGTTTTGAGTCTCTTGCGGAAGATCGCAAGTGATTCCGCGGTCCTGACCGATTGCGGAAGGTCATTCCACCAGTGAGGGATCAGGACAGGGAAGAGGCGAGATCACGAGGAGCGGCTGCCAGGCGCCCGGAGGGAAGGGACAGTCAGTTTACCAGAGGAGGCGGATCGGAGGGGTCTGGGAGGTGTGTAGGGAGTGATGAGTGACTGGGGGTATGGGGGAGCAGTACCTCTGGCCGCTTGAAAAGCAAGCACCAGTGACTTGAATCTGATGCGTGCTGCGATGGGGAGCCAGTGCAGAGAGGAGAGTAGAGGGGTGACGTGGGTGAACTTCGGCTGGTTGAACACCAGACCCAGCAGCAGCGTTCTGGACTAGTTGCAGTGGCTTGATGGCACAGGCCGGAAGGCCTGCCAGCAAGGAATTGCAGTAGTCCAGACGTGAGATCACCATGGCCTGGACCAGGAGTTGAGTGGCCTCGTGGGTGAGGAACCGTCGGATCCTCCGGATGTTGTGGAGGGAGAAACGGCAGGTCCGAGTGATCGCTGCAATATGGCTCGAAAAGCACAGCTGGTTGTCCAGGGTTACCCCAAGACTCCTGGCCGACTGGGACGGAGACACTATGGAGCCTTCACGGTGACTGACGCATCAATCATCGGGGAGCCCTTCACTGGGAGGAAGAGCAGCTCTGTCTTCCCCAGGTTCAGCTTCAGGTGGTGGGTGGACATCCATGCGGAGATGTCAGCCAGGCATGCAGAGATCCGGGTATCAAATGGAGAGAAGGAGAGAAACAGTTGAGTGTCAACAGCATAACAGTGATAGGAAAAACCATGAGCAGAAATAACAGAGCCAAGTGACTTGGTGTACAGAGAAAATAGGACGGGGCCTAGCACCGAGCCCTGCGGGACTCCGGTAGAGAGGGTGCGGAGAGAGGAGAGGGATCCTCTCCAGGCCACCTGGTAGGACCGGTCAGCCAGGTAGGACTTGAACCATGTCAACGCAGATCCAGAGATTCCCATCTCAACGAGAGATGAGAGCAGGATCTGGTGGTCCATGGTGTCGAATGCCGCCGACAGGTCGAGGAGGAGGAGGACGGAGCTAAGGGATTGGGACTTAGCCCCATGAAGAGCCTCAGTGACAGCAAGGAGAGCAGTCTCTGTGGAGTGGCCTGCTCTGAACCCAGATTGGTTGGGATCAAGCAGGTCGTTCTGTAAGAGATGAGCAGACAGTTGGTTATAGACAGCCCGCTATAACATTTTGGAAAGGAATGGGAGGAGAGAGACAGGACGGTAGTTTGAAATAACAGCAGGATTCAGAGAGTTTTTTGAGGAGGGGGACAACATGAGCACATTTGAGGGAAGAGGGGACAAAGCCAGAGGAAAGAGAGGAGTTAATGACATTGGAGACAAAGGGGAGGATGTCCATAGCAACGGACTGGAAGAGGGGGGAAGGAATGGGATCAAGAGGGCAGGTGGTGGGATGGTGGGAGAGGACAAGTTGAAGGATGTCTGAGTCAGGGAGGGGCGAGAAGGAGGGCAGAGGGGTGAGAGGTTTAGGTAGTGAGATGGGTGAGGGAAAGGTTGGGGGGAAGGAGTTGCGAATGACATCAACCTTCTCGTGAAAGAAGGATGCGAAGTCATCCGCGGTTAGAGAGGAGGGGGGTGGGGGAGGAGGAGGGGTGAGGAGAGAGGAAAACGTAGAGTAGAATTTACGAGGGTTAGAAACTGAAGATTGAATTTTGGAAAGGAAAAATGCAGACTTAGCAGAGGAGAGGTTAGAGGAGAAGGAAGCCAGGAGTGTGGGGAAATCAGTCAGAGCTACAGGGGATTTGGATTTTTTCCATTTCCTTTCTGCCGCTCGCAGTTTCAGTCTGTTAGCCCAAATGGAGTCGGTTAGCCAGAGGGCGGGGGGTCGGAGGCATGCAGGTTTAGTGGATAGAGGACAGTGTGAGTCAAAGGAGGAGGAGAGAGAGGAAAGTAGGGTGGACGATGCTTCCTCAGCAGGTAGCTGAGAGAAGGCATCAGTAGGGGGAAGGGAAGATAGAACGGTAGCCAACAGGGCAGCGGGGGAGAGAGAGCGGAGGTTGCGACGGACAAGGACAGTGGGAGCAAGTGAGGATGGTTTAGGCACAGAGGGGAGGGGAAGAGAGAAAGACAGAAAGCAATGGTCAGACACATGTAGGGGAGATACTGTAATGTTGGGTAATGCACAGTTCCTAGTGAAGATCAGGTCCAGTTGGTTACCGGCCTTGTGGGTGGATGGGGATTCAGCCAGGGTGAAGTCGAAGGACTGCAGAGGTCTGAGAGGTCTCCAGCGGCAGGTTGAAGTCACCGAGAAGTAAGATGGGGGTGCCATCCTCAGGGAAAGTGAGAAGTGAGAAAGAGGAACAATACCAAATCTCCACAAGGGGGAGATCAGTATACCTGTCCCTCCACCTCTACCTGTGGCTCGTGGAGTGCGAGAGAAGGTCTAGGCAGCAGAGAGAGCAGCAGGAGTGGCCGTGTTCTGTGGAGTGATCCACGTCTCCGTGAGAGCCAGGAACTGCAGGGAGAGTAGGGAGGCCTGGGCCGAGATGAAATCGGCCTTCCGGACCGCGGATTGGCAGTTCCATAGTCTGCCTGCTACCACCACGTCCACACCAGGAGATCTGGGAGGGAGGATGAGATTGGAGAGGTTTCGGGTGCGAGTAGAATCTCTCCTTCTAGGCAATCTAGAAGAGGAGACATGGACTGGGATAGGGAGGTAGCATGTAGTGTTAGATGCAGAGGAAGTAGAACAGGGAGATACAAAACTATGATACTTATTGTGCGGCGAGCACTCCCTAGCTGGGCCCCCTTGGTGGACTCCTGCAGGTAGACTCCTCTGTCTTTGTCCGCCGAGTCTTTGTTCGGTGAGGCTAGGAAGGTGAGGCTGCCGCGAAAAGCTGCCACAACTATGGCTGCTTATATGTGGCGAATGCCCCCTGACAGCAATAGAGACTAATTACCAATTCCTTACATTAATCAACTACAGACACGGGTGCTAGGCCTGTTAAAACAAAACCGATTGAAACGCTAAGTATCAATCAACTTTGAACTAAATATTCTAAGCAGCGACTGAAGCTAGTAATCGAGACTAATAAACTGTGGAACAAAAGCAACAAGCTACTAATGAAACTAACAAAGTAATGAGACCTGCTACTGCAACAGGTGAAAACAGGCAGTGAACGCAGAAAACTACACACAAAGTCTAACGCCGGGTAACCAACACTCACTAGAAAGCAACGAGATGACTCTTACCATGGTCAAATGCACCCTGTTACACTCGAAATAACATATATAAGCATATACATTATACAATGCAGTTATGAAAGAAATAAAAGGCAAACTTACAAGCAAAGCCTTTCTCAGGGCAAGAACGGTAAAGAAAAGATTATTTCACCTTGAAAACATACTGCTCTCACAAGCATGGATGTATTAGGTCAGTGTCATTTTTTTTCCCAACCAACTTCTGCCATAACCACACCCCATGAGTACCCCATGTGTAATGCAGACGTTCTGCGCCAATTTCATTGGATGATAGTCAGAACCGCGTCACAGAAGTGCAGATGCAAAGGCCACGCCCACCGTGGGGGGAAAATAAAGCTGCCCCTCCGTTAACTTACATTGTATAAACCCTGTTTTCAGCGATTAATTTAAACTTTTTTTTCACTTGTCATCTCATGGATTAAGCTGCAGTAAAGGCATGGAGAAACATTAATCATTGCATTAGTAATTGCATCAAGCAACCAAATATTTCATTTGTACTACTTAAATGCATTTAAAGTACATCCATTTACACACTTCTGATGCCTGACTGGGGGTTCTTACATGAAAAGTGCTGCGCAACCAAATATTTAATTTTGTACTACTTAAATGCATTTAAAGTACATCCATTTACACACTTCTGACGCCTGACTGGGGGTTTTTACATGAAAAGTGCTGTGCAGCCAAATGTTTCATTTTGTACTACTTAAATGCATTTAAAGTACATCCATTTAACATTTTAAGCATTTAGCAGACTCTCTTATCCAGAGCGACTTACAAGATGTGCATTAATACATGGTAGGAACAATCATAGTTAGCGCATGAGATCAGTGCAGGAATAGAGCAATAGACATCATTGCAGGCATCAGCATACCACACCTGTAACACCTGTAACACCAGGAAGGAAAAGGTTAGTGTGTTGGTTTTTTTACACACTTTACACACTTCTGACACCTGACTGGGGGTTTTTACATGAAAAGTGCTGTTGTTCCAAAACAGTGAAACGTACATGCAAGTAAATGCCAAGAAATAAAACCTGATAGTCTGTTACTTTTTATTTTTAATTTGTATACTTTATTGTCTCAATGAAATACATTTTTAACCCCAGATTGGGAGTGTTAGAATTCATTTACGCTTTTTTTTTTTTCATTGTGACTTTTTTTTTTGACATTGCGACAAAAAAACTAAACAAAGACAGCAACCAAACCAAAACAAAAACAGAAAGACAGACAAACCAAACAAACCTAAGTAGGGTATACAAATTAATCATTTAGAGTTAATAAATCAAAATACAATCCTCCTTTTTTCCCCTTTTCCTCCTTCCTGCTTTACTTGTATTTATTTATCCTATTTATTTATTTACAGAGAGAGAATGCAGAGTAAACAAGTAGAATTAAACAAATCCATCTCATTAGCACAATAAATGACAGGTAACACTGATAAATTAATAGCATAGATGTGTAATTAAAACACATGGAAATCGGGAGGACGAACAGGACTGGATATGTAAACAGAGGCCCCTTACATCGCTCGCTGCTGTCACATAGAGAGAAAGAGAGTGTGTGTGTCTGTCTGTGTGTGTACGAGTGGGAGTGAGGTCTGTAAGTCCCCACAAGGATAGAAAGATGTGAAATTTTCTCAAGTGAGGTCTTTTGCCCGGTCCTCACTTGAAGAAGTGGGGTTCAGGGTTTAGGGTTAAGGTTACAATTAGGGTTAAGGTTAGGGTGAGGGTTAGGATTAGAGGTCCGAGGTCAGAGATTAGGTTTAGGGTTAGGGTTTGGAGTTAGGGACAATGGGATTTTGAATGTAAATCAATGGTCGGTCGTCAAAAGACCTCACTAGTATAGCACTATAAACGTGTGTGTGTGTGTGTGTGTGTGTGTTTATGCTGAGTATGCAAGTGAATAGAGTGTGTGTGTGTGTGTGTGTGTGTGTGACAGTCTGTTACTTTTGATGTGAGCAATTACTTGCCACTGAGTCAGCTAATTTGTGTTGCCCAACCATTTTCAATTTTTCTGCTGAGCAATAAGGATGTTCAGGACCACTGCTCTGTGTCCGGGGACGGCCAGCAGACAGACGCCTCTTGGACCCCAACCTGGTTTTTCGACGGGCAATTGCTGTTGGCTGACACGGGATCATTGGGCCTGGTCGCCTCGCTGCTCGCCGGAGTGCTGCTGCTCTTTTGGATGTCGCGGAAGTGTGGCTTCTGCCAAAGCAGTGCATTGCAGACACCAGCCTTGATGGATTCGATTTTATTTGGTGGTACTGCTTGGCCATTGCAGCAAGAGCCTGATTGTAAGTGACATCCTTTCTACGGCTGCTAATGTCCTCGATCATGCTCTCCACTAGGTTCAGTGTGTCTGTTGAGACATAAGTTTAACTTACAAGACAAACAGTTGTAGTGCAGAATATTGCAGAATCTTGCCATTTGTTTGCACAATTTTGGGATAACAGGCTTACAATTTATTTCAGCCAAAATATAATTCTCAGTACACAAATCAGATTGAAACGGCAATGAAATGAATTATTTATAGATCAGGCATTAAGTTATTATACTGACTCCATTGCTGGTCACTCGGCACAGCATGATGGTCAGCAGCACTTTCAGCTGCCCGCTCCTTCTCTAGACCAGTCCTTGTGTCTCTTTGGCGTGCACTACAACACAACACAGTCCTCCCTCCTATGGACCAGTTAGGTAATGTGTAGGAGGTGATGAATCACTGGTAAGTATGTCGTCGAAAGATTGAAAAGTGATAAATGGCTACAACATTGTGGATCACTTACTCTCTCCAGGTTGACTTGACTGATGCTGATCTGGTCTCAGGGGTTGTAGGAAGTTTGAGGATACTGCAGCTTTAACAGTGGAGAGAACGGCACTCTTGTTACTTAAAATGACAAGACCCACCCTGGGCCTGTTGGATTATGTGTAGGTGGAAATTACTGGCGAATATAGGTAGGTATAAATACGGGTAAGTATAAATACAGGTAGGTATGCGGAGGAAAGATCAAAAGATGATCAACAGCTAACAGGCTCCAACACTGTGGTATATTATCACTTACTCTCTCCAGGTTGACTTGACTGATGCTGATCTGGTCTCAGGGGTTGTAAGAAGTCAAGGGATACTGCAGCTTTAACAGTGGAGGGAATGACACTTGTCACTTAGTAGCTAAGTAATTCCAGGCAGCATTAACTTTAGAGTTGCAGTACTAAACAGTGGATTAACTTTAGATTCACAATTTCAGTATGAAACATATCCACCTGCTTACCTCCTGATGTCATTTTTAGTGGTTCTCTGTGGCTCAGTTGGAAGAGTACAGCGTTGGCAACGCTTAGGTTGTGGGTTCAATCCCCACTGGGGCCACATATACTGAAAATGTATGCATTCACTGCTGTAAGTCGCTTTGGATAAAAGCGTCTGCTAAATGGCGTATATTTTTATATTTTTTTTTTGTAGCTCAACCCTCATCTCTGGTGTTATGGGGAGCAAGTTGTTGGATAAGCAACCGAAGGTCTTTACCACTGCAGCCTGGTGCTTGCATGGTGCCCCTGTGTGACCTCCTGGACAGGTGCAAAGTTCCAGTTCCATGTCCACTGAGTAGGTTTGCCCTGGAGTGGTACCCTTTACCTCAAACCTCCTCTCCCCGATCTATAAAGGCATTAGGAACAAGAATATGCAATAAAACACAACATTCATATTAAGGGGCTCCCGTGTAGCTCAGTCTGTAGAGGCGCTCATCATGAGTGCAGGCTGGGCTCTACAGTCGCAGGTTCGATCCTCGGCCTCGGCTACGTCATCAGCTGACAATGAAAAAAGGAAAAATGGGTGGGAAAAAAAGTTGATAAAAAACCCCATTCGTAATAAGGAAAGCAATGAAGTGAGAAACAAAAAACAAATAATGATTATTTACCTGATGAATGTCAGATGGTTTTATGTTGCTCTCCTGAGGAAGGAACCTTGACCTTTGGAAAGCCTCCCAGCGCCCAAGAGCGACATCAGTCAAGCGGGCTTCATAGTATACCTCGAGTCAGGAGGTCAGCAGGTCGAAAAGCTGTGGCAGATTGAAGGTCTTGGTCCGCTGGAGGATCTTGTCCTTCAAGACTCTCATTGCTGCCTCCACGTAGTTGTTGGTGTTGTTTCCACGTGTTGGCGCGTCCTCCCTGAAGCTGAGAGCCCAACTCTCCCGACGGCTGTAAAGCTTTTCCAGGTAGGTCTTGAACTTCCTGTACCTAAAATCAGTTAAGAACATGGTATTACTATGCGGAAGAAAATAGCAGATATTGAGAAAAATATATCCCAAATACATCCCCAATACAACAGTATGAGATATGAATCCGAAAACCATCAATTAGAAAAGACTAAACTGTGATGAGTATAACTTGCATGTGTAATTATGCAGTAAATGGGAGTAAAGCATGACACAATGCACTTTACTACTAATTTCTGTTCCTAATTCTGCATAAAAGCTTGGCTAGTCCTGTTACACTGCACCAACCTCACAGCAGCTGGATTGGCTAAGGCCTGCATCTCCCTGGCATAGAGTATGTCCTTCACAATGGTGAAGAACGCCTGCCTATCCTTCATGTCTATCCCATGCTTCTTGCTCCACAGCCACCTCCACACTGCTTGGAGTAGGTGAAATGTACAAAGAAGCAGTGTTGCTTCAGGGAAAGCTCAGCCTAGCGCTCCTCTCTCAGCCTTGCTATCATCAGTGAGAAAAAGACGGGGGCCTGCCTGACCTCTCCCAGCAAAAGCATCTTCCTTCATTAACTCCTTCAACAATTCAAGTCCCTCAAAGACTGTGGCCTCATCCTCGCTCTGGGTGAGAATTACCCCCAGTGGCAGACCACCTGCACAAGTGTGTGTGAGGAGTAAGAACACACGACAGATCTCACGGTCCATGTTGCCAGAGGAGTCGATGAAACAAAGTTCACCACTGTGCTTGCTTAGATGGACACGCTTCATTAAGGGGGAGCAGATGGCAACGAGGGGGGTCCCTCCAGAGGACGTCTTCAACTTTGCACACGTCTCTCTGCACTTTTGGTTGTATTCCTCAACCTGCCTCCTTAATGCTGCTACCATCTCTGGCCCTTTCCTCTCACCATACTCCTGCCTGAAGATCTTTTGGTAGAGTCTGTGCAAAAGGTTGTTTTTAGTATGTGTTTAAAAAAAAGGTTTTAGCACAATGAGTACTACCACAAATAACACTTTAAGGATTAAACATCATTTTCATTATCATAACTCATGACTACTAAAAAATACAGAAACTTTCTCTGAATTGTTTTGTTAGGTGTCTTTCTTAAAAACGAATAATGTACCAGTAGCAGAACTGAAGGTCTGGGCAGATGGCTCTGTCAGCCGAGGCATAGATGTACTTCTCGCCGTACTCTGCTTGGAGGTCATTTTTGAGCACTGCCAGGGCAGATGTTGGAGAATGCCCGATCTCAAATAGCCTGGTTAGCGTTTCAATGGCCTTGAAGACCAACCACACAAAAGGTGTTAGAATTTAAAGTATGGAGCAGTTAATTCAAATGATAAATAGTGAATCTGAGTGAACCCACCGACTCACTCTGCCCTCCCCTGTGATGGCTCGCATCAGGGTCACGCTCAGTTTAGCTGGGCAACAGGTGTTTTTGGATGTCCCTTTTGCGTCCGATGTCTCTGATCTTACATTGACGCGGTGCTGGCATTTGTAATCAGCCTGTACAAAGACAATAGGTGTACTTGCAGCTTGCTTTACTTGATCCAAATCATTCTTACCTACACTATATGGCGACACGATTTTTACACCCTACGCGCTTCAGCACTCGGCGGTCCCGTTCTGTGAGCTTGTGTGGCCTACCACTTCGCGACTGAGCTGCTGTTGCTCCTAGACATTTCACTTCACAATAACAGCACTTACAGTTGACCGGGGCAGCTCTAGCAGGGCAGAAATTTGACTAACTGACTTGTTGGAAAGGTGGCAACCTATGACAGTGCCACGTTGAAAGTCACTGAGCTCTTCAGTACGGCCCATTCTACTGCCAATGTTTGTCTATGGAGATTGCATGGCTGTGTGCCTGATTTTATATACCTGTCAGCAATGGGTGTGGCTGAAATAGCCGAATCCACTAATTAAAAGGGGTGTCCGCATACTTTTGGCCATATAGTGTATATACGTAGGTACAGCTGTAATTGTTCATTGTCCATTACGGTTGTTTTTATGACTGTCCCTATTTTTAAGTTTTATTTATTTTCTTTATTTATTATTTCATTTTTGTTATTTAACTTTACAATTTTGACATATTTCTACTTTTATTTTGTATTACTCATGTTTTATTTATTATTTTTATAATCTGTTTATACTATCTTATGTCTTTCTCATACCATATTCTTTTACCTTTACTCTTTTCTCTTCTTTAAAATGTATCTTGTTTTATCATCATTCAGATGTTAAGCACTTTGGGCTGCTTATGTTGTATGAAAGGTGCTATACAAATAAAGTTATTATTATTATTATTATTATTATTATTATTATTATTACTTTAAAGAGAATCCTTTGCCCTTTCCCTGGTCTTGTGACACTGACCCTCCATGTCACAGGAGTGTCCTTTGTCTTTAAAAGCCAGTCTTGAACTTCGGCACGTGGATTCAAATTCACAGTGGTCCCTCAGTGTACGCCCCTTCTCAAAGGAGCATACATGATATTGACACCCAGTTGGTAGCCAGGTCTATGAATAAGAAATGTAGGCCTGCTTATAAGTGTACTGATTGTAGACATGTTGTAAAGTAGCTCATCCATTACTCATGAGCCAGTAAGTCATCTCAGTTATTCTTATCAGCTTTATTGAATACAATCATCATACACTTCTCTTTACTATCTAGGTACAGTTAGGTGTTACGTCCCTTTACTTTGTGTTGGCATTAATTTGTGTTTCCTTTTGGATTTGCCTGCTGCTGTGTTTCCTTGATTTCTCCCTGTTAGGTGGAGATGACGTCACTGCCCTGCTGGGACCTGCGTGAGGACGCACATGGTTTCCAGGGGAACCCTCCAAGCAACGTGACAAGAGAAGATGCGGCTGGACATCGCTTGGCTACATCACGGAGGAGACTTTTAAAAAGACGCGGGACTATATATAGTGGTTGCCACCTGAATGCCATGAGTTCCCTTCCCTTTACGCTTGGTGATTGCGTTACTCTGATTATCCGCCTAGTTGCTAATTAATAAATATTGCTATTCGTATTACCATTTTGGGAACTCCGAGGAGAAGACCTCCCCTATCATCTTCGAGGGTCTGGAACCGCTAGCTGGCTGCCCGGTGAGATCTTGCAACCTGTTTTTGTCTTTTAAAGGACTTTCATGTTATAAATAGAGAGAACAATCATCAAATGTATTCATGTTAATAAATATATGTCTAACTTTTCTATACCACTGTTTCACTGGTACTCCTTACGGGTTGTGGTTATTGATTAAGTGGCTTAGTGTTACGTCCGATATTGTACGCCTGGTTATTACAACGCAGGTTGATTTCTATCCGTAACAATTGGGGGCTCGTCCGAATTGAACCATAAATCGCATATTTCGTTTTGTTTTTCTTCATGCTATTAGGCTAATTTGGGATTTAACATTGTTACTTTGCTTGGTACGTCCCACGGGGATTACAGTGGTGCCAGCTTTGAATTTAGTAACAGTGTTATTTTGCTTTATGCAACATTGTGTCCCGGTTGTAGTAAATAGTTTGTTGTATTCATTTTGAATTACGCTACTTTTCTTAGTAGTGTTTGTATTGCCATTTACCATATACCCGTACCAGTTTATTTTCGGTATTTCGTTGCCGTTGGCAGCAGTGGCAAAACTTGTTCTCTTTTGAATTGAACATTTTGATACATTGCCATGGAGTTCGAACTTGGCAGGTTCCTTGATGACCCGACGATCGAACAGTTCGACAGCTGCAGGAAAGCTGACCTTCTATTGATTGCGGATCATTTTAAAATCGAGGTGCTCCGCTTGGACACCAAACTGGTCATTAAAACCAAAGTTACGGCCGGACTACTTGAGCAGAACTGTCTGAGGACGCTGTCCCTACAGTATCTAGCGTTAAGGTCGAGAGCCCTGGCGCTACTCTTCAAGCTCGATAATTCGAGCTGGAGTTGAAACAATTAGCATTGAGGGAGAAAGAGTTAGAGTTGGATGCTCAGGGTGCGATATTAGCGGATGAGTTTACGATTACACGTCTGGGCATGTTTGGGGAAAAGTCTCCACCACGTAATAACTACGTCACTCCCCGGGGGAATTCCCCAGATGGCTATGCCGGTCCGTCGAAACCCAGTTATCCCGCCTCTGGTAGAAAGATGGAGGATTCTGAGGGTAAATTGAAGGTTGTGTGCAATTATTGCAAGAAGCCAGGTCATGTCCTGGCTGATTGTTATGCCCTGATGAGGAAAAAGGAATCTTCAAAAGGGGTTACTCTTGTGAACACGTTTTTGCCTGAGCTTGAACTTGGCGGCATATTACCCCTTAATAACGATAGTGCTCTTAAGGATTTTGCACCGTTCATTATGGACGGTTCTGTGTCGTTGGCTGATGATCCTGGGGTTTCAAAGCCGGTTAGGATACTGAGAGACACCGGAGCAGCACAGTCGTTTATTTTGAAGGATATTTTGCCCCTGTCTGAGAGGTCATCCATAGGGACAAGTGTCCTTGTGCAGGGTTTTGAGATGGGTTACCTTAACGTGCCGTTACATGGCATTCTGTTAAAATCGGATCTCGTGACTGGTCGCATTGCTGTAGGTGTGCGACCCAGTCTTCCTGTGGAGGGAGTGTCCTTCATTCTGGGGAACGATTTGGCAGGAGGCAGAGTTTTGGCTAGTCCTGAGGTAACTCCTGTCCCTCTTGTCAATGACCCTGACGAACTAGTGCAGAAATGTCCTGACATTTTCCCTTCTTGTGCTGTCACCCGTGCAATGTCTAAGCGATCTGAGAATGACAATAAGAAGTCTTGTGATGTTCCCGTGTTAGATGACGCTTATGACTTAAGTGACTAATTCTTTGGGAAGCTGGAGCATGGAGCACAGACAACCCCTACTGGGGCAGACGGGGATGACAAAGCGCTTGCAGATGTAGACAGGAAGGCTGATTGTGTCGACGAGCTCGAGAAGCTGTGTCTGGCGCAAGAACAGTTGATAGTGGAGCAGAAGAGAGACACCAATATTTCCTCTCTCTTTGAGAGTGCAATTCCTGAGTTGGAAGTTTCATCAGTGTCCACTGGGTATTTTGTTGACGCTTCAGTTCATGACGACTGGCGCACTGTCCATCAAATGGTAGTTCCGTCTGCTTATCGCAAGGAGATACTTGGCCTTGCTTATGATAGCTGCCTTGCTGGACATTTAGGCGTGAACAAGACCTATGACCGTGTGTTGAAGCACTTCTTTTGGCCTGGGTTGAAAAAGGACGTTGTCAGATACTGTCAGACTTGTCCTATGTGCCAGCTTATGGGGAAACCGAATCAGAAAATTCCCCCAGCCCCGTTGTACCCCATTCCAGCATTTCGAGAACCGTCTGAAAGGGTATTTATTGATTGCGTTGGTCCGATACCACGGACTAGGACGAGTAACCAGTATCTGCTCACTGTAGAGTGCGCGTCTACCCCTTTCCCCGAGGCGATAATGGCGCCGGTTGTCGTTAAAGCACTCGTTAATTTTTTTTTCTTGTTAGGGCTACCTAGGCTCCACTTTTCGTCCCTTAGTGGTGTTGACTGATCATAACCCACTTGTTTATCTTAACCGCATGTGAAACAACAATCAGCGTCTCATGAGGTGGAGTTTATTTTTACAGGGTTATGATCTAGACACATCCGCGGACGGGATAATGTTGTCTCTAATGCCTTGTCCTGGACGTACAAATGTTACAATAAATAAATTATCACGTTCAGACCTTGATTATAAAAATGTTCATATAGACATACAATATGGGTTTAAGAGATCGGGAGTGTTTAATTTATTTATTGTCTTAAGGGTGGGGGTGTTATGTCCCTTTACTTTGTGTTGGCATTACTTTGTGTTTCCTTTTGGATTTGCCTGGTGCTGTGTTTCCTTGATTTCTCCCCGTTAGGTGGAGATGATGTCACTGCCCTGCTGGGACCTGCGTGAGGACGCACATGGTTTCCAGGGGAACCCTCCAAGCAACGTGACAAGAGAAGATGCGGCTGGACATCGCTTGGCTACATCACGGAGGAGACTTTTAAAAAGACCCGGGACTATATATAGTGGTTGCCACCTGAATGCCATGAGTTCCCTTTACGACATTGTTAATTACAGCTTGGTGATTGCGTTACTCTGATTATCCGCCTAGTTGGTAATTAATAAATATTACTATTCGTAATACCATTTTGGGAACTCCGAGGAGAAGACCTCCCCTATCATCTTCGAGGGTCTGGAACCACTAGCTGGCTGCCCGGTGAGACTTTGGAACCTGTTTTTGCCTTTTAAAGGACTTTCATGTTATAAATAGAGAGAACAATCATCAAATGTATTCATGTTAATAAATATATGTCTAACTTTTCTATACCACTGTTTCACTGGTACTCCTTACGGGTTGTGGTTATTGATTAAGTGGCTTAGTGTTACGTCCGATATTGTACACCTGGTTATTACAACGCAGGTTGATTTCTATCCGTAAACAATTGGGGGCTCGGTCGAATTGAACCATAAATCGCATATTTCGTTTTGTTTTTCTTCATGCTATTAGGCTAATTTGGGATTTAACATTGTTACTTTGCTTGGTACGTCCCACGGGATTACAGTGGTGCCAGCTTTGAATTTAGTAACAGTGTTATTTTGCTTTATGCAACATTGTGTCCCGGTTGTAGTAAATAGTTTGTTGTATTCATTTTGAATTACGCTACTTTTCTTAGTAGTGTTTGTATTGCCATTTACCATATACCCGTACCAGTTTATTTTCGGTATTTCGTTGCCGTTGGCAGCAGTGGTAAAAACTTGTTCTCTTTGAATTGAACATTTTGATACATTGCCATGGAGTTCGAACTTGGCAGGTTCCTTGATGACCCGGCGGTCAACAGTTCGACAGCTGCGGGAAAGCTGACCTTCTATTGATTGCGGATCATTTTAAAATCGAGGTGCTCGCTTGGACACCAAACTGGTCATTAAAACCAAAGTTACGGCCGGACTACTTGAGCAGAACTGTCTGAGGACGCTGTCCCTACAGTATCTAGCGTTAAGGTCGAGAGCCCTGGCGCTACTCTTCAAGCTCGATAATTCGAGCTGGAGTTGAAACAATTAGCATTGAGGAGAAAGAGTTAGAGTTGGATGCTCAGGGTGCGATATTAGCGGATGAGTTTACGATTACACGTCTGGGCATGTTTGGGGAAAAGTCTCCACCACGAATAACTACGTCACTCCCGGGGAATTCCCAGATGGCTATGCCGGTCGTGAAACCCAGTTATCCCGCCTCTGGTAGAAAGATGGAGGATTCTGAGGGTAAATTGAAGGTTGTGTGCAATTATTGCAAGAAGCCAGGTCATGTCCTGGCTGATTGTTATGCCCTGATGAGGAAAAAGGAATCTTCAAAAGGGGTTACTCTTGTGAACACGTTTTTGCCTGAGCTTGAACTTGGCGGCATATTACCCCTTATCCGCGATAGTGCTCTTAAGGATTTTGCACCGTTCATTATGGACGGTTCTGTGTCGTTGGCTGATGATCCTGGGGTTTCAAAGCCGGTTAGGATACTGAGAGACACCGGAGCAGCACAGTCGTTTATTTTGAAGGATATTTTGCCCCTGTCTGAGAGGTCATCCATAGGGACAAGTGTCCTTGTGCAGGGTTTGAGATGGGTTACCTTAACGTGCCGTTACATGGCATTCTGTTAAATCGGATCTCGTGACTGGTCGCATTGCTGTAGGTGTGCGACCCAGTCTTCCTGTGGAGGAGTGTCCTTCATTCTGGGAACGATTTGGCAGGAGGCAGAGTTTTGGCTAGTCCTGAGGTAACTCCTGTCCCTCTTGTCAATGACCCTGACGAACTAGTGCAGAAATGTCCTGACATTTTCCTTCTTGTGCTGTCACCCGTGCAATGTCTAAGCGATCTGAGAATGACAATAAGAAGTCTTGTGATGTTCCCGTGTTAGATGACGCTTATGACTTAAGTGACTAATTCTTTGGGAAGCTGGAGCATGGGCACAGACAGCCCCTACTGGGGCAGACGGGGATGACAAAGCGCTTGCAGATGTAGACAGGAAGGCTGATTGTGTCGACGAGCTCGAGAAGCTGTGTCTGGCGCAAGAACAGTTGATAGTGGAGCAGAAGAGAGACACCAATATTTCCTCTCTCTTTGAGAGTGCAATTCCTGAGTTGGAAGTTTCATCAGTGTCCACTGGGTATTTTGTTGACGCTTCAGTTCACGACGACTGGCGCACTGTCCATCAAATGGTAGTTCCGTCTGCTTATCGCAAGGAGATACTTGGCCTTGCTTATGATAGCTGCCTTGCTGGACATTTAGGCGTGAACAAGACCTATGACCGTGTGTTGAAGCACTTCTTTTGGCCTGGGTTGAAAAAGGACGTTGTCAGATACTGTCAGACTTGTCCTATGTGCCAGCTTATGGGGAAACCGAATCAGAAAATTCCCCCAGCCCCGTTGTACCCCATTCCAGCATTTCGAGAACCGTCTGAAAGGGTATTTATTGATTGCGTTGGTCCGATACCACGGACTAGGACGAGTAACCAGTATCTGCTCACTGTAGAGTGCGCGTCTACCCCTTTCCCGAGGCGATAATGGCGCGGTTGTCGTTAAAGCACTCAAGTTTTTTTAATTTTTTTCTTGTTAGGGCTACCTAGGCTCCACTTTTCGTCCCTTAGTGGTGTTGACTGATCATAACCCACTTGTTTATCTTAACCGCATGTGAAACAACAATCAGCGTCTCATGAGGTGGAGTTTATTTTTACAGGGTTATGATCTAGACACATCCATGAGACGGGATAATGTTGTCTCTAATGCCTTGTCCTGGACGTACAAATGTTACAATAAATAAATTATCACGTTCAGACCTTGATTATAAAAATGTTCATATAGACATACAATATGGGTTTAAGAGATCGGGAGTGTTTAATTTATTTATTGTCTTAAGGGTGGGGGTGTTATGTCCCTTTACTTTGTGTTGGCATTACTTTGTGTTTCCTTTTGATTTGCCTGGTGCTGTGTTTCCTTGATTTCTCCCGTTAGGTGGAGATGATGTCACTGCCCTGCTGGGACCTGCGTGAGGACGCACATGGTTTCCAGGGGACCCTCCAAGCAACGTGACAAGAGAAGATGCGGCTGGACATCGCTTGGCTACATCACGGAGGAGACTTTTAAAAAGACCGGGACTATATATAGTGGTTGCCACCTGAATGCCATGAGTTCCCTTTACGACATTGTTAATTACAGCTTGGTGATTGCGTTACTCTGATTATCCGCCTAGTTGGTAATTAATAAATATTACTATTCGTAATACCATTTTGGGAACTCCGAGAGAAGACCTCCCTATCATCTTCGAGGGTCTGGAACCACTAGCTGGCTGCCCGGTGAGACTTTGGAACCTGTTTTTGCCTTTTAAAGGACTTTCATGTTATAAATAGAGAGAACAATCATCAAATGTATTCATGTTAATAAATATATGTCTAACTTTTCTATACCACTGTTTCACTGGTACTCCTTACGGGTTGTGGTTATTGATTAAGTGGCTTAGTGTTACGTCCGATATTGTACACCTGGTTATTACAACGCAGGTTGATTTCTATCCGTAACATTAGGTCAAATGGTAATTAGGTAGCTAACCTGCCAGGTTAGTTGGGCTGACTGACCTTTAACTCTGCGTGTAGCTCGACAAATCGTCTCTCATATCCTCCTGGCAAGATGTCCAGGAATCTTGGCTTGATGATCTGATGAAGGAAAGATTAAAAATGACTAATCATAGTTATCGGCAGATAGCATCCACTATCAATATGATTTCGATGATAGAAGATATATTATCTAGCTAACGTTAGGCGTTAGCTATATGATAGGTGAAGATGGCCTTTAGAAGCCCCTTTCTGGTTTTTTTCTGTTCCGTCCAGGAATCTTGGCTTGATGATCTGATGAAGAAAAGATTAAAAATGACTAATCATAGCTATCGACAGATAGCATCCACTAACAATTTGATTTCGATGATAGAATATATATGATCTAGCTAACGTTAGGCGTTAGATATATGATAGGTGAAGATGGCCTTTAGAAGCCCCTTTCAGTTTTTTTTCTGTTCCGTCCAGGAATCTTGGCTTGATGATCTGATGAAGGAAAGATTAAAAATGACGAATCATAGCTATCGACAGATAGCATCCACTAACAATTTGATTTCGATTATATAAGATATATGATCTAGCTAACGTTAGGCATTAGATATATGATAGGTGAAGATGGCCTTTAGAAGCCCCTTTCTGGGTTTTTTCTGTTCTAAATAAGTGTCGTTTTGATCATCCATTTATAACGCTGAAGGCGAAGTTAGCAGACGACAACCAATTCGCACTGAAGGCGAAGTTAGCAGATGACAACCAATGAAATTGATGCGGACGGTCTGTCAGAAACATGGGGGGTGGTTATGGCAGAAGTTGGTTGGGGAAAGAAATTACGCATTAGGTCACAAGTATAGTACACTTCCTGGTTTGAAACGTGATCTAAGTCATGTGAACACACTTCACAAAAGAAACACTTCTACAACAAATAAATTCAGAAATAAATGCAATGCAATGCCATGAAACGTCCACTAGGTGCTTCCAATGAATAAGATATACTAAGGTATACCATGACACACGTTCATATCTCAATCGTGAATTTTGAAGCTGTTATGTGTTTTTTAAAAGTAAGCTGCTAACAAGTTGCTATAATTCAACGTCATTACATTACAGCTAGGTGGCTAGCTATGAATAAGCATTGCTTGCTCAGCTGTACAACTAGCTAGCTGGCTAGCTACGAACATAATATATAAATTGCCTGCAGCTGGCTAGAATTTCTGAAATGTAGCTACAGCTAGCTGGCTAGCTACGAACATAATATAAGAATTATAATATATAATTATATTATAATTATATAGCCAGCTAGCTACGAAGATAATAAAATGCATTGTCTGTTCAGCTGTACAGCTAAGTTAGCTGCCTAGCTACGAATATAATATATGGATCGCCTGCTTAGATGGCTAGTATTTTGTGTCACTTTGTGTAATTTTAGGTAGCTTTAGGCTCTGCCAGGTAGTGAAAGGTGCAGCCAAGCTATGAATATATTGCCTGCTCAGCAGGCTAGCACGCAACTGAAATTATAGGGGAATTGGTCAGATTAAGCTAAAATATACAGCTAGCGAGCTGGCTAACTACAAACAAAATAAATGCATAGCCTGCTCAGCTTTGGTCTTCTGATTTGCTGTCAAACTAGCTATTGAAACAGCCATGATCACCAGCAAGGTTACAGCAGAGATAGTTAACAGAGAAACCAGCTAGTTCAATGCAGGAGGACTGTTACGTTATATATTCCAAGTATACGTTGCACTTATTCTGTCCTACATAGACTACTACAGGCAACGGTGAGCGTTTGCTATTATCCATGTCTTTGGAGACATTCTTTTATTTTTTGACAAAATATAGGCCATTTACAAGACAAGTCAAGTATCAAAGATGAGAGATGTAAACAGAGGAAGAAATGTTGGATTCACCTATCTTTGACTTGTATTTAAACAAAGTTTAAGTTTAACACCCTTATGGTGTTGGTAGAGGGAGGGGTGTGCCCGGGGTTACTCCTATGCCTTATGTGTGTGGGTTTGCTAGGGGTGGGCCCATTACTTCCACACCTGTTACTGAACATGAGGGAGCCACACAAACACATGCTGTGAATCAGCCACATGATGCCTCTGATGATTCAGTGAGTTTCCCAGCCCATAACAATGTGACGATGGAGCTGCTCAGTGATCTAGTGAAGCAGATAGGGAGCAGTATTAGTGAGAATATCGTCAACTGTCTGGAGTCCAGGGGTTTGGGTGGTCTAGTCAGCGTGAGCCAACCGTGAATGTGGATAGTCCCAGAGTTGCTGACCTGTCTAGGGTTAACCTCATAGTTAAGCTTGATGTGAAAGAGCCACCAGTCTTCAGAGGGGATGGTACGGATAGGGTGTCCATACATGAGTGGGAGGAATCTGTTAAGGGTTACCTTAGGAAGAGTGATGTAATAATACTACAAGACCAAGCTGATGAAGTGTTGGGTAGATTGCAGGGGAGGGCCCGTGATGTGGTTAGGATTGGACTGCGAAGCAATCCCTTGGTTGTCCTTAGTGAAGGCCCCAGACCCATATTTGACATTCTCAAACAGCATTTCAGTGAGACAGTATCCTCTTGCATGCCCTTGGCGGACTTTTACGCCACTCACCCCTTTCCTTTTGACTACTGGATCCGGCTCAACAAAGCCATTGATAAAGGCAGAGGACACTTTGAAGAGGCAGGGTAAAACCCTTGAAAACCTGGCTCGCGAGGTGACAGTGATGTTCATTCACCACTGTCCTGACCCTGAGCTCGCTCTGGTATTCAAGTGTAAACCATTGGAGGAGTGGACTGCAGGGGAAGTGCAGGCGAGGCTTGATGAGTGTCAGAGAGAGCATAGGCTCAAGCAGCGTCAGCCCACATGTCTTGCTGGTGGCGTAGTGTCTCCTGTTAGGCCCACAAGGGTGTTGCACGTGTGTGATCAGACTGCAGAGAAGCCTGCTGCCACACAGCCACCTCTGGTCCCCGCTCAGCCAACTGAGAGCCAGTCCCTGGAGCGTGTGATCGCCTTACTCGAACATGTCCTGGAACAGGGGTTCTCTCAACGGAATGACCCACCCCGTAGATTCCAACAGAGGCCAAGAGATGCTGACAATTTGCGAGGCCCATGCCAAATCTGTGGAAATGTGAACCACTCCACAGTTGCGCACTGTCGTATCAATCGTCTGTGCTTTGTCTGTCATGCCCCTGGCCATGGGGCTGCAGTGTGTACAGTGTCCCCCTCACCCAGCTCAGGACCTGCTCAGCCAAGCAGCAACCGTCCTGGTCGGCAGGAAAACTAAACGGCCCACATGAGGAGGGGACCAGTGGAGGGCCAGTGAAATTGTCCCCAATGAATGATGTTGATTTAGAATCTGTTTACTCACAGTTTTGTGCTTCTGTCGAGGACAAGTCTCAAGTGATACTCCAGAACACACAGTAGTTGAGCTCGCATGACAATCTGATTTACACTACTGTTTTAGTCCAGGGCAGAGTAGAACTTAAAGCCATGGTTGATAGTGGGTCCATGGCCTGCACTTTGAGCTCACATGCTCTGTCCCTGCTTGAGAAAGCTGATGTACTTACCCCTGATACACTGTCACCTACATCAGTCACCCTGGTTGGTTGTGGTAGACTGAGCCCCCTTGGGGTGTGCGATCTCCAGATGAAAGTGTTTGGTTGCAGCATCTTAGTCCCGACCCTCATTGTTGATGGACAAGGTGATGATCTTATATTGGGCAGTAATGTCATCAAGCATCTTATTCATGTGAAGAACACATCAGGAGACTATAGAGAGAGGATGTCAAGCTCAGATCAAGCTGATACGGAGGGAGGAGGGAAGAGGAAACTAGCGGATCGGTGGGAGGGTCATCTCTATGTCGTCACTGAGAAGAACGAGGGTGTCCACACGTTCAAGATCAGGAACAGTGAGACAGGAGTATAGAAAGTGGTCCACCGCAAACTGATAATGCCAGTGAACTTCCTGCCTGTTCAGGGTGGGTCTGAAGTGGTTTCCTGTGAGACAGACATCACCGAGGATGTTGAAGATCCCAGTGAAGATATCGCGGAAGTGGACTCAGTGGCTGCAACTAGTAGGGACTCTAATGACAGGACAGTGACGTGGGTCTCTGAGCTACCAGATCCCGGAGATGATCAGTCAGATGCCTCAGAGGATGTCCACTCTATGGATGGGATGATGACGGACCGAGAGACAGACAAGGATGCTTCTTCCAGTGTAGCTGTTGACACTGTGTGCACCACTGACCCCGTACCTTGGACTCCGCCACATGTAGACACCCAGCATAGCTCTGACAGGAGTCCTTTAGTGTGTGTTAGTCCCTCACAAGTTTATTTTGTGCCTCTGGCAAGTGCATGTGCTTTAGATAGTCGCTCTAGGTGTGGGAGGGTGTTGAGGCCTGTTAGGAGACTCATAGAGTCTATGCTGATAGAGAAATTCTGTTTCTGCTAAAAATAGTTTTTGAACCTCTTCTCACGTTGGCACAAGGTGTGGCGCTGTGCCAAAAGAGATAGGCAGCAAGCTGTGTGTTTCTTAGGACTGTTTTTGCAGAGAGCTAGCTAAAACCGCCACAGTCGAGGTCAGAGCAGTGTGCCTTGCCAAAAGATACGAAGTTCTCCCAGAGATGGAAAAATACAGTCTTGTAACTGGTGTGTGGGCGAGGCTAAAACATCTGTCTGAGGGTAGCTAATGTGTATAAGTTTTCTCCCCGGAATTGATTTGTTCATTGCCTGGCAGGGAGGCGGTGAACCCCGAATGCATTTGGTTGAATAAACTCTTTTGAATATTGGTTGAATGTTCTGTTTTCTCATTTGGTGCAAGTGTTCTCCATTCACTTTGAAGGTCTTCTGAATTTCGTGAACCTAACAATTGGGGGCTCGTTCCGGGATCCCAATATCTCACCGCACTGGCGCAGAGGAAGGGCGTGACGTCTGAACCGTGCACGGGGCTTGTCTGGGACAAGTTTTTGAAAGTCCTCAGTCCGGATCGCCCAGGATCCTTGGATAATTAGCGAGGCCAGACAGAGCAACGTTCCTCTGGAAGCGCGGTGAGTGACTGGATTTTTCCGAATTCTATTTAAAGATAAAAGTGTGATATTGAACCTAGAGCCTTGCCATAAAAGTGAGTGACAGAACATAGGTGTGACCATGGGAAAGTGTAATAGCAAAGGTGGTTGTTGTTGTTGTTGTTGTAAGAAAGAAAGTGATGGTTAAGTTTACCTGTCTCAGGATTCAAGGGAAATGGAATTGAGGTTTACGGGGGCAGGAGATAGGTGTGAGCATGTGGAAAGAAAAGTTTGGGTTTGATGGGAAGTTGCAGGTCCAGCAATGTGGCAAGCCTAATGAAAAAATAATAATTTGAAAAAAAGAAAAAAAATGTAAAAAACTGTTTGGAAAGGAAGGTAAGCAGTACACAAGCCTTGTTCGTGGAACTGTTCTCCTAAAACCATAAAGTGAAAATAGTGAGCGTGGAACTTTTTAGTGGCGGGGGTTGTATGCCTAATTGGGTGGTGGCACTCCCGGTCTCCGGGACGGGGTTCAAGTCCCTGCGGCGGTGTATGCCTAATTAGGTGGTGACACTCCCGGTCTCCGGGACGGGGTTCAAGTCCCTGCGGCGGTGTATGCCTAATTAGGTGGTGGCACTCCCGGTCTCCGGGACGGGGTTCAAGTCCCCGAGGTGTCTCCAATTTGTTGGGTTGGAGCCTAACGCGCCGAAAACGGCACACGTGAGGAACTGTTTTCTAAGTGGTATTAGGCGAGAGGCTTAAAGTGTAAGGGTTACGCGTGGAACTTCTTAGTGGGAGGTTTGAGGTTTGACAAATAATTTATTATTATAAGTGTTTGTGAACAATTGCCTCTGGGATTTACCTGGGGAGAATTTACAAAAGAAATTAAAAGTAGCAGAGTGTTTATTCATAGTATGAGTGAATAAAAAATGAATGTGACATGAATGCAATTGCGCCTGAGTATGAGTGAATAAAAGTGTGCGTAAAAATGTTTGGACTGTGTGCAAAATAAAACCGAAATGATAATGGCGTACCTAACCCGTCTTAAAAAAGTGTTTAATGCTACCAGTGGTCTTGAGCCACCTGCAAATAATAACGATGGGGTTTATGAACAACAGCCTCACTCCTGCATTAACAATGTTAATTAAAAGACATGTAATTACGTGGGCAACGTGCCGATTGTGATAATAGAACATGCTATTCACTTTGAGCGAACGGCTAGGGAAGACCAATTAAAATGAAACAAAAAAATACTATTGAATGTGACGAAAATGGGTTGTCTGTCACGTCACCTGAATAGGTACTATTGGAAATAGTTTGGGGAATTCTATACAATTGATAGATTGGTATTACACATGGGAATTGATATACTGCCAGTCATGCACAACTGTGTGAATTTATTCCGTCCGAGCAGACAGCCCCAGCAAACTCTTATAGCACTGCTCTCTTCTTACCCCTGACTAAGACATTTAGAATATGAGTGTTTCTGGAACATGCCGCAAATAAACGAAACGAGATGTTTAGGCACCATATATAGTTGACCGAAATTTACTGGAATTCTAGTAAACTTGAGTGAAGAGCAGAAATGATTATTTGAACAAATCAGGCAGCCGCATATTTCATTATCGAAAATGACCGAATGTGAATGGGAAGATGTGGGTTCTTGGGTTAGAGAAATGCCGCCTGGTAGGGAGTGCAGACAGAAATCCAAGGTTGTAAAAATATCATTCTTTGCTTCTTTGCCTGTACAACGCTGTGTGCATACACAACTGAAATTTGAACCGTACAGCACGCTGCTAGTTCTTTCCGATGACCATCCTAGTTTACATCAGATAAATAATTAGGTATTGTATGATGTTCTGCAAACACTCTGGGCTCAAAATAAAAAAAGAAAAGAAAAGTAAAAAATGACGCATTCATTGTAGACAGCGAAGAATCTGAAAATGAATGATCCATCTGATCTGCACTGTACTATGTACATTTTACATTTTAGGCATTTGGCAGTATCTGTGATACATTTTTTTAAAAACTCCTCCTGTATGTAGACAACATATTGAATTGCTCTCCTTCTCGGGAGAAGGCATGTTTGGACTTTCTGGCCTCACAAGGCCACAAGATAAGCAAGGGGATGCTGCAGTGGTGTCTGCCAGAAGTAAAATATCTGGCAGAGCCTTTCAGGATAGGAAAACAGCGATACTGCAGGCCCCAAAGCCTAAAACAAACAAACAAAACAAAAAAAACATGATGTTTTTCTTAGGAATGATACATTTCTGCCGAACCTGGATATGTAATTATGCACAATTGACGCAGCCACTGTTAGATTGTATTTACAGCGAACCAATGGAGGCTCGAGATCCAATCAAATGGACTCCTGAAGTCAACAAAGCCTTTGAACAGGTAAAACAGGTTTGGAGGTAAGCAAAGACCAATTGCTTATTACTCCACAGAACTGGATCCTGTAGCACGAGGACTGCCATGCTGTCTACAAGCTGTAGAAGCAGCAGCATTAGCAGTAAAAGCCTCACAAACCATAGTGTTATATCAACCATTGACACTGATGGTACCACATGTAGTTTCTGTATTACTACTGCAAACAAAACATACATTCTTGTCACCAGCAAGACAGCTGAGCTGTATGGCAACTCTACTAACAGCTCCTAATCTAACAATTGTAAGATGCACCACACTTAATCCGGCTACCTTGCTGACAACTGCTGAGGATGGAGATCCTCACGATTGTGTAGATGAAACATCTAGGTCTGTGGCAGCACAGTTAATGGACACACCCATTCATGATGCAGAAGTAACATTCTATGTGGATGGATCCTGAAAAAAGAATGACTTCAATAGGCAAACCAATAATACATGCACCAGTGATACTGGAACTGATTGCAACATTACAGAAACCCAAAACACTGACGAGATGTAAATGTGCAGCACATACGAAAAGAACAGATGAGGTGTCCCTGGGGAATGCATTCGCAGACTCTGCTGCAAAAGAAGCAGCTGCAGACACTCTCTTGAGAGACATGCAACATGAAGCAGGGGTACCAGATAAAAGGATGTGGGGCAACCAAAAATGTACTGAGAACGAAACTGGCCTGTGGGTGGGCCCAGAAAAGAAACCTGTATTACCGAGATCTTTGTTTACCATAGCTGCAGAGTTGAGTCATGGCATATGCCATGTCTCAAGAGGAGGGAGGGTAGATATGATAAACAAACGTTATACAACGTTTGGATTGAGAAACTAAAAAAAAAAAAATTGTAAAAGGTGTTGAACATGTTTTGACTATTTGAATCTTGGATGATGGATTTCATCCACCTCACACCAAGTGAGGGGAAAAAGAGCTGCTTAGTAATGATACCTTACCTCAAAAATTGATGCACAAACTGTGGCAAAAATAATTTGTAGAAAAATAATACCTAGATGGGAAAAGCCTATCACCTACTGCAATTTGGAGATAGAATATCAGAGGATAATCCCACATTGGCAGAGTATATGAAGAAAATGTTATCTAATAAACAAGAAATGTGTAAACTCTTACAGCTGGAATACCAGAAGAAAAGCTGCAGGTTGGGGACTGGGTACTGATTAAAGATCCAAGGCACAAGGCGTGGCATCAACCAAAGTGGAAAGGGTCATATCAGGTGCTACTAACAACTCCAACAGCAGTAAAGATTGCCGAGCGATCCACCTGGGTGCATCTGTCCCACTGTAAAAAGGTAACAAAGGGTGAGTAGGTACCTAAAAGAGTTGTGCTCAGAAGGGAGAAGTCCGGCTACAAAGGGAGGTGTGAAATATAGAACACACCTGTCTCAAAACCGGTGAAGCAAACAACCCTCTTACTGGGATTTAGACACAGCTATGGCGAACCTCCAGTGGCGGGCAGTGGGGTCTTTGACCATATTGATGATAATCACGGTATAAGAGGGAAGAGATTTGTAAAAGCACAGCACAGAGCGTAAACAAGACCAACTGTTATGTATGCACACATCTACACTCTAGCCTTTGGGTAAACTAAGCATTGTGAGCAGATTAGTGGTAGGAATGGATGAGCAGTGTTGGGCTGAATGGCCTGTTCTCGTCTTCCCCTTATGTTATGTTATGTTATCTACCGGCATCATCCATAGCACCAAGGGTGACTGTGGACCAACCCCCGGGAATTGGAATAAATGTGTCCTGGACTGTAACATGTGCCATAGGGCTCTCAACTCATACAGGAACACTTAAATACTTTGACCCAACTCACAAAATCACAACCAAAGTGAACTGCTACGAATATACTGACGGGAATAAATTGCACTGATTGACAAGGTTTATTACAAACCTCACGACAGGGTGGTTGACGTGACGCTCCATTTTTGTGTTCATGGTGACAAATATTAATAATAATTGGTAATATTTTATTAAAATCTCTGATTTTATAAACTGTTCAATTTTATTTAACTAATACATCTGTAAAAAATGAGCATTTTAATTCAAATTGGTCAATATTTTGTTTTAAACATGACATTTGTCCACCGGTGTGACTGTCCTGGGTAGCATTGCTAATCTTAAAACTACTGTAACTAAATGAAAAATGACACTAAATACATAAAAACACTTGAATATATATAGTAGGAGTGTAAACTTAATGAAACTATAGGTTATAAGGCTTAAGGTCACCAATTAAAATAATTATGACACATTACATTTTGTCCTCAAAACTGGTGTCCACCTGGTGTGACACCATTCTGTAGATATAAAACAGGGATTAATTTGGGCACCCTATTACTGAGAGGGTCCTTCTTCATCCAGGAAGTACAGAAGACATCACTGGACCACATGGACTCTACACAAGGTGAGTTCTGTCTCAAATATTTTCATAATATTGCTATTTCCGTGTACTGTTGGAAATGGGATCACTTACGCAGTCCTTTGGTGTGACGTTATTTAAGTATTGATCTGAATTTTTTATCAATAAATATTTATTGACTATAAAAAGAATGTAAACCTTACACTGTTAGCTAGGGTTGAAGACTGTCAGTCATATAGCTAGGCCGCAAACTGGCCTTGATCTTGAAAATGTCCACTAGTGTGACGGCACTGTCCTATAGTGTGACAGCGTCACACTGGTGGAAATGACTGTCACACCAGTGGACATAGGCTGTATCAAGGGGTAGAAACTAGGGATGTTGATGGCTAACCATTCATTATGAATTAACCGGATATATCTTATCGGTTTAACGGTTATATATTGTAGTGTGCGTTGTACACTGCTGTGATGGGACAAAATTAAATCGACATCCCTAGTAGAAACCCATCCCGCTCTCCTTCCAAACCTCCCTACCTCCCTACCTCCATTCAAACCTCCCCCAACCTCCCTCCCTCCCCTCTTCCATCCCTTCTAACCTCCCCCAACCTCCCTCTCTCCCCCCAACCTCCCCCTCCTCCCCTCCCGCCAAATCCCCCCAACCTCCCTCCATCCCCCCTCCTTCCTCACCTCCACCCAACCCCCCCCTCCCCCCCCCCTCACCTCCCTCCCTCCCCCACCTCCCTCCCTCCCCCCAACCTCCCTCTCACCCCCCAACCTCCCTCACCCTCCTACTCCCCACAACCTTCCTAACCTACCTCCCCCTCCTCCCTCCTAACCTCCCCCTCCCAATCAACCTCCCTCCTTCTTCACCTCCCTCGCTCCTAACCTCCCGTCTCCCAACTCCTAACCTCCCGTCATCCACACAGTAGTGGCTTACACATCCACAGGCTCACAATGCTATGCCACAATCTCTGACTCTGTCAGCCACAACGAACGTGCTGTGTGGGCCCATCTCAAACCAGTGGTACATGAAGTAATAGAAAACTCTGGCCGCAAGATTGACACGCTTCATGTGTTAAGTGATGGTCCGGTCACACAGTATCGAAACAAGGCAAACTGTTACCTTTTAAGCAGTGTACCCTATACATGGGGGCTGAAGCGAATCACCTGGAACTACTCAGAGAGAGCCCATGGGAAAGGTGCTCCAGATGGAGTTGGGGGAGCAGTGAAACGAATGGCAGACAACCACGTCCATGGCGGGAAAGACATACAAAGCCCCAAAGAACTGTATGATTTCCTCACCCAAAAAGAAGTCGAGAACATCAAATTCAAATGGATTGATGAAACAGATATTGAGGTCTTCAACGAAATGTTGCCACCATCAGTTCCAAAGGTGCCGGGAATCTCGATACACATCAAATTCTTTCATTCTCTGCAGGAGAAATCTACTATAGGGCTCTCAGCTGTTTCTGCAGCTACCCAGAGATGTGTGACTGCTTTGCACCAATGAAGATGAGGCCGGACAACCATCCAATAGATCCTGATGAACCAGTGTCCAGTGTCCAGGAAGTCCACCGTGATAGTCCGAGACTCCAGGAAGTCCAAGTCCACCGTGATAGTCCCAGGGTCCAGGAAGTCCAAGTCCACCATGATAGTCCCAGTAGTGAGGATGAGGAAGAGTACACAGTTGGGAAATTTGTTATAGTCAAGTATGACAACAAGCCATTTGTGGGCCAGATCACGAAGCTACATGCCGAGCACTTTGAAGTCAACTGCATGGTTCAAATGGCCAAAAAACGTGTTTCAGTGGCCTGCTAAGCAGGACTGCATTTTCTACAGCCAACATCAACTCATCAGCATAATCTCTGAGCCAGAGCCCCACCAGCGAGCTGCAAAGCTCACAAAATATGACTGGCATCTTTGCAATGAGGTATGAAAGGAGGAAGATGGATGAGTAGTAAACACGAGCTAATGTTTTTGTTTTGATTTTTAATATATTTTATGATGTACGCTGTTGTTCATGAAAAAAAGTATATCAATTTACTATTAATTATTTTTACAGTAAGAACCACAGGATGTTTAGCTGGTTTTATTAATGTTGTTTAATGAATTTTACTCGAAAGGTAGTTTGTTTTGTATGTCAATTCTGTTTATGGTTATGATGTGACACGTATGGCTAGGAGCAAAATGATTTTACTTGAATTGTTCTACAAATGTGACTGTATTGAATACAGAAAAATATGAATTTTTCAAATGAATTTGAACAAAAGAGAAATGAATTTGAACAGGAAAAGTTATTAGTCAAGTCAGTTTTGTTTACATAATGCTAAATGTTATGGTGGCTCGCAAATCTTTTTTATGGCAATGTTGGTTTCTACTTGAGAATTGCTACAAATGGGACTGAATTCTAAAGAATATTTATCCTCTTTAACTTGAAGTTTTAACTCTTTACTTACTACTTACTGAACAAAAAAGTAATGCATTTTAAATTGAATTTGATCAAGAAAAGTCAGTTTGACTTTGTTCATGTTATGATGCTAAATGTTGATATTATGATGATAAATGTTATGATGACTCAAGTCTTTTTTATGTCAATGTTGGTTTGGCTGTTCAGAATGGAACCTGAAAGATGCATCATCATTCATCATTAAATAATAAAGGTGACTTTGTACACAACGGGCATACTTTTTGTTGTCCAATGGTGTGACGGAATGTCCTATGGTGTGACAAACTGAATAACATGTGGAAAAGCCATTATAATGCACAAATTCATGATAAAAGGGTTGAATATCATAATAATAATATCATCAGTATGCACATATAAGGATGGAATGAAGCTTAATCAGGTTTTATACTAATTATAATGAATATAACCCAGACGTTTGGGTAAAGTCTCTATGTGTACATCTTAAAGTAGGATAATAACATGATAATTAATTTTTATTTGTTACTATTGTTATGGAACTATAATCAGGACACATTGATAATGATTATGCATATTTTTCTTATCTGTCTAACAATCTCTGAATTAAATATTAACATTAAAAATGATGTCACACCGGTGGACAATATTTAGGACTTACACACACAAAAGTTAATAAAATGTCAAATAAATAAGAAAATAGAAAGGGTCACATTCAGTTTTGAGTTAATCACATATTAAGGAATATAATTATATGTTATTTGACATACATTTTAGAAATTTGTTTTTTCTCACTTTGGATTTGAGTTCACGTCAACCACCCGACAACATTTGATTACGCCCATTATGGTAGTACCATATACCCCGCATAAGACCTTTATAAAATGTGTACGAGGGAAGGGAACAGTCCCGGTGGGGGAGACATCCCAATGCGATGGGACAGTGTACTCCTACTGTAAGAATAGAATCACCGGAACGCCCTTAAAGGAGACAAGGTGTTCCACGTTAGCACCTACAGAAAACGGCACTAGGGCAGTGGATGGGTGGTACTGGCTTTTCGAACACAATGTGTACATAGCTCTGCCTAAGACAGGGGTGTCCAAACTTTTTCCACTGAGGGCCAAATACAGAAAAATATACGAAAGGCTGGGCCACTATTGGGGGGGTGCTACGCGAAAATAATTCTTGCGCCCCTCGGATTTTCTGTCGACGGGTGCTACGAAAAAACCTGAGAGCAGTTCGTTTATTTCATGGAGAGTTTTTTCGTTTATTTTTGTCGACGGGGGGTGCTACGAAAAACCTAAGAGCAGTTCGTTTATTTCATGGAGTTTTCAATGAATACGGGTGGCTCCACTAGTGGTGAAACTAAGAATTACAACTCAGTCAAGTGCAAGTTTCATGCGCGGACCATATTCCTTATATTGGAATGCCGCCGCGGGCCAATTAAAAATGGACCGCGGGCCGCAGTTGGCCCGCGGGCCGTAGTTTGGACACCCCTGGCCTAAGAAGTGGCATGGAACTTGTGCATATGTGATACTAAATGACCATACATGGGTAATAAGCGCTGAAACACAGGGTCGTGCAAAAAGATCCTTAGAGGATAAGCATGATGCAATATGGGGAAGTAATGTTCCAGAAGATCACAAACTTTGGAGTACAGGGAACAAAGCGGTTCTTAGTATTTTTCCCCAAATGGGGGTGGGAAAATTAATGTTAAGGGTAGAGACAATAAACTACCGCCTGAGTGAATTGATCAATTTTACACTGAATGCAACCGAGAAGTATAAAAAACGAGTTAACTGCACTTAGATTAATGACAATTCAAATCGTATGGTCCTGGACCTCATGACTGCCTCCAAGGGAGGAGTATGCCACATAATTGGAACTGCGTGTTGTACCTACATACCTGATAACGATGCGGATGGTAAAACCATAGATCAAGCTATGGAAGGTCTTAAGAAATTAGCCCTGGCCCAACAAAAAGATCTAATGACTGATGATGACTGGTGGTCCTAGATAATGGGTGGGGCTGAAACAGTCCCTCACCTCATTGGCAGTGGCGATTCTGGGAGTCTTGTTGTTACTAATGTTTTGCAGTTGTTGCGGTGTCCCAATGATCCAGCGGATGATCACCCAAATGATGCAAAGTACCCCGGCGTATCAGGCCCTGGAGGAGCTGACTCTGGGAATTAAGAGATAATTGATCCTCCAGACTAAGACGATACTGGAGGAGCTGACTCTGGGAATTAAGAGATAATTGATCCTCCAGACTAAGACGATACTGCCATGGCCTTGGCCCTGGAGGAGCTGACTCTGGGAATTAAGAGATAATTGATCCTCCAGACTAAGACGATACTGCCATGGCCTTGCAAAACTTGTTTAAAGATGTTTAAGCTTCTGCATTGAAATAAACTTGCTATGCTCTTTCTAAATGTGAAATGGTGGCAGCAGTGGTCTCCAGCCTAAACACTATACTATAGAATGGCTGGGGATATAGTCCAGGCATTATACGACATGACCTCGAAAAAATTGCAACAGAAAGGCGTTCAACTGTTTTAGTCTCATAAATATGTTATTTATAACATATCAAAAGTCTTAAGAAATCCAAGTGGTGGAAAGTATTGAAAAATACTGAAATAGGTGATGCCACAATTTTCCATTGCCGCCCATGTTAAAAAAAGGACTTATAGTGGAGCAGATAACTGCAAATTACAGGAGAATCGTTCATTTCTGGAAACAAGCACCAAAATTGGCACACATACCCCTTGGGGATTGCTCTTTTGATAAAACCCGTTAGCCACCAAAAAAATTCAAGATGGCGGCCATTTTTCAAGATGGCCGCCTTTGAATATACAGTAATATTGCATTTCGCAATAAAATCGCAGAGAGACTTGTCCTATTTGAATGATCTTGGTGTCAAATCATAAATTTTTCACTATGTAGAATCCGAATTTGGAACCATGGACTTACTCACTGGCTTCCTTGTACCATATATCAGTCTCGGAATCCTAATATTCTGCTAAATTAGAGGTTCATGTTACGTCTGACTCGGCTAAAATGCATGGTAGTGTATATCGTAGTAGTGTTAGAGGTTTAGTATGTGTAGCATCTTCCTGTACAAGGCTTCCAAACTGGACATGACACGATGCGGTGGGGGCGTTGAGAGACTTGCAGCGGAAGGTGTAGAGTAGTAGCTCAACAGAGCGGATGTCAACGCACAGCCAGGGCACACTGGTGGCACCGCTGCTGTGAAACTCAGCATGGGGTTCAGTATCAGCTGAATAATTAGTTTTGTGTAGCTAAATAATTACTTTAGTGTCCCAAATGCTGTCTAATAAGCCCCGCATCAGTTAGCTAGTGTAGATTACATGTAGTTTAACATACGTAGATGCTTAGTTAGACAGCCGCGCCTGAATTGACAGGGTGTGCCAGCGCGGGAGAGCCGAGCCAAGGGTAAGGGGGCTATACATGACTTGTTCATGGACTTACTCGGATGGTGTACAGATCACACGGGATTTAAATGATACTGGATGAACGATCGGGCTAGGTGTAGGTCATATATTTTATTCCCGAACCTAGTCGTATCCCATACCTTATTGTGCATGATTGTGATCAAGGTGGTAAAAGGATAACCCCTCGGACTTGATTCACTGAATACAGATAATTATCATACTGTGATACCTTGATTACCATTCACCAAGATGGCAAATACAGATCCAGGACCGTCTAAATTCGAACTGACTGGAGCAAGTGTTGTCTTTGCCAGAAGAAGATGAGTGAAGAGCTCAAGTCACCACGTGCACAACAACCAGAAGAACATGATGGCTACACTATGATTGCGACTAATATTCCCCTCTTTCACACAATTAATGAGATGCCTATTGTTCTGGATCCAGCCAGACTTGATGATGGTGGTGGCATTGAAGAAACTCTGAAGAGGAACAAGGCGCAGTATCACCAAAGTTGTCGCCTTATGTTCAACAACACGAAACTGGAGAGAGCCAGAAAAAGAAGAGCAGAGAGTGCTCAGCCAGTAGAATGCCAGACCAAGCTGCGTAGAACCAGCCTTGAAGGCCAAACGTGTTTCATATGTGACAAAGAAGCCCCATCCTCTGAACTCAGACAAGTTATGACGATGAAACTCAATAACAGACTTAATGAATGTGCCCAAACTTTAAATGACGGAAAACTTCTTGCAAGACTCAGCGGTGGAGATGCTATTGCACAGGAGCTCAAATACCATTTTGCATGCTTGACAGACCTGTACAATAGAGAGAGGACGTACCTCAGAGCCACCAAGAGACTGGAACAGGAACGTGCACCGAAGAGGATGCCCACCCACAGGCATTCTCAGAGCTAGTCACATATCTAGTGGAGACCACCAGATCTGGTGAGGGTCCTGCAGTCTTCCGACTTGCAGACATAGTTCACCTGTATGCCCAGCGCCTGGAACATCTGGGTGTTGATGCACCTGCTGTCAACTCCACAAGACTGAAGGAAAAACTGCTGTCAGAAATACCTGAGTTGGAAGCTCACAAGCAGGGAAGGGATGTTCTTCTGGCTTTCCAGAAAGATGTGGGCTTTGTCTTATCAGAAGCCTCTGACTATTATAGTGAAGCTATTATCCTTGGCAAAGCAGCTAACATCTTGCGAAGACATATGCTGGACCACAAGTCCACATTTGATGGAACCTTCCATGAGTTGTGCATCGAGCAGGCCATTCCACTCACTCTTCTTCAGTTTGTGGCCATGCTTGAACACGGAGCGGACATCAAATCTCACAATCCCACTGCAACGACAGCGACCACTTCTTTCCATGGAACCAGCGTCTTTGTTTTCCAGCACCCAACCAAAGAAGACAAAGGTGAAGAGTGTGGACAGCTGAAGTTCGGAGAGAAGAAAGTGAAGACAGTTCCAGAACTTCCAGACTCCTTCACCAATGTCCGGCCCGCCTTCTTCACCAAGAAGAAACCCTCTCCTCCCCAGAGTGGTGTGACACACCCAGACACCAGTCTGCTGAGGCCACAACTGGCAATGGAGTATGAGTGGCTGGAGAAGGTCACTGTGACAGATGGGCCAGTGGATGTGACTTGGTCAGCCCACCATGCTTCACAGAAGAGAGGAAAGCCATTTGAGGTCAGCATTACATCACTTTTGCCTCTGCTGCGAGATCAGGCCCACTCGGTTGCTACAGTCAAGCATGTGATGGACAAGATCAAGGAGATAGTGGCATTTCTGAACCCTGGTCAGGTGCCAGTCATTGCTGCTGACCAGCCAATATATGCAGTAGCCAAGCAGGTCCAGTGGCACTGGCCTGAAATCTACGGTGAGGACAAGTTCGTCATAATGTTCGGAGGCTTGCATATTGAGATGGCGGCACTGAAGTCCATTGGAACTCTACTCCAGGACAGTGGTTGGACAGGAGCCCTCGTGAGGCAGGGATAGCATCTCCTGGGACAGCAGATTCATTTCTGACAGTTTCGAGCATCACTAGGACACGACAGATGCACCAGATAACAGGATGCAGTCTGTACAAGCTTCTGAAGGCAGCCCACATGGACTACTCGAAAGAGACCGATGAACAACCCGAAGAGGTGCCTAGCTTGAAGCTTGGTGTGAGCATCGCAAACTGCAAAGTCCCCAGTTTCATTTCTGGTATATGGTGCTGTCAATGGAACTGGTGATCCTCTTGTTGATCCGATCATTCAGGGAAGCCAACTTCTTCCTGTACTGTCAGTCACTGGCTGAGCTGATACCGTACTTCTTTGCAAACAACAATGTAAACTATGCACGTTGGCTTCCGATCTACTACAGAGACATGGTGACCCTGGAACAGAAGCATCCTCAGCTGGCTCAGGAGTTCCAGAGTGGAAACTTTGTTGTACACAAATCGAGCCGACAGTTCTCAGCAATGGCTATTGACCAAGCTCACGAGCAGGCCAACGCTGTCATCAAGACAGACGGGGGTGCGATCGGCGTGACTGAAGACCCATCAGCACTGAGAAGATGGATGATAGCTGGTCCTGAAGTCAGCCACTTGGTTGCACAGTATGAGGCAGCATGTGGGACCAAAGAGGGTACTGAACACACCAGCCACAGAACGAGCACAAAGAGTGTTCTTTGAGAACATAGAAAAGCTCTCACAAGCCATGAAAGATATGGGCAATCCTTTCCAGGAGGAGAGTCGGGACCTGCTTTCGCTGATTGGCACACACCTTGAGAAAGGCAAGGTCCGTTTCCAGGAGTTTATGAAGGGACTGGAAGGGGAAGAAGAATCCACCTTCTATGAACCAATCAAGAAGAACAGGGTTGACTTCTTCAGACAGGTACCAGCCTCTGTTGACTCTTCAAAGCAAAAAGTGCTGAAGGAAGACTGTCAACTGTTCTCCAAGCTGTTCATATCATGCCAGAGCAGAGAGTGTGACTTGAAGGAGTTCTTCCGTCATGAGAACCAGTCACATCCTGCTGCCCTCAGTGATGGTGGAAAGCTCCACACCTGTCAGAAATCCCACCTCACTACCATTCTTGAGAGCCAAGTTACAACCCCTGAGGCAGAGCCAGACGCCGACACCATCATCATTGATGGTGCAGCGTTGGTGAACAGTCTGCCCCCACAGAGTTCAAAGACGTTCGAAGAGTATGCAATGCTCGATGTCCTTCCTACAATACAAGCATACTCTACCAAGTACAAGAGAACAGACATTGTGTTTGATGTCTACCGGCCATCTAGTCTGAAAGCTGAAACTAGATCAAAGCGAGGACGCGGGGTGAGACGCAGGGTGACAGGAAGTCACAAATTTGGCAGTCACAAATCTTTTGAAAGTTATATAAAAGTGCTATATTAAGTGATATTTAAATAATTTTGTTTTAAATGTATGTTAATCAATGGAAACTTTGGTCTAAATAAAACATTGGATTGCACTGGAAGGAGCATGAGTCTGAGGCTATTCTAAAATATTATTTTAGGGAGAAAAAAAGTGGTACCAGGGTATGGTTAAGAAACACCTTAGAAAAATACTTTCCACCACTTGGAACTCTTAAGACTTTTTATATGTTATAGAGGAGACTTTTATGAGTAATAACCATTTGTCAGATTTTCTGTTGCAATTTTTGTTGAAAAATTCTGTTTCTGTTCAAAATCGTTTTTGAACCTCTTCTCACGCTGGCACAAGGTGTGGAGCTGTGCCAAAAGAGATAGGCGGCAAGCTGTCTGTTTCTTAGGACTGTGTTGTAGAGAGCTAGCTAAACCACCACAGTCGAGGTCAGAGCGTGCCTGCAAAAAAGATTAGACTCGTACGACTCTCTCTCAGAGATTGGAAAAATACTGTCTTGTAACTGGTGTGTGGGCGAGGCTAAAGCATCTGTCTGAGGGTAGCTAATGTGTATAAGAAGTGTTCTCCCCGGAAATGATTTGTTCATTGCCTGGCAGGGAGGCGGTGAACCCCGAATGCATTTGGTTGAATAAACTCTGTTGAATATTGGTTGAATGTTCCGTTTTCTCATTTGGTGCAAGTGTTCTCTATTCACTTTGAAGGTCTTCTGAATTTCGTGAACCTAACACTATAATCTTGCAGCACGTGCAGATAATGATAAGTATAAAATTTTCATTTTGAGCAAGGTCACATGGGTGTTGCATCTCTCTAAATGCCATTCTATTTATTATTATTATTATTATTATTATAAAGCCATTCTGAATAATATAGAGACTCTTGGCTATATAGGCTATGTGAAGATCCTTGCGCCACCTGGTGTGGTGAAAGAGAACTGAATCGTTGGTCGGAAGACGAGCAAGACATATTAACACAGGAATAACACACGGAGGGGAAAAGCGTTTTCGCTTTTTTACAAAAGTTATTTTGACATTTTTGTAACACTGTTATGTAAAGAATAAATATCTAGTAAAAGTCAAGGAAGGTGGATGCAAATTTTTTTTTAACTAACATAACAATTTTTTAAATGTGACTAGACGTCAGTACCGGTCAAATGACCGGTTTCAGCGCTCCTAGTGTTAATGATACAAACAATGAGGAAAAAGGCAGGCAGATTGCTAGTGCCCCCGCCATTACCGAATGGGATGTGTCGCTACATGACAAAAGTGGGGTGGGGTGTTTCACTGTAATTGTCATCCAAACAGGACCCAAGTATCAAGATGAGTTAAGATGTTAATGCTAAAGGTGGTCCACTTGATTGCCTGTTCGGGAACCCCCTCTGCGAGTACAGTGTAAGAGGAGGTGCTGGCTGGGAGTGAAGGAACTACTATCCCCTTGCTGCACAGCTGGTGAAAGATCCCTGGTTCTGGGCCAACTATGCGGGTGACAGCCCTGATGAAGAACACCAATGGGATGAGGAGGAGTGATCTGACTCCCTGTGCATCGTGGGTGCTGAGGCGACCTCTCCTCAGTGACAACCCTCTACAGTGTGCAAAGCACCTGGGTTGAAGAAACTTAACACTTACACTGACTGCATACACATACATGGACTGAAGCAGATATTAACACACACAGGAGCCTGATGCTCCCTTACCTATGGCAGATAGATTAAAACACACAAATAGTTATCTCACACGCTTCTGCCAGAGAAGATCATGAACAGTAATGGCTGAATGAAAAGCAACCTCTCCTCTGTCCACTGGTCCAGCGGTTTTGATCGTGACCGTGGAAGAAGAGAAGATATTATCCTGCTTAACACATTTTATGTAACCTTATATGGCTAAACCGTGGCTGGTTCCATTATCACTATAATCATGTATTATGTTTAACGTATGGTACTTATGAATGAATATTATAATCTGTCTAGAGGAAGGTCAGCCTGCATTGAGCTTTGTTGTGAATCAATGGTCACAATTTGCCCTGTGGGTGTTATACAGGCGGTCCGAGCGATGAAGAGACTCCTAACCGCCATAGCTACAGGTGGTATCTATGTGTAGGGGGGTGCACATGATGCAAGAACAACAAGGGTACTCGCATGCCCAAGCAATGTTCTGCATTGATGCCTGCTGGGCAAATTGGTTTACTAGTGGCTCATTTAAAGCAACAGAAAGGCAGACTAGGGAGTCTGTTGGTTTATTTACTCATCAGCGAGTCAATGTGAGCTGACTAGGTTTATTATGTTTTTATTGATTAACATAGTGATTTTTGTTGACTTTGACTAATTGAAACTGTATCGTATGAATAATCCAATTGTAACCCTGTTTGATGCTCTGTAGGGATAGGGGCATCAAGTGGTTTTACCTACTGCCCCCAAAAAGGGAGGGGATGTTTTCCATAAGATGCTCAGCTCTGCTGTTAGGTGTCCCTATGTTTTCAAATAAGGGAGAACAGGTGAGCAGACTTAGCCAGTATCAAAACCAGATACAGTCATTGACATACGCTAAACCCAAAAAACTGGTTCATTTCCACCCCTGCAATACTTTTCCCCCTGTATTTCTTTTTTTTCTTCCCCCATACCTATCACAATTACATCTGTGCTACAAATGCCCCCAATAGCCAATAGCTACATCAAAGCACATTGTTTTTCTGATTGGAGGACACATGTAATTGAAGATAGGAAAATAACTACAGCAGTCCTCACTGATACACCTGTCAGAGAATCTCTGCAGCTTGTGGGAGAATCAGATCTCAGCCAGGGCCAGATAGACTGAGTGATCCGAAACCACATTTAAAACTTCTTAAAAACAACACATTTCTTCAGAGTCTGATGTAATCCGATTTTATTGTATGCAATGCGAAATCACCTAGAAGAAAACCAGGCTGGTTCGCAAAAGCAGCTCTCCCTACATTTCGTGCATCCAGAGTTTTTAAACATGTCCTACCCCCCTCCTGCCTCGGAGCTCAACATCATAGCTACACTCCAACTCAGCTCCTCCCCAATGATCTCCTCACATTCCATTGTCCCTCGTGATCATTTTACTTCTCGATTTAGTTGCATTTCCATCTTTTAATTCTTTGTTCTTCACTCTTTAATAAAACAAAGTAAACAGAGATAAACAGACACTTCAGCTGACCTAACTGTGCACTGAGGCAAGTGGTGTTAGCATAATGGTTAAGGAGCTGGGCCTGTAACGCAAAGGCTGCAGGCCTGATTCCCAGGTGGGGACACTGCCGCTGTACCCTCGAGCAAGGCACCCACCTGAACCGCCTCAGCAAACCTCCAGTTGTATAAATCGATTGTATGTAATGAAAAGCAAACTGTGTAAGTCGCTCTGGATAAGAGCATCTACTAAATGCCTAAAATGTAAATGTGAAATGTATTATGTATTTACCTGTATTATGCACTAATAATTTTATTTGATAAATAGCTGCATCGTTCCCACACGATTTATGCAGGTAGTCTAATTCCAGGGGTTTACAATCTATCCGCCGCGTGACTCAAGAATGCTGGCGGTGAATTTAGCAGAATCCCTGATACCAAGGTAAAGGAATTAAACGCGGCGGGATGCACGTCTTTTGTGGTCTTGTCTGGTGGGGGAGGGCCCTGCTAAGTTAGACCGCGAGTGCGGCACCTGGTCTGGCTTCAACGTGACCATTACTTCGTTGGACAGAGATAGTTTATTGCTGCGCTAATGGACACTTGGATAACCAATTCAGATTTACGTTTGGTTCCATCCTTGTGTCCATTGTATTGAGGTATGTATTGTATGTATAGCCTGCTCTATTTCAACCTAAGTGTGTAAGCATAGCATGTAGGCAATATTTCTGTTTTGCTTGACACTCTGATAATATACTGGCAGTGGTTATATTTATGTATAACGTGGACTGTTGCTGGTCTGGTTAGCAAACCATACAGGAATTTGGTCGTGTGCAGACATTAGTTATCTAAGTGATCTATTGGACAACATAGGGACAGAGCATGGAGTTCCTAAGTGCAAAGCTTCTTATTTTTTATCCCACAAGCTTGAGAGAAACAAAAAAATTACGTCAAAGGATAAGAAAGGTGAATTTCACTGAAAAAAACAAAGCCACAAAGTAGAAAAGAAAGAAGAAAGAAGATGACAAAGTCAGACAGGAAGAGGAAGACTTCTGCATTGTTTGTCTGGAGATCAAAGGAGGTCTGGTTGTTGTGTATCATGCTACTCCTCGGCACAAAATGACTGCACAGATGGAAGTGCACACTACATATGTCACAACTGTGTCCAGTTTAGCTGGACACTGCAACCTTGGTTCCCCCATTGTTTGTGTTCCTGTTGTTATTGTTGCTTTCAATGGGTTAATTAATAGTATTAGTAGGTTAATTAATACATGATGCCAAATTGGCTACTACTTAACAGAAACATGTTTGAATAATTATTTGATATGTGAAAACATGTAACATGAAAATGTTTGAATGATTTCTTTAAATTACTGAATAAAGCTATAGTAATTGGTTGAACTATACTGTATTCATTTGGAATACATTTGCTTTATTTAATGTTTTTAAGAAGGTGCTACATTTGCCCCATCTACTGTTACAATTGACCCTTCGCTAAACCACGCCCCAAAACGCAAACTGGCCAATCACAGCGCCGTGTTTTACATACTCCGACAGAGGTCCGACAGTTTTTTGCTGCACTCCATTCAATTTGACTGAAGAATGAGAGATTTTCTTCATTTTCTAGCTGGTTTTGCGGATTTTTAGCAAATTATGGTTAAACGTTGTGCCTGGGGCACGTGTAACAGTGACACTCGTTACCCAGAGAGGTTTGAAGGAGATCAAAGTTTTTTTCCCTTTACAAAACCTAAATCAAATCCTGAAAAGTGTAGATTGTGGATAAAGCTATGTGGACGTCCTCATGCCCAGTTGAACACCTCCAAGATCAACAAGCAGTTTTGTCTGCTCCAAGGTAAGTAATTACTCTTATCAACCATAAAATAATGTTATGCTGTTGTTATCAGATGTTAGCTGGTTAACCTAAATTAGCATAAGGTTTGTAGCTATCCGTGGCGCTAGCAAGCACCAGCCAGCGACGCTAACGTGGCTACGGTCTGGATATACAGCTCCGGGTTTGCAACGTTGGTAAGTTAGACTAAATGTTAGCTTTGTTATTCGTGATACAGCCAGCTTGCTAACGTTAAGATGTTACTATCATTACTATTTCAACACTTTGTCAATGGGCGCAGAAACCTGTGGAGCTAACCAGAGTAATATCGTTACAGCACACTATAGGCTACTAATGTTATGTTAGTTAGCTAATGCTAGCTAACTTACTACTGCATGTAACATTATATAGGCCTACTGCTTTTGCTTTTTAATGATTGTAATAGTGAATAAAGTGAATAAAGACCTACCCAGCTTTACAGGAACAGTGTTGCTCCTTAATGTCGTTGTCCTTTGTCTCAATCGCCAGAGTAATTGCAGAATAATTGTGATATCCTGGATATAACCTTTGAAAGCATACTGTAGGCCCTTCTGTCTGGTTCTATCGGAAATCTCTTTGTCTATTTTCCAAAAATTGGATAAAATGTATCCAGGGAGAGCAGCATGGAGAGCAGCGCCATGCTGGCTCCGAAAGCTTGACGGACTTAGCAACAATGACTAAGGGGGGCGTGGTTTAGCGAAGGGTCAATTGCCCCTGTGCACAGGGCAAATGTAACATAGTATGACTTATTGTGTTAAAATCAATATTGTGAGCCAAATGTTGTCTGTAGAGACCATTAAAGGCTATATACAATTAGTATACAAATGTATGTTTCCTACACAAAAAATGACTGTTACAGCTCAAATTGTCTTTGAGTAATAGGGTGAAAAGCAAAAATTGCCCCCGGTCTCCCTTACAGGCTGCACCACGGCCAATGGCCGTTTTGGGCTATGGCGTGTTGACAATTTTTACATGTTTTCATATAAAATCAAATATAATACACGGTCATATTGGATATAGGTAAATACAAAATATTCTAAGGATTAAAATAAGACCAAAGTTGCCCATTTTACATACAAATTATGAAAGGTACGACAGGTTTTACATGCATTTCCCATTGACTTTCAATAATGCAAACTGCTACAAGTTAGCAAAAACCGAAACAAATGTATCTTGTAATACACTAAATACTGAGAAAGTAACCAAAACACTGGTAGATTGTAAAAGAAAAACTTTAAACAAACAGTACCTTACAGCCAATACCCATTCAGTGACCTTTGTTTTTGCATACCAAAAGCATAGCCTAAGATTTGCTTATTTGCTCATTTTCTGCAGGCGCTTTTTGGAAATCATTCAGTGTTTCTGAGTAAAATAAACAAAAGCTTTCAGTGCTTGTAAATAGAAACACACACTAATTAGATATATGTATATGCATTACTCCCAGGAAGGAGAAGAGTTGAAGGCTCTCTTGGACCTGGGTCTCAACACCACGCCCACGTACCAGCTCCTCTGCACGGCACTGAAGAGACGGTTCGGATGAGTGATCACTCCTCGCGCTCAAACAAGAGCTGCACAGACAGGAGAGACAAACAGGTGAAGCATTGGACTGTTCACTGCCGACGTACAATGGCTGGCACATCTATCCTACCCACAACACCCGGGAGAAGTCCGCGATGGCCTGGCACTGGACGCCTTCCTGCAAGGGCTACATCCAGCACGCCTCCGAGAGCAGGTCCGCATCACCAGCCCACCACACTGACAGAGGCCCTGGAGAAAGCAGAGGACCTTGAGGCAATCCTAGAAAAAGAAACTCCCCGCCCATCTGCGCAGCCATCGGAGAAAACTAAAGTGACGATGACACCGTGCCAGCCCGAGCAGTAGCACACCGCTCCAACACCTCCTGCTCATACTGCAGCAAGCAAGGCCACTTTGCGAGCGACTGCAGGAGGAAGATGCAGCACGAGGCAAACCGACAAATGGCGGAAAATGAGAGCAGGATAGCCTAGCCAGGGTGACCCCAGCCTGTACATCACCAAGCCCCGCAGTATCGAGACTGGGCCGCCTGGGAAGCAGCAGTCGTAGCATATTCATGCTATACTACATTGAGGGGGAGCAAGTCGATGCACTAATTGACACAGGCTCCACCATCAGCCTGATCCGGAAAGACATGCTGTCCCGAGTGACGGACTGGGTACACACAAACACCAGGCTTGAGACGTTCACGGGACAAACAGTGGACATGATGGGCTGCATAAAGCTGTTTTTACAGCTAGGCAGGAAAGGAATATCACAACTTCTTCCGGGCTAACATCGCTGACCCCTGCATCCTGGGCCTCGACACTCTCTCAGCTGCGGGAGCCGTCATCGACATGGCCGCTCATCACATTTTGGTCAACAGTCCAGACCATTATGCCAACCAAACAAAGAAAACAGCCACAAAGTCCAAAGTGTGCTTCCACGACCTGAAGCAGCACCAATGCAAGACGGCGAGACTGATGATGCAGTGGAATAGCTGTGCCAGTGCAGCAGTGAGGGTCTCAGCAAAAGAGAGTGTGAACAGCTCCGTGCTCTACTAACTGAGTTTCACTATCTGTTCACTGCAAAGAACAGAGATTGCATGCTCACCACTGTCACTCAGCACCACAGAGACTGGTGCAGCACCCCCCATCCAACAGAGAGCGAGACAGCTGCCCCTGGCTAAATGGATTGGACAGAAGTTCCGATTGAAATTTGCACGTTCCTTGTAATTATGTGGATTAGGTACCCCTACTAATTCCTTTAATGGAGATGGAGAACATACCAAACAATCACCTGATAAGTGTTTTCCTGCTGTATACTGTGCCAATTTATACCATTCATTGCCTTGTGCTGTTTTCCAACCCTTATTAATACTTAATTTCTTTCTTCAGCTGCAATGACTGCCTCGGTTGTTCCCCTTTCCTGTTTTATGGGGGTTACAGCTACAATAACTGCCTCGGTTCTTTTCCTGTAAATAGATAGCTTTATATATAGTAGTTAATTGTCTCATATATACTTTAAGTTCCATCTGGAGCTGTTCCAAGGAAGGACCTTTGTAGGGTCCTCTCCAAGCAGGCACAAGCATGGGTCAACCTGGAAGCATTTCATGCGGTGTTAGGTGCGTAATTCCGTTAGTTTGCATGCGATAACTCATCAAAGCAAGCGGTAAAGCATCAACCCAGTTTAGTTTCGTGGAGGCACAGATTTTGTTCATTTTGGCGTTGAGGGTTCCATTTATTCTTTCTGCCATACCCAGTGACTGTGGGTGATAGACACATCCCAATCTTTGTCTCATTCTTAATTGCTGAATTACTTGTTTCACTGGTTTTTGTATAAATGCTGAACCATTGTCTGAGCTGATTTACGTTGGTATGCCAAATATAGGTATTACTTCTCTTGCCAAAAATGTAATCACTGTTCCTGCCCCTTGGTCTACCGATGGTATCGCCTCTACCCACATACTAAATCGGTCTATTATCACAAGCATATACCTTTTGCCATGCACCTTTTTAATCATGTCCACATAGTCCATAACAAGATGTCTGAACGGTACTTCTGGGACTGGTATGTGCCCTATTGGCATTGTTATGCCTTTGCGTACGTTATTTTGTGCACACACTTCGCATTTTGTCAGCGTATCATCTACCATTGATTGTAAATAAGGGGACCAGTATCCTTGTTGTTTTATTTTCCTAATAACCTCCCCCCTTGCGCAATGGCCAAACCCATGTGCATCAGTTATTAGTATATTTAACAGCACTATGGGTGCTACAATGTCACCCTTGTGTGACCTACACAGACCCATTGCATCTTTAGTGGCTCCTCTTGCTTGCCACATTCATATGGTCCTGCTCACTCCTGCATCCTAATTATATCATCAGGCTGGGGTGATGGCTCTATCAAAATCATTTGTGCCAACACCGCAACACAGCACTTTGAGACCTTTTTTGCTGCCTCGTCTGCTGCATTGTTGCCTTTTATCATTACCTTTTTTGTGTGCCTGACATTTTACTATGGCTAATCGTATTGGATAGATCATGGCAGTGATACGTTTTTGAATTTGTTCAAAGTGTTGAATGGGCGTGCCATCACTTTTTTGAACCCTCTGTTTCCAAACTGCTCCAAATAAATCACATACTCCATGGGCGTAAGCTGAATCAGTATAGATGTTTACAGCTTTCTCTTTTCCTAATTTGCAGGCTGCAGTCAATGCTTTGAGCTCTGCTAGCTGAGCAGAACATGGCTGAGTACATTGTTCTAGTTTTACTTCCCTAAATTCCTTACCTTGCTGTTGCACTACCGGGTATCCCGCGTGATTCAAAAAACAAATTTGCCTTGTTCTATGAGCTCTACTATTTTATGATGCGTATTTACCAGATATCCCCATGGTAACGGTGGCTGCTTTTTCGTATGCGTAATGCAAAGCAGCCAGTCCCTGATAGCATGGGGGGTACCCTTGTGCTACATTATCTAATTTGGTGCTGTAGTATGCTAGGGGTTGCTTGCGCCGCCCACTACAAGTTGACTGACAGCAAAAGAGCATTTTTAAAAGATAGGGACTTTAATTGATTGCACCATGCATCTGTATGTAGGCAGGGAGAAGGCTATTTAAGCTTACGTTAACTTATCGAATAGGCCTACGCTGTTGTTTTCGGATTAATTTTAGAAATGCGTTTTCCTCAGATTTATAAAATTGATATTGAGGTTCGTATTGCTGTGAAAAATTGGTTAAATTAATCGAATAAACGTAGGCTACGTACTTTCGGTCGACGTTTTACTATCTGAGTTTTTGTTCAATTTCATTTTGCTTGTTTTAAACAATACATATACAATAGTAGTTGATTGTGTGCTTCTGTTTGATAAGACTGTTTCGGTTGCATTCATTGGCCGAGTAAAGTATAGGGACAACACTTCTGCTTATTATACTACAGAAGGAAAGTAAGATACGTACATGGACAGGTTAAAACGAAATTAACGGTTATAGTCTTCTTGCTAAAGGTTAGTTTAGTTGTTTTTTTGCCTGATCAGAACACTCCATTCCTCACCAGTTAAACCTCATACAGTAGACCCACATTTAATACCTAGCCATATTATAGCCTACAATTTTTTTTATATTCATGAAAATATCGTTCTTCGTGTAAAAGCAAATAGGCCTTGTATTGCGTTAGTCTTGAGACATCTGGAAGTGAACGGCAGGCAGAAGATGGCAATGCCATACTGTAGGTATTTTATGGACTATAACAGCAGCCTGCATGTTATGAAATATGTTATATTCTTTTTCACTAACTCACTGTAGATAAACCACAGATACACGCTGATTTAATATGTGTATCAATGTGTGTGGATGGGGGGGGGTGATTGATGGGTTGCCCCCAGTTAAATTACCCAGTCACTCATCACGCCACTGCCTGTTCAAAGCCGCTTCTTTCTAATGCCTATCAACTGCCTGCCACGTCCCACTCTGCGCGTGCACACTTGAAAAACTAAGGAGGGACTTCGAACGCCTCCTGCCAGCAGTGTCATAACTGGAACAGCTTCAGGATTTCTCACCGTGCTTACAATACCATGGAATTATTTCACCACCCAACCATTTACCAACAGCATTTTAACCAATACAAGTTGTCGTGGAAATTCACAAATGAATATCACATTCGCTAGTAAGTGAGATAATCAGTCAAGCCAATGACTCGAACACAATATTGAGATGTAAAGGTTTAATACTGGCCAGGAGCAACTCACTCAGGATTAGTCTGAGCAACGCGAGTCGCTCCAGATCAGCGGCAAAACAACAGTCTTTATACACAGATCTAAACAACAGTTGGGCCTGCCCATTCCATGTCTTGGGTGGCCCATTTCTTATCCTAACACAGCTTGGTATTTCCTGTCTTCTAAACTGCCATCAAGTTGGAGGCAGGTGTCAAAACCGCAACGTCTAGATACTTAGTAAACAAAGGCACACCAGACTTATGTCTGGAACGAAGCAAATACCAAGAAAACACAAGTACATGTATCTAGGGCAAAAGGCCTACTTCGGCCTACACTGCAGAAGCAAGGTTATCTAAGTCAAAGGCTCACTCTCAATCAGGTTTAGGCCTTAAGCTTTTACATGTATTTATAAAGAAAGAAAAACATCGTAAAATGGAAATTTCCCTAGGGGTGGTAGGCACAGTGTGTTCTTAAATCTATACCTAAAGTTTCACACTTGTGGGAAATAACAACACTTGTAAAATGTACCATTATCACACGAAAGCTTTCTGGGTAATCCCCATCGTGGGACTATTTCCCTTAACAAACATTTAGCCACTGCCATAGCATCAGCTTTACCTGCGGGGAAAGCTTCGACCCATTTCGAAAACATATCTACAATACCCAAACAAAACTTTGTCCCTTCTCACGGAGTTAATTCAATAAAATCCAACATCAAATGATCAAGGGCACCTTGAACAAAAATGTTGTGCATAATTTGTGAAGCCCTTTGTGTACCATGTTCTATTTATTTCTGCTACCATTCTCCCCTTTGACACATGATTCTTGCCATGTGACAACACAGCATAATAGTAAAATAAACCAAAGTTTGAGCTCTGCAGGGGATTTCCCCAGCGCTGTCATCAGCTCTTCAAGCACGATGGTGGGGGTGGGGGTGCGTGTCTCTGACATCTGCAGCTTGAGCTCACATGGCTTCCTGCCAGCGGCTTTCGCCGCCTTGTCAGCTAATCTGTTTCCACAGGGTCTTTTGCAGTGGTGTGTGCTTCACATTTACAACAGCTATTTCGTCAGGCAAAATAATAGCTTGTAAAAGATTAGTCACAAAAATTTGATTCAATATTGGCTGACCAGTTGATGTCAGAAAACACCTCATTTTCCACAGTGTTCCAAAATCATGCACGACCCCAAATGCATACCTGCTGTCAGTATAAATGGTAACCTTTTGACCTTTAGCCAGAATACAGGCCCTCGTAAGGGCAAATAACTCAGCTGCTTGTGCAGATATGTGACCTGGTAGTCTGTCTTGTTCTAAGATCTCATGGTCAGTAACCACAGCATACCCTACCAGGTTTTTCCCTGTGTTAGGGTCCTTCTTACAGGAACCGTCTACATAGAACAAGCATTCAGAATATACAAGAGGAACAGAGATGAGATCAGTTCTTGGGGTACAACATTGTTCTATTGCGGCTAAACAAGAGTGATTGTCACCATCTTCTTCAGTTGGTAGAAGGGTGGCAGGGTTTAACGCTGTACATCGTGTAATGGTCGCATTTGGCATAGAAAGCAAAACGTTGTGGCAATGTAAAAATCTGGACCCAGATAAATGACTTGTTTTTTGTTCTAGCAAAATTGAAAAGACCAAATACGGAACCTGGAGATTCAGTTCCCCATAGCCCACTAAAGGCCGGGAGGCCAAAACCGCGGCCGCAGCCACAGCCATGGCTTTAAGACAATGCGGGAGACCCTGTGCCACTGCATCTAATCTCGTGGAGAAATAGGCTACAGGTCTCAATTTCTGACTGTGTTTTTGTAGCAGAACAGATTACATAAACCCCCCTTTTTCATCTACCATCTGGACAAAGGACCTCTTTGGGTCTGGTAGACCCAAGGTGGGGGGGGCAGGCAGTGTGGTATAGTGGTTAGGGAACTGGGCTTGTAACGTTAAGGTTGCAGGTTCAATCCCCAGGTGGGACACTGCCGTTGTACCCTTGAGCAAGGTACTTAACCTGAATTGCTTCAGTTAATATCCAGCTGTATAAATGGGTTGTAAAGAAATGTAAACTGTAAGTCGCTCTGGATAAGAGCGTCTGCTAAATGCCTGTAATGTAATGTAATGTAATGTGGGAGTAGCAGTCAAAGCAATTTTCAGTTCTTCGAAACTACGTATACTGTCAGCTGTCCAGGTCACTTCGTCAGTCAGTTTTAGGCCGTGATCATGGGCCATGTCCTGCAGGGGCTGTGCTTTTGAGGCATAATCAGGACACTTTGATCCTTCGAGCCTCCCTCTCTCTAGGGCACAGCTCCAGGCTGGATCCCTTTCCGCTGAGTCCCTTCCCCCCAACTCCCCTGAGTGAAGGACCCTCAGCCTCTCTGCTTCCCAGTATTTTCTTTTCAAAAAAAGAAAAAAATCACAGAAAGCACTACTCGCTTACTAACGCATTCGGTTTCAGCTTATAGTGGCCTGACTGTACATTGAGCCAGACGCCACGGCCATCTCTTATGGTCTTAATGCCATCTGTGATCCGACCGGCCGGGGACCCAGTCGATAGCGATCCCCAGACCCCGTAGAAGCTGTTAACTACCCAGTTAGGAACCGATGGTCTGATCCCTATCCCACTTTAAAAAATATATATATACGCCATTTAGCAGACGCTTTTATCCAAAGCGACTTACAGTAGTGAATGCATACATTTTCAGTATATGTGGCCCCAGTGGGGATTGAACCCACAACCTAAGCGTTGCCAACGCTGTGCTCTACCAACTGAGCCACAGAGAACAACTTCGCTATGGGTATAAACTTTGACCATTTTCACCAGCCTTGCCTGTTCAGAGGTCGTCCCTTATGCCCCTCTGCTAGGTGTGGACTGTCATCCACGTACCACGTACTGCCTGCATACTTCCATGCGACAACTACGCCGACTAGACAGTACCCCGGCAGTATGTCCATTCATACTTCATCAGACACGGGGGCCTTCAGTCTTCTCCCCGGCACTATAGACGTCTTTATCGTGCCCTCGGAATTTTGCAATTCCGCCGCCGCCTGTTATGTACTAGGTCCGGGGTGCCTAATCCCCTGCCTAATCCATCGTCTACAATAGCCTGTCATGCCCAAAAATGCCATTACTTGTTTTTTTGTTCTAGGTTTAGCAATTTTTGTAATGGTGAGTACTCGGTCTGTGCTGAGGGCTTTCCCTTCTTTTAGATAAACTGTGACCTAAGAAGGTCACTTGTTCTTGCGCAAATTGCAATTTTGCTAAACTGGCCCTGTGGCCTTGGCTAGCCAAGAATTGTAATAGCAGTATTGTATCTTTTTCGCATGCATCAGCTGTCGGCGACGCCACTAATAAATCCACTTTTAGAATCCCATTCTGCTAACCTAATCAGGGACTGCCCCGCTCCTGAATCTATCAAAAAATACACTTTCTGTCCATTTATTAGTAATGTCATAAGTGGAAACTCTCAATTTTCTACTAAATATTTCAACATTATGTCAAATTGTGTTTGCATGGTTGTGGGTTTCTTACCTTTCGCTGATTCACTGTCTGCCTCCCCTGACCGTCAGTCCCCGTCCCGCCGCCGGTTCCGTCCGCCACCGCGCCCCGCCTCCCTCCGCTCCTTCCTCGTCCTTGCGGACGGTCCGTTGCTCTGTCAGAGGGTGAGGAGAAGCTTCCCTCTCCCCCCCACTCGTCCACGCGTCTCGGACACTCATTGTACCAATGTTCTTTGCTCCCGGAGCTCCCTGGTCCCTGTTAGAAACTACGACCACGAGAACCTTGGCCGCGGCTTACTGTGGTAATAATGGGAGATAAAGTGGATGCGGGAGTTTCCTTTCAGGGAACCTTGGTGGAGCGGCTGGCGTGGCATACGGCGGCGGCGGTCGCGTTACCTCAGCAGGCAAGATGGGCATCAGGGTATGGAAAGCATCCAGGTCATCATCTATTTTGACAACTACAAAAACACTCCTATGTTTTCCTGCTCTGTGATTCTAGCATTCTGTTGTCTGAGTCTCTTGTTAGCCTCATTATTCCACTCTGTCTACGCTCTCCAATCTACTTTCTTCTTACTTTTCTTTCCTTTCTTGAACTCTTCCCAAACTGACAGTCTAGTTTTTAAAGTTTGCAATTGGCCTAAACTAAAACTTCCTGTCTCAGGAAAACCATGATCAATACATAATTGTAAATTGTCACATGTCCAAGGACCTCTGTTCCTGTACATCCAATGTACACAGCCAGCTGAGGTCAACTCACACAATTTTGGCCGTGGTTTCTTACCACGAGAATTAACCATGTCAAAATCCACTTACCTTAGTAGTCGTATGGTTCAGAATATGGATTGATCTCACAGGTCCCCTCGCTCTGCAAATAGTCTCTCAGTTCCTCCCACTTGCACCGTTCGCAAATCCAACAACAACTTGCTTCACCGTTTTCTATTACTTCACAAAGGAAAACACACACTGATGCCTCTGAGTCACTATTTCCCGCAGCCGTTAGAGTTCGCTCAACAGTTCGAAGTGTCTCTTTGTTAAAACTGAGAACATGATATTTCATTTAAACTATTTGGTTTTTTTTATTCTTTCCTTTAGAATTTTATAATAGAGTCCTCCCGTTTGCAGCAAAAGGTTGCAGCAGTAACTTTGTGATTCTTATTATCTTTTCCACAGTGACGGAGGTGTGGGTTAGCCAAAACCCCCCGGAGTTCTCACGCTCACTGGGACAAACTCAAATCTCTTAGGATTGCCGATACTCTGTTTTCTTTTTACTGTCCTTCGGTTATGACGAGTATTTAAACACGAGTTCCTAATTTGATAAAAATATTGTGGTCTCACTTTAGATTCCTTCCCTTAGGATATCTTACTGAGTAGTTCGAGACGGATCAACTCACTAGGCGCTCCACGTCCTTTCTCTCAGACCGGACGTTTTGTCGTCGGTTGAGCAGGGTATGAGCTCCGACGGACTCGAACCGCCGGCCGTACACGGTTTAACCTGTAGGATCAGGTCATGGAAAAACTCAGGTTAGATATCCCGGTACGAGCCCCCAAATTGTCGTGGAAATTCACACATGAATATCACATTCGCTAGTAAGTGAGACAATCAGTCAAGCCAATGACTCGAACACAATATTGAGATGTAAAGGTTTAATACTGGCCAGGAGCAACTCACCCAGAATTAGTCTGAGCAACGCGAGTCGCTCCAGATCAGTGGCAAAACAACAGTCTTTATACACAGATCTAAACAACAGTTGGGCCTGCCCATTCCATGTCTTGGGTGGCCCATTTCTTATCCTAACACAGCTTGGTATTTCCTGTCTTCTAAACTGCCATCAAGTTGGAGGCAGGTGTCAAAACCGCAACGTCTAGATACTTAGTAAACAAAGGCACACCAGACTTATGTCTGGAACGAAGCAAATACCAAGAAAACACAAGTACATGTATCTAGGTCAAAAGGCCTACTTCGGCCTACACTGCAGAAGCACGGTTATCTAAGTCAAAGGCCAACTCTCAATCAGGTTTAGGCCTTAAGCTTTTACATGCATTTATAAAGAAAGAAAAACATCGTAAAATGGAAATTTCCCTCACAAAGTTTACCCCAAGCTCCTAAATACTTAGAATGGCAAGCCATTGGTTTACTGTCTGATTAAACTCATAGCTTTCTGACTGCACCCAGTGCAGGATTTGGCAGGCTAAAAACAGTGCTTTTACGATTTTTTGTTAAATCCGCAAGGACATAGCTCACTAGGCTACCCAAACCCTAACTAGTTTTATGTAACGAAATGCTTTACCCACATATTCCAATAGGCTATGCCAAATGCTTAATAATCATTCATGTATGTGTGAAATTGCAATTCCAATGTTCAACAGTACCCACGTTTCCATTCGAATGCAGCAGATTAAAACAATTACATTTACTTGTATAGCCTAAATTATTATTCTAGTGGTTTATGGTTGACGAAAACGGAAGGTTATCACGTAATTTGAGCAAACACCATGATTGTTTTTTATGAAGCCCAGGTGCCTGGCAAGTGCAAATTTAAGCAGTTTTCCATTCTCTTTAAATCACGTAAAATAGTTACTTGACGTTATCTTTAACTGCTGAGAAGTACAGAGCTATGGTATAACGTTGTTATAAAGTCAACACACTTTAATTTTATGCACCTCTCCATCTGAAGTAGCATTTAGTAAAACCACGTGAACAATTGGCATTGTTTTACCGTCAATACCATTTAAAGCGTAGTATAACTTCATATCGGTATGAGACCAGCACCTCGGACAGCGCTCTCTAACAACCCTTTCACCGTTACAGGCCTGTTCTACGAGGGTGCAAACGGGTGCTCAGTTTATAACAGAACAAATAGAACACATTTTATGGCAATTTGGCCTCATTTACACCACACCCGGTAGCTTTAGACCATGTGTTATTGAGTATGTTTAAAGCAAACTGTAGTTTAGCCTCTCAAACACACGGATGAGTGAAACTGTAATTAAGCCTGGCCTGAGTCTTACGATTAGACAAAACCTGTAACCTTTGACCTCAAGACCCGAGGACATTACTTGTGTCAAACGTAATAAAGACCCAGGCATATTCAGAGGCACAGGCGGACCCAGGGAATTGACCCTTCGCTAAACCACGCCCAAAAACGCAAACTGGCCAATCACAGCGCCGTGTTTTACATACTCCGACAGAGCCTCCGACAGTGTTTGGCTGCCTTCCATTGAATTACACGCAAAAATTTGAAATTTTATTCATTTTTGAGCTGGTTTTGTGGATTTTTAGCAAATTATGGTTAAACGTTGTGCCTGGGGCACGTGTAACAGTGACACTCGTTACCCAGAGAGGTTTGAAGGAGATATATGTTTTTTCCCTTTATAAAACCTAAATAAAATCCTGAAAAGTGTTAGCCAGCTAAGCTAACGTGGCTACGGTCTGGATATACAGCTCCGGGTTGCAACGTTGGTAAAGTTAGACTAAATGTTAGCTTTGTTATTCGTGATCCAGACAGCTTGCTAACGTTAAGATGTTACAGTCAAGCTCTAGAAAACCAAGTGGGTAACGTTACCTTGATGTCAAAATGTAATACTATTTTTTCATTACTATTTCAGCACTTTGTCAAATGGGAAGCCCAGTCCCGAGTACCCAAATCTTGTGGAAGACTGGGCTGACACACTGCTGATATTTTTTGCTTTACAGAGGTCCAGGGTATGGAGCTACCTGTGGAGCTAACCAAGGTAATGTCGTTACAGCACACTATAGGCGACTAATGTTACGTTAGTTAGCTAATGCTAGCTAACTTACTACTGAATGTAACGTTATATAGGCCTACTGCTTTTGCTTTTTAATTATTGTAATAGTGAATAGAGACCTACCCAGCTTTACAGGAACAGTGTAACTTAATGTCGTTGTCCTGTCTCAATTGCCCGGTGATGCGGTGGTTCAGTTTTACTCTGATCTGTAGGCTTTCGCTTCTATCTTAATTTTTTTTACGTCATTTTGTCAGTGTGATATCTTGAATATAACCTTCAAATGCATATTGTATACCCTTCTGTCTGCTTCTATATGAAATCGCTTTTTCTATTTTCCAAAAATTGGACAATATTTCTCCAGGGAGTGCAGTTAGTGACAGTGGGAGCGCCATGCTGGCTCCGAAAGCTTGACGTACATAGCAACAATAACTAAGGGGGGCGTGGTTTAGCGAAGGGTCAATTGAAGACTAATCAGAAGCATCTCTGAACAACCCATTTTAAGAACATGACCTGAAAAGTTCAACAAGTAAAATCAGGGAAATCTGGCAAGTTTAAACCAAGAGTTAAACCACAGAGTTCGCAGCCACCAGAAGGTATACTGGTTAGTGATGGTCACAACCCCTGAACCACAGTAAACCAGGAAACATAGAGCCCCATTGGCAAAAGTATGAGACATGAAGCTAGACATGAAATAACATTTTTACCCCAAATTTGTATCTTTCATTAAAAATGGGTTTTATATTCTTCAGCTATCCATGAATGCACGCACGCACGCATGCACGCACATACACACACACACACACACAACCAACACATGCTCGCACACACATGCATAGACATGCATGCACACACACACACAAGTTGAGTTGAAGAAATCACACACAGAGATGGTTATTTGGTTCTTGTTTTTCTTACTTGGGACAGTAGATCAGTAACATTAATTTCAGGTTACACATTTTTTAGGCTTTCTCCATTACTATATGTTCCTACATAAAGCTTAGCATTACTGAGGACAAATGAAAAACAAAAACAAAATAATCAAGCAGACAGAGAAAGAAGACTAAGAACAGAAAAAAACTAAGATTTCCAAAATGTTAAACAATTCACTCCAATATTGCACTTACACCATCACATCATTCTAATTCAACAAACAAATCTTCTTGATGCTTTCTGGTTTGAAAAGCAGTGAGTGCCACACTTGTGTTTATCAGACTGGCTTAAACACAGAATCAGAGTTCCTGCTGGAAAACATGGAACAGGAAGATACACCATCACAAAAAAACGAAGGAAAGGATTCAGAGTCGCATTCTTTACGATCGGAGGCAGATCTATAACAGAACAGGCCTCCTGCCCCAGAAGACAGAAAAAACTGAACACAAACGATTATCAATGACAGCCTCTGTCCCTGATTCTCGAGTACTGTTATAGTTTAAGCAAAGATTATTTGACCCTATTTCCCCATGTCATTTTTCATTTTCAAAATTATTATTATTAAGGCTCCAAAAACATATTATAATAATAACAATAATAATAGCATGTTTTTGTTAATGAACTTTTTTCCCTTTTTTTAAAAGTTGTCACAACAGTAATATGCCAAGAAATACATAATTCAAAAAATATAGTTTTACATCAAAAGTTTGTCATAAGTCATTCTATAGGTCATTGTCCTGTTCTAGCCGTTGCCTAAGCATCTCCTTGTAGGTTTGTAAAGCCAACCCTTCATAACACTGCCACCTCCTGGACAAGAAAGGCTAGAACGCATCTGTTTGTTTTGATTGTACAAAATACTAACTGGCCAGGTATAATTCCAGGTGCTGAAGAACCGTAATTACATTTGAGAGAAAATAACAAAAAAAGAAAAGAAAAAGGGAGTCGGGGAACATACCAAAACTAGTCTGACTATAAGGCAGGAAAACTGAAACAAAAGGGAGGTAAAAAGGAAAATGGCTGAAGCTACATGATATATGAACCTGCTTTGTCCCTGCACACATGGAGTACCTGGAGCACAAAGTGTGTGTTCTCAACGTTGGCCGACGTCACCACAATTAAATATATTTTTTTCCTTTTAAATTTAAAAATGTCAGTCCTAGTATAACGGTTTACCGAGCTGAGAGTGCATTCTTCTACTGTTTACTTCGAATTTGGTGTTCCTGTGAAGAGGAAGAAGGGGTTGGGTTAGGAGTCATCGTATTCCAGCACCTGAGGGTCCAGGTTGCTATAGAAACCTTGCCATAGTAACATTCCCTTAGTAACATTTCTATAGTAAACTTGCGATAGTAAACCTGTCATAGCAATTGCTTAACAGTAACCTCTCCATAGCAACCTTCCTCATGCACTTTCTTCTCCAGAGAAACTTCAGGGGGTGATACTGTACCTGATCTAGTCGAGACCGGTTCTGGATGGGAGCAGGTTCGAAGTTCTGGGAAATGAGAGAGAGGCACAGACAGATGAACACAGTAAGGGGGCACTTACCAACACTCTTGTTAAGGGTGCTATAATAAATACAATTGAATGGACTGACTGATTAACAACAACATAGGACCTTGTTTGGGGGCTGGGATTACCTGGGTGAATTATGGGTGAAAAGACCAGAGGGACATTACATTCTTTCACAGGCTGGCCCCAGCGATTGATACAAATTGACCACCTTCAAGAGGGATTTCCTTTTTAAAAATTTGTGGTGATCCTGTTGCAGTCAATGCTAAAGCACACAACGCTGGGTCGGGCACTCAACGCTGGGTGCTCAACACTGGGTGCTCAACACTGGGTCGGGCGCTCAATGCTGGGTGCTCAACACTGGGTCGGGCGTTCAATGCTGGGTGCTCAACACTGGGTGCTCAACACTGGGTCGGGCGCTCAACACTGGGTGCTCAACTCTGGGTCGGGCACTCAATGCTGGGTGCTCAACACTGGGTCGGGCGCTCAATGCTGGGTTGGGTACTCAATGCTGGGTGCTCAACGCTGGGTGCTCAACACTGGGTCGGGCGCTCAACACTGGGTCGGGCACTCAACACTGGGTCGGGCGCTCAACGCTGGGTGCTCAACACTGGGTCGGGCGCTCAACACTGGGTCGGGCGCTCAATGCTGGGTGCTCAACACTGGGTTGGGCGCTCAATGCTGGGTTGGGTACTCAACGCTGGGTGCTCAACACTGGGTCGGGCGCTCAATGCTGGGTCGGGTCCTCAACGCTGGGTGTTCAACACTGCGTCAGGCGCTCAACGCTGGGTGCTCATTTATGTGTGCGTGAACCTGCGCATGAATATGTGTGTGTGTGAGAGAGAGCGTGTATGTTTTCAATAATGTGGCTGAGCTTCCTAAATTCTAGACACATTTTATTAATTCATATCCAAGATAAATTCAGATAGAAATTAAAAGTGTACCAATGTTCTCCTCACTGTGCTGAGCTACAGTATGAGGTGTACCACTGAGCCAGACTGTTGAACCTACACCTCCATGGAGTCACAACTGCGCAGAGTTACACCTGAACCGAGTACGAGGTGTCCCATTATAAGCCAGACTGTGGAACCTACACCTCTACTGAGCACCACCCCCAAAATAAATAAATAATATTAAAATACAATTTAAGAAAAGGTTTGAGGCCTCCCGTGTGGTCTAGTGGTTTCAACATCCGTAGCTGGCCACGGCGACCGGGGTTCGATTCCCCGTCGTGCCAGAGTCGGCCCTGGTCGGGAGTGCCATCGGGGCGGCAATTGGCTGTCCACCCCAGGGAGGGGGGAGGGAAGCCGACACACACAGTTCGCTGCGCACAGGAGTGGTTCTGGGGTATCAGAATTACAGTCGACAGCACGACGAGTGTTGTCTCGGAGGAGGCAGCGCCACACCCTTGTCACTGCCGGTCACAGGACTACGGCAGCGAACTATGAGGGAAGGGGGATTGAACTAAGCACAGCGGGTAATTGGCTATCAAATTGGGAGAAAAACATGGTAAAATCAGAAAATTAAATTATTAGAAATGTGTCTTCTCTTTTTTTTAAGTTACTAAAAACAACAAGATACTTTCGAATACAATCTGTCCAGTATATTTACTTCGTCTTGATATTTGTGGCAGCTGCCTGATGGGCAAACTCATTAGCTATAATCTAGACTGAAAATCACGGCTAGCTAGGAAGCTTGTTACCATCCAGGCTAGTTCATACGAGTGGTGATTGTGCTGGTGGTGGTAGCCACTTGCTAGCTAGGGCAGCATTAATGCTTCTATGATTTCAGTCTTATATTTGCCTGCTAGCTGAACTGATCATTAGTTTAGTTGTGAAGCTAAAAAAAAGGTTTCAGAGGACATTGATAAACTGGCAGTGTTTTGTAGGAGAAATAGAGAAATGGATCCCTGCCATCTGCCATGCCAAGTTCGGAACTTGACCGAGGTAGAGTTTACAATTTAGGTACATCCATCCATCCATTTGCACAACTGGATACTTACTGAAGCAATTCAACCTGCAACCTCTAAGTTACAAGCCCAGTTCCCCAACCATTATAAAGTCAGACTGTAAATGGAAAACAATGCTGATCATACAGCTTACTCGTGGAGTACAACCTCCATCCTCATTTTACTGAGAGGACAGCAAAATGTTTGTGTGTATGTATATACATATATACATCATGCATGTATATGTATGTGTAGGGTGGTTCACAGATCCATGTCCCAAAATAATCCAAAAGAATGTGGACTGTGTTTACGATGCCAGCAGGGAGCCAACCTGTGTGATGTGTAAACAGTGGTATTGCCCCAAATGCCTTACAACCCCCACACTAATAAAGGCAGTCCTGCTGAATAACAGTACATGGAGGGGGCTGTTCTCAGGACTGTTGACCAAATCACTGAGTTTAATGTGGTATACTGTAACTTCATCATTTAAATATACATTATAGTCATGTTTGGTGGCAGGTAATATAGATCTCAGATCTTACAACCTCCTGCACGTCATTCGTGTATAGCCATTTCTTTACAGTATACAGTTTCATTATTCAAATTCTGTTAGAACGTATGTGTAATAATTGTTGCAATTCCAGCTGTTACGGTTGGCCAAAATTTGACCCCTGAATGATTGCTAAACGGCAGGTGCTTTATTGTCAATTGACACCACCCTGGGAACGCGTCATCAAGCCATCTAGCTATTGGAGTGTTTTTCAGTTGCCTTCTCCCTGACCTCATCTGGCCCCGGCCCCGTCTGGAGAATAAAAGGAGTGGAGCCGCAGTTTGTGGGGTTTTTCTTGTCTTTTGCTTTTTGAAAACTTCATGCCGACCAGTCAACCATTTTTAGTAAATGCTTTTTGAACCTGCTCATTTGTCCATTTTCTGTAATCATCATTTTGAGCACTTTTTGGATAGTTATATTAGGAAAGCATAGATTATGGATAGCCCGGAAGAAACCCACATTTTGATTTGCACCGGGAGAGAGGTGAGAATTATTTTCTTTCTAGTGCTAGGTTAGAAAGACTCTTTTGTTTAGTTTTGTTATTCCTTTGTTGCCTTTGTCTGTATTTCCACTGTGTTTTGTTTGTATGTGGTAAATAAAAATCCTGTATTTTTAATAGTATTAGTTGACACGGAGGAATATTTGGTTGTTATGTCCTTTTTGATCAGTCAACTGGCTATTGCATCACAGGTGGCTTTGTGGGGTGTAACAAATTGGGGGCTCATACCGAGATTTAATTTTGGAGATGTGTTGCAGCACCGGCCATTAAACATATTCATAACCCATATTCATAAACTAACATTTCTCATTAATCTTAACTACTGCAGTTGCTTATTGTGGTTTTAAGGTTACTGTTAACTGGAGTTAAATAACATGACTTTAATCCCGTTCACAAAATAAGATGACAAGCTATCCTTCACCACTTGACACTTCCACTATTTGGTGTGTTTTAGTGTGATCCTACAGGATGTATATTGTTGGTGTCCGATGAAAAACACGTAGCCCCACTTTTGGCGCATTTATACTTTTACATGAATTGTTAGCGGTTACTCGCCATTAAGTTGACAGAAAATTTCACCACACTAGGACCAATTGAAAGTACTCAAAATAGCTTGTAATGTGGCCTCCTGCATGGTCCAGTAGTTTCAATTCCCGACAGGAGTGGTTCTGCAGTACCAATATCAGTAGACTGAGATGCACCCTTAAGCCCAAGCTTGCGCTCTCAAGTTCAATTTTTAATGTTTTCACTTGAAATTGAATCACCTTCAATTTGCAAATGTCTTTCGGAATGGCAGGACCACATGGATAAAAGCTCAAATTAGACAATGATTCAATATCCCCAATGAAAAAGAAGTTCAAAGAAACAACTGCTCCCATAGACAAAGCACTTCACTCCGCCATTGTATCTGCATTAACCCTCTGAGGTCCGTGCTAAGCTTAGAGGAGGTTTGTGATTTTGGCATGGTCTGATATTTATCTCAATTTCATCAACTTAACACACACTTACTCCAAAGTGTTTGATATTTTTATTTGAAGGACAATCACAGCTACATTTATATGCCATCAATAGTTTGGTCAGTATCATATGCAGTTTGTAAATAGATCTACAAACACACAAGTTATAAAGAGTATTTTTCTGCCGTCACTAAAGTTGTGAAAGCACACACTAAACTATAGTGACGAATTGTTTTGCCAATATGCGTTTGTTCATCAAGGTCTTGGTTATGTAAGGGTGTGAAAATAGTTTAGCACATCTGAGTTCTAAATAGCTAAAAAACAGTTTTTATCAGAACTGGTCACATTTATTTCAGGCTGTGGGAGGGCTATATGCTAATTTCATGAATATTCATGATCCACACCTGAGGCTTCTCCACACCTGTAAGATCTGTCAGATGGGCCATCTCTCTCTCAAAGGCCATCAGACAAAGACAAAAGCCATCAGAGTAAGCAATAGTCAGTGAGCCATGCAGAAAGTTTTTTTTTCATTTAGGAAGATTTATATATATAACTATATACAAAAAATTCCAAATTAAAACATGGTGAGACAATCTGTTCTTTCAGTCTTTTGGTGCCACTTCTCAAAACAGTTTCTGGTCAACTGTAGACACAAGGGAACGTCACAAACCGCTGTTTCCCCGACATCTTGCAGAGTACGCATTTCTTGCAACCAACAGAAGCCAATTTGCCAACATCCAGAATCTGTTTGGCAGTGGACACAGGCACATGATCAAAAGTAGCCCGTTTTCTGGGTTTAAGATATTTATCGTTAAACGTCTGTCGGAAAACGAAAGCAAAATACAAACAAAACAAAACCAACGATCAGGAACAAACAAAGCAAAGTAAACAGGTAAATCCACGTATCCAAAAACTTGGTATAAACTAAACGCTGGGAATCTAACAACAAGCACATGAACAAACAAGTTCTCGAGAGGCAAGAAACATTAATCACAATAGGTACTATCAAGCTAAGCTAGATAATGTCCAAGCGCCCAAACAGAGAATGCCAGCTGGTTAAATATCCTCCTGTTAATTATTCGCAGTAGTTCGCAATGATTCCGTGATAGCCACAAGAGCGGAATTCATATATTTGGAAATAAAATAAATATCAGCATACACCGTCTGTTGCTGGCAGATCGCAACCGTAAACACAGACAAGATGCGATATAATGTCGGGACATTGTTTACGCTGTAATTTCACACATGGCCCCACGCCCCTCCCCGAGACTAGCACCTAGTTACCATGTCAATAGAAGGGGGACAGCACTTCCAGGTAAAAAAGAGAGTAAAAGGCAAGGTTTACTTTTGGTCTAATTAACCTAATTTAAAAAATCTCATATTATTTGCCAGTGCTCAAATCTGAAAGTCACGATTCTAAGGTTTCTGTCAATGTTTTTGCAGCGTGTATGATAAAATCTCGCGACGTTAGAAATAGGAATATACTTTTATTGCTTCCGTCGACCTCAGGGGGTTAAAACAACAAGAAATGGGCCTGCATGCAATGGTACAGCAAGCGGTACGGGGAACTTGGGGAAGACGGAGCTGCTCTTCCTAGCAAAGGGCTCCCGGATGATTGATACTTCAATCACCATGGAAGGCTCCTAACCCTACGGTCTAACAGCGGGCGATTCGGCAACTAGTTGCCGGAAATGCATTGATTCTCTATGAGAGTGAGCGACTTCCGGTGCCTGACCCATTGCCCGATTTGTGGGTGTTTCAGTGTCCCAGAAAAGTTGAAAATTCTGAACTTTCGGGCAATGTTGCCCGGTAAGAGGCAATCAAATTCATGTCTTGCTCTTTTTACCTTCCACGCGGAAACCAACACAACACCGACATTTTGTTCCTAGTTCTGACACTTCAACATGAGTGAGGAGAAACTGTTAACAGCGGTCTGCAGTACCCATACTTTATTTAATCCTAAAAGCATAAATATTTATAGCTAGCTAAACTTATATGGCCTACATACATCTTATTTAATGTTTGTGTTGGTTAAAAGGCTATTTTTTATCGCATGGGTACGTTTGGAAAAACGTTTGGAAAACGCACTGGAGAGAAATTTCGAGCTGTTTCCAGCGCAAGTATATGGCCGTAATTGCAAAAAGCCTTCTGAGTTTGAGTTTGCGGTTCATAATTGAAGGAAACAATACTGCTAGCCAACTAATATTTATAATAAAGATTCTCAAAATCTATGATGAACTATTCGTTTACCATGCAAAAATTGTGTTCCTAGTTCCGACACTTCAACATGAATGAGGAGAAACTTAACAGCGGTCTGCAGTACCCCATACTTTATTTAATCCTAAAAGCATAAATATTTATAGCTAGCTAAACTTATATGGCCTACATACATCTTATTTAATGTTTGTGTAGGTTAAAAGGCTATTTTTTTATCGCATGGGTACGTTTTGGAAAACGCACCGAGAGAAATTGCGAGCTGTTTCCAGCGCAAGTATATGGCCGTAATTGCAAAAAGCCTTCTGAGTTTGAGTTTGCGATTCATAATTGAAGGAAACAATACTGCTAGCCAACTAATATTTACAATAAAGATTCTCAAAATCTATGATGAACTATTCGTTTACCATGCCAAAAAATTGTAAGCACGTCGGAAGCATTTTTGAGGACGCCAGTCAAGCGTGGTGAACGCCCACTGGGCAATTTATTGCCTAGTATCGCCCGCTGTTAGACCGTAGGGTTAGTGTCTCTGTCCCAGTCTGCCAGGAGTCTTTGAGTAACCCTGGACAACCAGCTGTGCTTCTCGGGCCACATCACAGCGATCACCCGGATCTGCAGATTCTCCCTCCACAACATCCAGAGAATCCAATCGTTCATCATCCTAAAGGCCACACAATTCCTAGTTGTGCCAAACGTCTAGTGTTCTACAAACTAAATTCATGCATGCCACCCATCTACTCAGCTCTCTGCACTGGCTCCCTATCACAGCACACATCAAATTTAAATTACTGGTGCTGGTTTATCAATCAGCTAGAGGAACTGCTCCCCCTTACCTCCAGACTCATCACACCCTACACCCCAGACCCCTCCGCTCCACTGGCAAACTGACTGTCCCATCCCTCCGGGCGCCCGGCAGTCGCTTCTTGTGGTCTTGCCTCTTCTCTGTCCTGAACCCTTGGTGGTGGAATGATCTTCCGCACTCGGTCAGGACTGCGGAATCACTTGCGATCTTCTGCAAGAGACTCAAAACCCACCTTTTCAGACTCCACTATCACTGAATTCTGTACATATAGCCAATTGTCACATGTTTAATCCTTTTTGTATATGTATACTTGTTTACTCCTAATAAATAAATGGTATGCAGCCGCCAACAATTATGTCTATTGCTGTATTACTGCACTGATCTCTTGCACAAACAATGATTGTTCTTATAATGTATTAATGCATATCTTGTATGTTGCTCTGGATAAGAGCATCTGCTAAATGCTTAAAATGTAATGTAATGTAACTCTAAAAGAAAACTAGCCACACTTAGAAACACATTGAATCAGCTAATATGGCTATTCAACAACTCAGAACAGACATTGCCAAGTAAGCCAATAAAAAAGGATCTCCTGACAAACAAAGAGGAGATACAGCGATTGCAGACCAAACACTCAGATATGAAGGATAGGGCTAGACGTTTAAATCTCCGTCTGGTCGGTCTACCAGTGTCAGCAGAAGGCTCCAACACTATCGCCTTCCTCCAAGAAAACCAGCTGAAATGTATCCCCTCTCTGCAGGGGGATAAAATTGAGATCCAGAGGGCCCACAGGCTGTACAACAATGCCACCCCAGGCAAAATGACATCACACATGCTAATCTATAAATCTATCTATAATCTATATAGTATAAATACAGACATACAATTGTATTCAAGATGGAAAGATTTTCTGCGCTGCAGTGTTTGAGAGCATTGATGGAAAGCGACGAGGACAACAACTCATCATGTCCCGATATTGAAGAGGATTCAGATGAAGAGAGAGCATTTTACACAAGATCTATGTTAGAATACTTTTCAAACAGCCTAAAATGTTATAAAAATCGTATGTAGCATCTTGTCTGTGTTTACGCTTGCAATCTGCCAGCAACAGTCTGTATGCTTATATTTATTTTATTTCGCTTGTTTTCAAATACTCGTGAAAATATATGAATTCCGCGTCTTGTGACTACATATTTCGCGTGTTGCAACGTAACAAATTGCAATAGGCACACAAGATCTATGTAAGAATACTTTTCAAACAGCCTAAAATGTTATAAAAAATCGTATGTAGCATCTTGTCTGTGTTTACGCTTGCGATCTGCCAGCAACAGTCCCTTGTTTTCAAATACTTGTGTAAATATACGAATTCCGCGTCTTGTGACTACATATTACGCTTTTTGCAACGTAACAAATTGCAATATGTACTCAAGATCTATGTAAAAATACTGTATTCACTGTAATGCTCTAATGCATTGTGTGTCCTTACAACCTTCTGCTTTTTATGTTTACAGTGACGACAATGTGGAAGACAAAACGCATCCTTCTCCACCAAAAAAGCCATGCAGGACTCCTACACAAAGGTATGTGTCTTATGTGCATTATTGTTGCAACGTAACAAATTTCAATATGTAGCTACTCAAGATCTATGTAAAAATACTTTTCAAACAGCCTAAAAAGTTATAAAAACTCTTATGTAGCATCTTGTCTGTGTTTACGCTATGATCTGCCAGCAACAGTCCCTTGTTTTCAAATACTCGTGTAAATATATGAATTCGCGCCTTGTGACTACATATTACGCTTTTGCAACGTAACAAATTGCAATATGTACTCAAGATCTATGTAAAAATACTGTATTCACTGTAATGCTCTAATGCATTGTGTGTCCTTTCAACCTTTTGCTTTTTATGTTTACAGTGACGACGATGTGGAAGACAAAACGCCATGACTCACAAGGCTTTCCAGGAGGAGCTCATTGCACAGCTGTGTGGTGTCTCACAGAAGGTACCCAGACAACAGGCTACTTTTGATCATGTGCCTGTGCCCACTGGCAAACACTCTATGTTGGCAAACGGGCTACTGTTGGTCGCAAGAAATGTGTACTCTGTAAGATGTGCACTCCATGGGAGTGCAAGGTTTGTGATGTGCCCTTGTGCCTACAGTTGACCAGAAACTGTTTTGAGAAGTGGCACTAAAGACTGTAAAAAACAAGATGTTTTAATGTTTCACCGTGTTTTAATTTAGATTTTTTGTATATAGTTTGTGCTGTTTTCAATAAATCTTCCAAAATGAAAAAAGCGTATTTTTTTTCTGTCTTCTGCATGGCTCACTGACTTGCTTACTCTGATGGCTTTTGTCTTTGTCTGATGGCCTGGCCTTTGTGACAGAGATGGCCCATCTGACAGATCTTAGAGGTGTGGACAATGAATCATGAATATTCATGATATTAGCATATAGCCCTCCCACAGCCTGAAATAAATGTGACCAGTTCTGATAAAAACAGGTTTTTAGCTATTTAGATCTCAGATGTGCTAAACTATTTTCACACCCTTACATAACCAAGACGTTGATGAACAAATGCACATTGGCAAAACAATTCCTCACTATAGTTTAGTGTGTGCTTTCACAACTTTTGTGATGGCAGAAAAAATTACTCTTTATAACTTGTGTGTTTGTAGATCTATTTAGAAGCTGCATATGATACTGACCAAACTATTGATGGCATATAAATGTAGCTGTGATTGTCCTTCAAATAAAAATATCAAACACTTTGGAGTAAGTGTGTGTTAACTTGATGAAATTGAGATAAATATCAGACCACGCCAAAATTACAAACCATCTCAAAGCTTAGCACGGACCTCAGAGGGTTAAAGACAAGGTTGAGAAACCTTTTGTTTATCTCTTGTGAGTTTGGTAAGTAAAAACCTTGAGCTGGCTGTTGTGACCGGTTACATTCGCTGAACTCATTATTTAAATATAGTTTGACTAAGTTCAAATTTATATCCGCATTTATAAGATCTACTTAGCGGAGCTGGGTTAACGTTAGTGCTGTTTCGCCGGGCTAACTGTCTAATAAGGCATGTTCCTGGTGTTTTAAATGTTGGCAATAGGCTAGGTTTCAGCTGGCTAGCTAGATAGTAATACTTATGGCCAATAGCTTTAAGTTACATTCAGATGGGTAAATATTGTTTGATAACAGAAGCTGAATCGGCTAGATACAGGCCTACTCTTTATGGCGAATTTTTCACTTTGGGCTCAGACTATGTATAATTGGTTTAGCAATATTGATTATTGCCATTAGTCTTATATGGCAATTGTAATGTTTATTACAGGTATGGTACGCAGCTGCCTGCAATGTCTATCACTGTATTACTGCACTGATGTCTTGCGCGAACTATGATTGTTCCTAACATATATTAATGCACATCTTGTAAGTCGCTCTGGATAAGAGCGTCTGCTAAATGCTTAAAATGTCAAATGTATAATGTATTTCCTGCATAGAAATATAGGTGATTAACACCACTGCACCATCGGGCTTGAGATGTGTGTCACTCTCAGAGTCACAGGTAGTTAGTGGTTTTAGGCTGCTATCAACCTAAGAGTAGCTCTTATGGTTGTTCTCTTGCGGGTGATTTGGTGGTTTTTCCCTTTTTTGTTTTCCTTTTTCTTTTGTTTTCTTTCTTCTTCTGGTTTTTCATGATTAAGTTTACATCAGAACATGCTTGTTATAATTATGTCCCCTCTCCTCCCCAGCTCAAATGTAATGGTTATAGGTAATCCCATTGCTTTACTGTTGTTACATGGAATGTCCGTCGGCTAAATTGTGCTATTAAGCGGACTACATGTCTCAAATTCCTTCATCGCAAAAGTGTCTCTATCACTGTAATACAAAAGACACATTTGAGAGCTTTACAGGTTTCAGAATAAGTACTTCAAATGTGTAACATCTCCATGTGCCAGTAGCAGAACCAAAGGTGTACTGATCCTCATTGACAGGAAACTACGCCTACCAATTAATACCTGAGGTATAGATCATTCTGGATGCTTCGTTTATATAACTACTGTTATTAATGGTACCAAAATATGCTTTAGCTCTGTTTATGCACCCAGTGACTATGACCCAACCTTTTTTGGTAATATCACTAATATTCTTCTAGATTTTCCAGATTATCACCTGTTATTAGGTGGTGATTTTAATCAGGTATGTACCCCAGCTCTAGATCAGTCTAGTACCCCCCACTCTTCTACTGGTGATCCAAGCCTTAATTAACTTTCTACCTATATTAACAACTTGAATGTGCTCAATGCCTGGCGAATGAGGAATCCATCAGTCAGGGATTATACATATTTCTCTTCAAGACATAAAACGTATTCGCGTATTCTCTTTGGCATTGGATAAATCAGTTAAATCAGTTTTGCCTACTGAGATACTTCCCATTACTATTTCCAACCATGCCCTAGTAATCTATCACTTGTCAATCAATTCCATCAAAACCGGGCACAGTACCAGGTGGCATTTTACTACGAAACTACTGCAGAATGTGGATTTCTTGAGAGAACTTCCAATCAAATTGAATGAGTTTTTGCAGTTTAATCTTAATTCAGCCACAAATCCACAATCCTTGTGGGAAGTAACAAAATGCTTTTTAAGAGGCTTTTTAATATGTAATTTAATTTGCATTTCATTTGAGTTTGACACGGAACAAAAGAATAACACGGCTGGAAAATAAAATTACTTTAACCCTCTAAGACCGATCGGGGGGTGGGCTCCCCGAAAAGCACTCATCTGTTTCAAACGCTTATAAAATAAACTATTTTTTAACCTATCTTTACTCAGAAAAATGCATTTAAAAGCTAAGATTCTCGCCGTGTGGTGTTTGTATTTTCACAGCGTTTGGATAAAGACAAGCGGAGCTTTTTGCATTCAAAGTGGGGTGGGATCTGCCTATAAAATGAAAACGAAAAGGCACTCCTTCCATTCTTTTGTCCATAACCTTGTCATTCATCATCCTAAAACCAATCGGCATTGTTGCATTGCATAGATAAGACCCTCCCCTTCAAAACCGTATGTTTTTTCTATTTCTAGGCCAATGGGGGGCTGTGAACTCTATTATGAATGGCAGAAAACGCTCCCTTCCATTCTTACGTCCGTAACCTTGTCATTCATCGTCCTAAAACCAATCAGAAAGTTGCATTGTACAGATAAGACCCTCTCCTTCAAAACCGTAAGCCATTATCGTAGAACCAATCGGAAAGTTTGCATTGTGTCGCTAAGACAACTCTTCCGAGATATAACCACAAAGAGTGTGCGGTAATATACAAATACAAGTACAAGATCCGTCTTATTTTATTGACGAAAAATGGCCATGAGGCGCTGGAAATGCATTTTGAAATGAGCGACAAGGAACACTCGTCGGGGACATAACGTTTTTACACCGACGATGAAGTCCACTATCAAGAAGGAATCGACCTGTTTGAGGATGAGTAAGAAAATCTATGTGCTTCTATGTAATTCTATGTATATATATATATATATATATATATATATATATATATGTATGTATGTATGTATTTATAATAGTGATACATTTTGTGTATTTATAATTGTGAGATAAAACCTTACTTTTTTATGTCTATTTGTCTAGTCTGGACAGTGAACATGAACCACAAGCAGCCTCTACTACTGTTATACATAATTACATAATTCTATGTAGTTATATGTATATATATATATATAATAGTGATACATTTTGTGTATTTCTAATTGTGAGATACTTTTTTTTTGCAGCACTGAAAAGCTTCCTAATTTACAAAGAACTGCAAATGAAGAAATCTCTTGCCCCAGTGCCTCACCAAGAGTACATGGAGGAGCTGGCAGCACAGCTCTGTGGAGAGGCTACAAACATTGCCCACATGAAGACACAGACCGGGCACGTTCCTGTCCCAATCCGAACAGAAGAGAAGAGCAAAAAGGCCACAACAGGCTGCAGGAAGTGTGGACACTGCAAGGCCACAGGGCAGAGGTACATGCAAACCCCATGGATGTGCCTGGAGTGTGAGGTACCTCTCTGTGTAGTACGGGACAGAAACTGTTTTGCAGCCTGGCATAGCTAGGCTAGACTGCTATAATATATAGCACACATGTATATCGTTTTTGACTGCATGTATATCATTTAAAAAATAACATAAATAAAAACGTTTATTCTTTTTTGTATTCATTTTTAAATTATATATTTTTTTAGGACAATTTGCATATTTTATTATGTACATATTTATTTTTTTATTTATATGGTGAAGTTTAAAATATATATATTTTTCTCATACCAAGACCTTGGTGTGACAGAAACAGAAATCAAAAGTCTTGGTACACATTGTGTGTTGGCTGTGTGCAATAAAATACAAGAAAATAAATTACGTTTTTGTTTTTTGGGGGGGATTTCATTGCAGTTCACACACATATAATACAATGGAGTGATTTTATTTTAGACTGTTCTGAAAAAAATTAGGCATAGGACTTGATGGTAAGAGGTCATGGTTGAAAACAATTTACCAAAAAGTAAAAGGATGGAAAATCGGCCCTTACCCTTAGGTCTCCGAGGGTTAATCTAAAATTTGCGGAAGAACATGCAAATTCCTTAGCAATTATTAGAAATTAACTTTCTATTAAAAACCAGAGCTGAATTTTTTATCCACCATACCAGACTAAAGTACTACTCTGATGGGGAAAGAGCCAGTAAGATTTTAGCCTTAAAATTAAAACAATAAGAAGCACTGTCCAGTGTAAATGCAGTTAAGACTACCACATTGACTCATAATCCTAAAAGGATCAATTAAACATTTAAATGCTTTGTAGTTATACTCATCAGAGTGTGATCAAGATCCTACAGCATATGAGGTGTTCTTGGCAAATTTGAATTGACCTATACTTGCTTAATGACTCCCAGTCCCTTGATGGCTCAATCGCCCTTGAGGAGCTGAAACAAGGCAAATAAGGTCTTGACAGATTCCCCCCTGAACTTTTTATACAGGTATGGGATATTGTAGGCCCCCTTATCCTACCCTCAATCAATTATGCAGTTGAGAATGGCTATTTTCATAGAAATCAGAACATCTTCCTAATTTCAGTATTACTTAAAAAGGATTAAAATCACGAATGGTCCAGCTACAGACTAATATCTTTAATTTCCACTGAACTCAAACTTTTTGTGAAAGTGCTTGTTAATAGAATGGAATCTGTTATAGGGAAATTGATAGGATTTAATGAGACTATTTTTTGAAGGGAAGATTGGCTTCTGAAAATATTAGACAACTATTGCACATTATCCATGCTTGTGAATCTGATCAGAACCCAGCGGCAATATTCTCCTTGGATGCTGAAAAGGCCTTTGATAGGCTCGAATGGGCCTATCTCTGGTCAGTACTAAAACATTTTGGATTTGGACCTGGTTTTATAAGAATGACAAAAACACTATAACTTAATGATAACTCCCCTTCGGCAGTTGTTCAAACAGGAAGCCAACTCTCTCCACCTTTCATTATGCAGCGTGGTACGCGCCAGGGGTGCCCGCTATCCCCTCTTCTTTCAGCCCTTTCTTTGGAACTGCTAGCTGAAACAATCCGACAGAACCCCTTAATTTTTCCTATTGAAATTACAAACACACAGCATAAAATTTCACTATATGCAGACGATATTTTGATACACATGTCCAATATCATTGAATCACTCCCTCAAATTTTAAAGGTTCTTAATCAATTCAGCACACTCTCTGGTTATAAGGTCAATTGGATGAAGTCAATTCTTATCCCTTTGAATAGGCCAGCTAGAACTTTAGCTTTGAAAAACCGCATCACCTGGCGATTGAGACAGAGGACAACGACATTAAGGAGCAACACTGTTCCTGTAAAGCTGGGTAGGTCTCTATTCACTATTACAATCATTAAAAAGCAAAAGCAGTAGGCCTATATAACGTTCAGTAGTAAGTTAGCTAGCATTAGCTAACTAACGTAACATTAGTAGCCTATAGTGTGCTGCAACGACATTACTCTGGTTATCTCCACAGGTTTCTGCCCATCTCATCGGACTTATCCATACCCTGACCTCTGTAAAGCAAAAATAGCAGTGTGTCAGCCCAGTCCTCCACAAGATTTGGGTACTCGGGACTGGGCTTCCCATTGACAAAGTGCTGAAATAGTAATGAAAAAAATAGTATTACATTTTGACATCAAGGTTACCCACTTGGTTTTCTAGAGCTTGACTGTAACATCTAACGTTAGCAAGCTGGCTGGATCACGAATAACAAAGCTAACATTTAGTCTAACTTTACCAATGTTGCAACCCGGAGCTGTATATCCAGACCGTAGCCACGTTAGCTTAGCTGGCTAACATTTTTCAGGATTTTATTTAGGTTTTGGAAAGGGAAAAAAACGTATATCTCCTTCCAACCTCTCCGGGTAACGAGTGTCACTGTTACCAGTGCCCCAGGGACAACGTTTAACCATAACTAGCTAAAAATCCACAAAACCAAACTTTTCAGTCAAAGTCAATGGATCACCGCCATAAACTGTCGGACCTCTGTCGGAGCCTGTCAAATGCTGTGCTGTGATTGGCCAGTCTGCGTTTCGGGGCGTGGTTTAGCGAAGGGTCAATTGGCACCTAAAGGACTCTAAGAGCATGAGGAAAAAGATTATCTGGTCTAGTGAGACAAAAATGTAACTCTTTGACCTGAATGCCAAGCGCTGACATCATACCCTTTCCCAGAATTGTATTCCTCGACACAATTCTATCAAGCAGGTCTATTAAGAGACATGATCTTTTAAGAATTTTACTTCAATTAAAGGTTCGATTTCTCTCATATTTTGAGTGTAAGATCAAGCTGATGAACAACAAATATTTTTTTTCATAGCCTTTTTTGCTCATCTTCACCAAGGGCGCCAATAATTCTGCAGGGCTCTGCATATGCATACATGTATGTGTTGTGTGTGTGTGCATATATATTTCATTTTTTCATATTTAATACATTTGCAATCATTTCTAAAAATTTGTTTTCGCTTTGTCATTATGGGGTATTGTGTGTAGATTGATGGCCAAAATTAATTCCTCTTCTAACCCACACAAACTGTTCTCTTCATTTTCCTCTCTACTCACCCCTCCCCCTCCCCCTCCCCCACCCCCTCCTCTCTAAGTGCAAATGACTTTGCACCCTTCTTTCACAAGAAAGTCAATGACATTCACAACTCCTTCTCCCCAACCTCTCCCTCTCCCATCTCACTACCCAAACCAGGTGCCCTGTCTTCCTTCTCACCACTCCCTGACTCTGACATCCCACAACCGGTTCAATACTACCATCCTACCACCTACCCTCTTGATCCCATTCCTTCTTCCCTCTTCCAGTCCATCTCTATGGACATCCTCCCCTTTGTCTCCAACGTAATCAACGCCTCTCTTTCCTCTGGTTCTGTCCCCTCTACCTTCAAAAGGCCCCATGTCATCCCCTCCTCAATAAACCCTCTCTGAACCCTGCTGACATCTATAACTACTGACTATTGTCTCTCTCCTCTCATTCCTATCCAAAACCTTAGAATGCGTTGTATATCATTAACTGTCTCTCTATCTCCTACAGAATGACCTACTTGATCCCAACCAATCTGGCTTCAAGGCAGGGCACTCTATGGAAACAGCTCTGCTCGCGGTCACTGAGGCTCTCCACTCAGCAAAGTCAAAATCACTCAGCTCCATCCTCCTCCTCCTCGACCTATCAGCTGCATTTGACACCGTGGAGCACCAGATCCTGCTCTCAGCTCTCACCGAGATGGGAATCTCTGCATCTGCACTGGCATGGTTTAAATCATACCTGGCTGACCGCTCCTACCAGGTGGCCTGGAGAGGATCCCTCTCCTCTCCCCACACCCTCTCCAGTCCCACAAGGCTCTGTGCTAGGCCCCATCCTATTCTCCCTGTATACTAAGTAACTTGGTTCGGTCATCTCTAATTATGGTTTTTCATATCACTGCTATGCTGATGTCACTCCTCTCTTTCTCTCCTTCTCCCCCTCTGAGACCCAGGTCTCGGCACGCATCTCTGCATGCCTGGCAGACATCTCTCCTTGGATGTCCACCCATCACCTGAAGCTGAGCCTGGGAAGACAGGATCTTGGGGAAGAATATAACTTGCGCAAAGGGTCAGATGTTGTTCATTCAGTCCACATATGGGTCAATGACGTGACGCCAATTTTTTTGTGTCCATATGATTTAGTTACATTTAAAAGAGTTAAAATGTGTAAATAAACTTACAGATTACTTGCATACATTCTTTTTTTGAGGACCTAGTCTAAAATTTCTGGTTTTAATAAATTTTGAGAGAATATTTGAGGGATGATGGCAAAAATGTCAATGTGGTGTAACCGTAAAAACTTTGTACCAAATAATTTAACTTGCTTAAAAAAAGTGAAATTCTCAATAAAACACCATATTAACTAGTTTGGCATACTCTTACATTAGAACAATTTAATAGTAAATAAAAGTAATGTAACACCATTGTTCTGAATATTATAATTAAACTGGGGAATCATGTCAGTCAAGTCAACTTCCTGACATGTCAAGGTGGTGTAACCACCATTCAAGGGGCCATTTTGTTAATATTGTGCAAGAAGACCATGTGACAGGAACTGATATCACAAAGAAGGACCCCTGATGGCTCTAACTGCTGCATGACAAGGTTATTAGCTCTCTTTAAAATATGAGATAATTAGACATTTTTAGGGTATGGTCAGGTATGCTTAGGTTTACATGTCAAATGGTATGACCCCAGGAAAACATTGATCACTCATCATAATTATAAAAATGTGTATTTACTTTAAAAATTCTGTTTGGAATATTCACACCAAGGCCATGTGCTTACATAAGTGGCCATGATAATGCCTGTCAAGTTTGATTTTAAACCGAAATGTCAAATGGTGTAACCGGTTACACCATTTGACTCCTATTACAAGCCTTTCTGTTAGAGGCCAATTTTGACAAATATCAGTAGTTTATGATGCTGATTAAAGATGTTAAATAAACGAACTTACTATGTGGAACTATTTTCAACGAGATTGAGTTTGAAGGACCTCTGGAGGCAACTGTTCTAACATGGCAGCAGTGGTCCAGGGTAGTCACATCTGAAGAAGGGAAAACCTTTGCTAACTTTGTAAAAGTCACACAAAGCGGAAAGTGTGATGATCTGTTGGCTTTGCTTAATAAGAAGCTGGACTCTCTAGCTAAGCACCAGTTCAATTGGCTCCACCAAGCCAAAACACTCAGAGAGCTGAAAGAAACACTACGTGAGCATTCATGTTGACTTCCCTGAGAACTATGGCTGTAAGCTCAACAGTGAAATTCAGGCTTTCCACTTCGGTGGCAGCCGCAAGCAGGTTACAATCCACACCTGTGTGGCATATACGGCCTCATCATCCTTCTCCTATGCCACTCTCTGCCTCTCCCCGCCATGATGAACGTGCTGTATGGGCTCACATGGAGCCTGTATTTTATGATGCCATAGGCAAATGTAACACACCGCCTTGTACTCTACATATCATCAGTGATGGACCAGTGACCCAATACAGAAACAAGAAAACTTTTATCTACTCAGCACAGTGCCTTTTCTGTGTGGCTTCCAAAGGGTCACTTGGAACTTCAGTGAGAAATCGCATGGGAAAGGAGCTCCTGATGGAGTGGGTGGGGCTGTAAAGCGACTGCGGATACAGCAGTCCAAAGAGGCACTGACTTGCAAACAGCTGAGGAACTTTACAACTTCCTGAAGGATCAACCCTCTAGCATTGAATACAATTGGATATCCGAAGAAGCCATTGCAAAGTACGATGAATCAGTACCAAAAATGTTCCTGCAGTGAAAGGTACACTGAAAATTCACCAAGTGACCTCTGAAGAGCCAGCTGCAATTCAGTGGAGGGAAATTTCATGCTTCTGTGCAAGACCTGGAATCTGCAAGTGCTATAATCCATCTGCAGTAGATTTCGCAACCTACCAGGAAACCTCCCTCAACATCTACCGACTGTCAGCAGGATCTGAAAGGCAAGTTCATTCTGGTCAGATATGAAAGTAAGCCTTTTGTGGGACAGGTCCTCCAGGTGGTGGGTGAAGAAGTGGAAGTGAGCTGCATGCAACAGCTGGGTGGGAAGAATGTCTTCACCTGGCCTCATCCACCAGACCTCCTATTCTATTATGAGTCTGATGTGCTGCACATAATCTCTGAGCCTGAACCTTTGAACTTGTGTCATTCAAAACTCATGGCGGGGGACTGGAAACATTTCCAAGCACACACAGCCTGAATATTCAGATGTTCAGTCACACTGACACACACTGGAATAGGACTTCACTGGAAACATTGCAAAGCGCACACACAGCCCTAAACACACAATCCCCGCCCCCTGTCCCCCCACTCTCACACACACACACACACAATTTTTGAAGACATGTTTTTACCCTGTTCACCCTGATGACTCTTGTCATCAAATGTTTTTCTACATTGAAATAAAATAAAACATCAAGTTCTTTCTTTCTCTCTCTCTATCTCACACACACACACACACATTTCTGAAGACGTTTTTACCAATTTGTTGTCAGATTTTTTCTTAACTGAAATCACAATAGAAGACATGCGTTCACCATGATGATTCTTGTTATCAAATGTTTTTTCTACAATTAAATAAAATAAAACACAAGTTCAGTTGACCTTGTTGACTGTCATGCTTGATTTTCAGTGTCAATTTCTTCAACAAACCTTTCTTCAAAGGCCTTTGACTCTAGAAACAACATGGTCAGGTGGTGTAACTGGTTTGAGTCAATTAGCGTAACCAGTATTTTTCATAAAAATATGATAATATACAGGAAAATTAATGTGGAATGAAATGTAATCCTCAATTGCAGTTTAAATACATGTTTTTAACAATTTTGACATAATTTGTCAAAGATTATTTAGAAAACAAAGGGTGTTTTTCAGCATATGTCCCGCTCAATATTGCAACAACAAAGAAAATTTAAATTTAGAGATAATCCTAGTAAAATATATTTTCATGTGATATTTAAAATAAAGTAATTATTTTTATGAGTACAATTACATACACTCTAGGTGGATAAAATATGTAATATTTGTTATTATTCTTTTTGTGGTTACACCATTTGACATTTTCAGGTGCATTCAGTCTTAATCTTGGTAAAAAATGGTGCAAATGTAATTTCAAATAACATGAAACCAACAGAAACACAAAATGTACATTTTAACAAACTTGTTGCATGCTTTTAAAACAAGTTTTTAAAAGGTTTCTGAATTGCTCGTCTTGCCAACCCTTATTTGTCACTGACCCACATATCTATGGTACACCACTGAACCAGCCCAGCCTCATAGTCAGTATGGCAAACGCAAATGAGAAGCCAGAGCTTGAAGCTCCCATATGATTCAAGTCTATTGTTTGGGAACATTACGGTTTCCCAGTGAACAGTAACAATGGACAAAGACAGGTTGATCGGACAAAAGCAGTGATCCGACATTGTTCAACCGAGATCGGGTATGTCGCTGGCAGTACGTCGAACTTGATTACTCATTTGGCATCACCCAAATGTGAATATCACTGGTACAAGGCAAAACAGAACACATTTGAAACACATTTTCAAGATGCTTAGCTCAGAGGTTTGTGATTTTGGCGTGGTCTAATATTGATCTAAATTTCATCAACTTAACACACACTTACTCCAAAGTGTTTGATATTTTTATTTGAAGGAGCTACATTTATATGCCATCAATAGTTTGGTCAGTATCATATGCAGCTTGTAAATAGATCTACAAACACACAAGTTATAAAGAGTACATTTTTCTACCGTCACAAAAGTTGTGAAAGCACACACTAAACTATAGAGACAAATTGTTTTGCCAATATGCGTTTGTTCATCAAGGTCTTGGTTATGTAAGGATGTCAAAATAGTTGAGCACATCTGAGATCTAAATAGCTAAAAACCTGTTTTTATCAGAACTGGTCTAATTTATTTCAGGCTGTGGGAGGGCTAATTCAGGCTAATTGCCTGAATATTCATGATCCACACCTGTAAGATCTGTCAGATGGGCCATCTCTCTCTCAAAGGCCATCAGACAAAGACAAAAGCCATCAGAGTGAGCAATAGTGAGTGAGCCATGCAGAAAAAAAGTTATTTTCATTTTGGAAGATTTATTGCATCACACAAACTAGCCTATATACACAAAATTCTAAATGAAAGAACAATCTGTTCTTTCACAGTCTTTGGTGCCACTTCTCAAAGCAGTTTCTGGGGAACTGTAGACACAAGGGAACATCACAAACCTTGCACTCCCATGGAGTGCACTGTTTTTTCCCCGACATCTTGCAGAGTACGCATTTCTTGCGACCGACAGAAGCCAGTTTGCCAACATCCAGAGTCTGTTTGGCAGTGGGCACAGGCACATGATCAAAAGTAGCGTTTTTCTGGGTTTAAGATATTTATTTATCTTTAAACGTCTGTAGGAAAACGAAAGCAAAATCCGTGTCTGCAAAGACACGGAAAGACATAAACAAAACAAACCAAAATAACCAACGATAAGGAACAAAGTAAAACGGTAGGCTAAATCCAAAACGTATCCAAAATGTATCCAAAAAGTCGGAATAAACTAAAGACTGGGAATCTAAACAACAATAAGCACACACAAACAAACAAGTTCTCGAGAGGCAAGAAACATTAATCACAATAGGTACTATCAAGCTAAGCTAGATAATGTCCAAGCGCCGAAACAGAGAATGCCAGCTGGTTAAATATCCTCCCGTTAATTATTCGCAATTATTCGCAATGATTCTGACGCGGAATTCAGATATTTTCACGAGTATTGGAAAACATGGGAAATAAAATAAATATCAACATACACAGTTGCTGGCAGATTCCAACCATAAACACAGACTAGATGCGATATAATGTCGGGACATTGTTTACACTGCAATTTCACACATGGCCCCACGCCCCTCCCCGAGACTAGCACCTAGTCACCATGTCAATAGAAGGGGGTTAATGGAATTTATTTTATTATATTTTTTATTTATTTGCGACCTTACGATTCACTTGTTCAAGTGTTAGTAGGTCGCAGCAGTATTGACAGACTTTTTGTTAAATTATGGTGAATTAGCCACTGTTTACAAAGTTCATAACACATGAAAAGCAATTTTATGTTTTGCATTTCTTTTCTTCCCCGTTTTCTTCACCAAAAACGCACTGTACTGTGACTTCACGTACCGAACCATGATTTTTGTGTACTGTTACACCCCTAATATACACTGCCCGTCCAAAAAAAAAGTCACACTCTTAATATTTCGTAGGACCGCCTTTAGCTTTGATTACGGCACACATTCGCCGTGGCATTGTTTCGATAAGCTTCTGCAATGTCACAACATTTATTTCCGTCCAGAGTTGCATGAATTTTTGACCAAGATCTTGTATTGATGATGGGAGAGTCGGACCGCTGCACAAAGTCTTCTCCAGCACATCCCAAAGATTATCAATGGGGTTAAGGTCTGGACCCTGTGGTGGCCAATCCATGTGTGAAAATGATGTCTCATGCTCCCTGAACCACTCTTTCACAATTTGAGCCAGATGAATCGTGGCATTGTCATCTTGGAATATGCCTGTGCCATCAGGGAAGAAAAAATCCATTGATGGAAAAACCTGGTCATTCAGTATATTCAGGTAGTCAGCTGACCTCATTCTTTGGGCACATAACATTGCTGAACCTAGACCTGACCAACTGCAGCAACCCCAGATCATAACACTGCCCCCACAGGCTTGTACGGTAGGCACTAGGCATGATGGGTGCATCACTTCATCCACCTCTCTTCTTATCCTGATGCATCCATCACTCTGGAACAGGGTAAATCTGGACTCATCAGACCACATGACCTTCTTCCATTGCTCCAGAGTCCAATCTTTATGCTCCCTAGCAAACTGAAGCCTTTATTTCCAATTAGCCTCACTGACAAGTGGTTTTCATAAGGCTACACAGCTGTTTAGTCCCAATCCCTTGAGTTCCTGACAGAGAGGCCGCAGGCAGTACGTATCGGCAGCAGAACATCAAGCAGCATCACACTGAGCACAGGTGCCCCGCAGGGCTGTGTGCTCTCCCGCTGCTGTTCACGCTGCTCACTCACGACTGCTCCGCCAAGTTTGGATCCAACCACATCATCAAAGTACGCAGATGACACAACAGTAGTTGGCCTCATCAGCAACAATGACGAGGAGGCGACAGAGAGGAGGTGAAGCAGCTGGCAACCTGGTGCAACGACAACAACCTGGCTCTCAACGTCGACAAGACCAAGGAGCTGGTGGTGGACTTCAGAAGAGCACCAGCTGACCACCCCCCACTGCTCATCAACAACACCGCAGAGCACCAAGTTCCTCGGTGTGCACATCTCAAACAATCTCAGCTGGTCTCTCAACACAAAGACCATAGCCAAGAAGGCATGGCAACGCCTCTACTTCCTGTGCAGGCTGAGAGACGCCAGAATGCCACGGCCCATCCTCACAACGTTCTACAGAGGGGCTGTGGAGAGCATTCTCACCAGCACCATCACAGTGTGAGGAGGGAACTGCACGGAGGCTGACCGAGACTCCCTGCAGTGCACAGTGAGAACAGCCGAGAAGATCACAGGTGCCCCTCTCCACTCCATCCGGGACATCTACACGAAGTGCTGCAGAAGTAGAGCCAATGGCATCATCAAAGACACCACCCACCCAGCGCACGGACTGTTCGAGAGGTTACGGACGGGCAGGCGGTACCGCAGCCTCGCGACAAAGAAACAGACCACCAGATTCCACAACAGCTACTTTCCCCAAGCTGTCAGAATACTGAATGGACATTAAACTCGAACATAAACACTGCCTCCAGCCCTGCGCCGTGGGCTGAACTGCACTATAATGTTACCTCAATGTGACCTAAATGTCGTTGTAAATGTTGCACTGTCCTAACTGGTGTGGAATTGTTGTCTTAGATGTTGCACTGTTGAGAACAGTCACGCTGCTACTAGTGTCCACCTGCCGTTTCTGTTTTTTGCACAACAAAACAATACATGCCTGCACCTTATTGTTACCTCAATGTGTTTCTGTTGCACTTTATAATGTTACTGCACTTTATAAAATGTTACCTCAATGTGACCCTCAATGTGACCTTGTTACCTCAATGTGACCTAAATGTTGTGTCGTAAATGTTGCACTGTCTAAACTGTGGTGTAATTGTTGTCTTAATGTTGCACTGTTGTAAATCGAAGCGGAATCTCGTTCTTCTACATACTTGTATGTGGCGGAATGACAATAAAAGCAACTCAACTCAACTCAACTTCCCTTCGCATTGTGCGTGTGGAAATGTTCTTACTTTCACTATTAAACATAGCCGTGAGTTCTACTGTTGATTTTTTCCGATATGATTTCACCAAACGTTTAAGTGATCGCCGATCACGATCATTCAAGATTTCTTTCCGACCACATTTCTTCCTCAAAGATGATGGTTCACCACTATCCTTCCAGGTTTTAATAATGCGTTGGGACAGTTCTTAACCCAATTTTAGTAGTTTCAGCAATCTCCTTAGTTGTTTTCTTTGCTTGATGTAGGCCAATAATTTGACCCTTCTGAAACAGATTAACATCTGTTTAACAGATTAATATCCACGACCACAGGATATGTCTTCCGACATGGTTGTTTAAGAAATGAGAAGCTACTCAATGCATCAGTTACCCTACGGTCTAACAGCGGGCGATTCGGCAACTAGTTGCCGGAAATGCATTGATTCTCTATGAGAGTGAGCGACTTCCGGTGCCTGACCCATTGCCCGATTTGTGGGTGTTTGATTGTCCCAGAAAAGTTGAAAATTCTGAACTTTCGGGCAATGTTGCCCGGTAAGAGCCAATCAAATTCATGTCTTGCTCTTTTTACCTTCCACGCGGAAACCAACACAACACCGAAATTTTGTTCCTAGTTCTGACACTTCAACATGAGTGAGGAGAAACTTAACAGCGGTCTGCAGTACCCCATACTTTATTTAATCCTAAAAGCATAAATATTTATAGCTAGCTAAACTTATATGGCCTACATACATCTTATTTAATGTTTGTGTAGGTTAAAAGGCTATTTTTTTTATCGCATGGGTACGTTTGGAAAACGCACCGGAGAGAAATTGCGAGCTGTTTCCAGCGCAAGTATATGGCCGTAATTGCAAAAAGCCTTCTGAGTTTGAGTTTGCGGTTCATAATTGAAGGAAACAATACTGCTAGCCAACTAATATTTACAATAAAGATTCTCAAAATCTATGATGAACTATTCGTTTACCATGCCAAAAAATTGTAAGCACGTCGGAAGCATTTTTGAGGAAGCCAGTCAAGCGTGGTGAACGCCCACTGGGCAATTTATTGCCAAGTATCGCCCGCTGTTAGACCGTAGGGTTAGGGTTAAATAACTTGTTGCCAGCTAAAACATATTAATCACTGCAGTAATTATCTAATGGAAGGCTCTTACCTATTTGCTTAGTTAAATCCAGGTGGTGACTTTTTTTGGGGCCAGGCAGTGTAAGTACATGTGTGTAGGATGTGTGTGTGTGTGTGTGAGTGTGGGTAATTGTGTGTGTGTGTGTAAGTGTGCGTTCATATGTGTGCACGTGTGTGTTACCTTGCGGCCCACCTCCTCCTCCTCCTGCCTCCTCTCGTAGTGAGAGAAGTCATCGAAGATGGACGTGGTGTGCTTGTAGATGGCGATGATCTTCAGCACCTGCTTGGCCTTCTCCAGTGGGACCTCCTGTGTGTCGCGCGAGTTGGTGACCGGCTTGTTGTCATTGTTTTCCAGGCGGATGTGACGGAGCTGGCTGTTGGGCACGTCCTTGACGAAGAGCCAGTTGATGTCAAACTTCCCCTTCCACTTGTCCTGCAACCAGACGCCGGCACTGGTGCCGTAGTCCACGGGCGAGCGCATCTCGGCAACGCCACAGAAGTGCCCGCTGCCGTTCACGCTGAACAGCAAGTACACTGGGCCCTTGGTCGCCACTGTGCGGAAGGCATTGTCCAGACGTTTGTTGCCGTGCTCTGTGCTGCACCAGATGGAGTACTTGATGGAACGGTGGATGTCATCCTCGGAGTAGCTCTTGATGATGAACACGCGGCCGTTGTGCAGGTTCCAGTCAAAGTCCTTTGGGTTGTAGCTGTGCGCCGCCCGCAGCTTCTCCAGAACCGGGTGGGATTCCCCGCCGGGCCCTGCCCCAGGGGGCCCACATCCACTGCCGTCAGCGCCCCCACCCTGCCCATAACCCAGGTTACGGTTGAGGGGGGCGACCCAGCGTGTCTGCGGGGGCAGGGCCTGTGAGTGGTTCTGCAGAGGCAGGGCCTGCAAGGGAAGCATCTGTGGCGACTGCTGGGACGGCAGAGCCTGCTGGGAAGGCAGGAGTGGATGGGTGTGTCCATGCGGGTGGGGGAGGGGCTGGTGGGATGGGGGGGCCTTGGACGCGGGGCCCTTGTTGTCCCAGGTGCCAATGTCCATGTTGTGTTTGATGGGGGGGGGTGGTAGGGCCCCCCCGGGTAGGGGCATGCCCGGCTTGGCCTTTGCCCTCAGCTGCGGCTTGGCCGGCTTACTGGCGATGGCGGCCCAGGACGCCGGCTTGGGTGGTGACATCCCTATGGGCGCGGCCCCATTCCCATCTGCCACCGCCCCACCGATCATGGAACCCACAGCTTTGACCCGCGACCCTGCCAGGTCACCCCCGATCTTCAGCCCTACCATGCCCTGCTCGATGCTGTTCATGCCCGGTGCCTTGTTTAAAGTGTCGTTGTGAAAGCCCGTCTGCCCATCCCCCAGGGTGCCCCCCAGGGAGCTGGGCGGGTAGCTGTAGCTGCCTCCGTACGCCGCCGAGCTCTGAGTCTGCTGCCCCTGGGAACCACTGGTGCCCCAGGCCGAGAAGGCCGGGTTCTCTGGGAAAAAGTTAAACCTGTGCTGGTAGATGTTGCTCCCCAGGGCCCCCGGCTGTCCGAAGACCGTGTCATGCATAAAGTGGTGGTCGCCATTGCTGAGGGGGGCGTAGGGGGTCAGGTATGGGATAGGGGGGTCGCCCCCGGTGGACCAGGGTGCCTCGCTCAGGGGGTATGGGAAGCCGATGGAAGGGGGATAGTAGCTGGACATGTACGGGTCCGTCATGGATTGGTAGCTGTTGTTCTGAAAAGACAAAATAAACGGGCTGTTCTCTGAACCCTGAACGCAACCAAATGCAAATGTGATTCACAACAGCAAGCTCAAATATAATAAGATACAATGAATAAATAAATGAAGAGAGGCTGAGACTACGGCTCAGGTGGTGTGACACATAATATAATATTAAGAGCACGGACTCAAAATGCAAAAACATTTCCAAATATTTTTTTTAATGCAACAATTCAAAATAGAACAACTGGGATAATTAACTAAGTAGGCTAACTGGAGAGGCTAACCCTTCATCCCTCTCTCTCCATCCTTCTCTCTCTCTCCCTCTCATAGCCGAGACCTCCCTGGTTTCCTGAACACAACCACTCCAAAGTCCATCTGCACCTGGGCCAAATTCACTGAAGGCTGAACACATCTATCTCTCTCTCCCACACACACACACACTCCAGAAGTTCATAGTCTTTCCCGGGCAGTGAGTCACACAGACACACACACAGGTGTGAGTCTGTATTAATCAATGGGGGAGTGAAGCTTCACAGTGGGCAGAGCTACCATTCCCAGCCAATCACACTGTTAACTATAGAAGAACAGAGACAAAGCAACGGTGCTCTGTTTCCAACCAGTGTGCAAAGCACAGGCTTTTTCTCCAAAACTGATTTTCAGGCCATCAGGATAAGTTAACTAGAATAATCTTTGGCAGCATTTAATAAAAATATACACTAGACCACCATGTTATGCAGGCATCATTCATAGCTTTGATAAAGATGAGCCATAAAGTGTAAAGTAAACAATACAGGTAATGAGCTATATTGTATGCTCCAAAAAAATGGGAAATTATATTTTTTTATACTAATGCAATTGCTCAGAGGAAAATATATTTTTTAACTAGTAATAATTTTTCCCCAAAAATATACTTTTTTTCCTCCACAATTAAAACCACAACTTTTCGATATGTTAAATAATACATTTATTTTAAAAGATCCACAAGCATTTTACTGTAGGTAAAGTTTATTTCCAACATAATCATCCTTCATCAACTGTGAGTGCACTTGGCCAAAAAGCTTAATTTTGGTCTCATCTGACCATAACACCCAGTTTCAATCATAATTGACCCTTCGCTAAACCACGCCCCCCTTAGTTACTGTTGCTAAGTCCGTCAAGCTTTCGGAGCCAGCATGGCGCTCCCACTGTCGCTAACTGCACTCCCTGGAGAAATATTGTCCAATTTTTGGAAAATAGAAAAAGCGATTTCAGATAGAAGCAGACAGAAGGGTCTACGATATGCATATATCAAGATATCACACTGACTCAGTAACAAAATGACGTTAAAAAAAATAAGATAGAAGTGAAAGCCTACAGATCACAGAGTAAAAGTGAACCACCGCATCACCTGGGGATTGAGACAGAGGACAACAACATTAAGGAGAACACTGTTCCTGTAAAGCTGGGTAGGTCTCTATTCACTATTACAATCATTAAAAAGCAAAAGCAGTAGGCCTATATAACGTTACATTCAGTAGTAAGTTAGCTAGCATTAACTAACTAACGTAACATTAGTAGCCTATAGTGTGCTGTAACGACATTACTCTGGTTAGTTCCACAGGTTTCTGGGCCCATCTCATTGGACTTATCCATACCCTGGACCTCTGTAAAGCAAAAAATATCAGCAGTGTGTCAGCCCAGTCCTCCACAAGATTTGGGTACTCGGGACTGGGCTTCCCATTGACAAAGTGCTGAAATAGTCATTAAAAAATAGTATTACATTTTGACATCAAGGTAACGTTACCCACTTGGTTTTCTAGAGCTTGACTGTAACATCTTGTTTTCAGTTTTTCTTTCTTTTGCTTTTCTGTTAAGCAATTTGAGATCGCTCTGCGATGAAAAGTGCTATATAAATTAGGGTTATTATTATTATTATTATCTTAACGTTAGCAAGCTGGCTGGATCACGAATAACAAAGCTAACATTTAGTCTAACTTTACCAACGTTGCAACCCGGAGCTGTATATCCAGACCATAGCCACGTTAGCTTAGCTGGCTAACACTTTTCAGGATTTGATTTTGGTTTTGGAAAGGAAAAAAAACGTATATCTCCTTCCAACCTCTCCGGGTAACGAGTGTCACTGTTACAAGTGCCCCAGGCACAACGTTTAACCATAACTAGCTAAAAGTCCACAAAACCAGCTAGAAAATGAAGAAAATCTCAAACTTTTCCGTCAGAGTCAACAGAGTGCCGCGATAAACTGTCGGACCTCTGTCGGAGCCTGTCCTATGCTGCGCTGTGATTGGCCAGTCTGCGTTTCGGGGCGTGGTTTAGCGAAGGGTCAATTCGGGATTAGACCTGAACCTGATCAAAAATGTGTGGTTTGAATTGAAGAGGGCAGTCTACAAGCGCAGACCGAAGGACCGCATCCCTCTCTCTCTCTCTCTCCCTCTCACAGCCGAGACCTCCCGGGTTTCCTGAACACAACTGCTCCAAAGACCATCTGCACCTGGGCCAAATTCACTGAAGGCTGAACATATCTCTTAAGGCAGCAAATCATTTGGTACTGGTTCAATTCCTAGGCTCCAGGACAGTGTGGTACTGCTCAAATCTTGGGCTAAGTGTGATACCAGAACTGAGCCGGTTGTACAGGTGAGCCACAGATCATACTGAGTTCTATACTGCAGAGGCTTAGGGACCAATTGGGCCAGGTGATGTGCCTCCCTAAAATAAAACAAACCGTATCATATAACCCCCTCGGTTCCATGCCACTCACCTGGTTAGACTGGCCGGTGAGGTAGGTTTCAAAATCGTTGTCATGGACAGTTTCCTTCTGATGAAGTGAACCATTTTGCACTGCATAAGGAAAGATTGTGTCAAAGTGGAATTATTCACGCATATGCGTACACAGGATCATCCTTTTGTGTGTATTACTCCAATAAACAAAAACAAAACAAAAAAACTAACCAGTAAAGCATACAACATCAATCACTTTCAAATCAGCAACAGCTTTACAGCCAATTTACTTCCACTTTTGTGTCAAAGTGCAAATGACTTGACATCCATGCGGCCTTCCCAGGCTCCAGATAGACAGGAGAATAACTCCGGTAGAGTGAGAGGTAACAGAACCATGGCAAAAAAATGTATCAATTTATAATTTATTTAAAGCCCAAGCCTACAGGCCACTCAGTCCAGCATGACAACCTTCCTAAAGGAGGAAGGCATTGTTGCTTTTTTCAAAAACATATCTGACTGCTATCTGGTGGAGAAATTCAAGAGAAGGAGAGCCATGATGGAGAGATGGGGCAAAGGATGCCGACGGCATTCCTGAACGATGCACTGCAAACACAGTTGCCATTCTCACCCATGCCAGCTTGGCTTTATACCAACGTTAAAGCAAAGATCCTTCCCTTATCCTGCCTGGTCACTGTCCAATCACTTCACGCCTATGACTGCCAGAAGTCCAGAGTGACAGGCACTTTGCTCATGTGTGCTGATTGGATCCGACACAGCTTGGTCCTGTTGTTGTGGTGATCTTGGCACAGTGAACCAGGTGACGTTATAGGAAGCGCATGCTGAGCGGGTTCCTGGCCAGATCCACAAATATACATGTGACCTGGACTGATGATAAAGATGGGGCAGCTTGGCCCATTCGTTTAATATAAAGTGTGGTGGATCTGCACAGTCACTGCTCTGGAGTGTGCCTGTCTTAGGCTCTCGCTACTGCACCTGGAAGTGAATCAGCTCTTCTGGTAATCAGGAAGTAATATCAGCAACGCTGTAACGAGGAAGTGACGGCCCATAACCAGGGCCAAGACAGACTGTGGCGCATCCATGCCTCTGGAGTCTAACCGGAACAAGGCAGTTTTATTTGTTTACATCACCATCCATCTCACAACGGTTTTAAAACCACAGCCATAACCAAGAAGTGAATCAGATTTATTGTAACCATGAGTCACAGGGCTCCCCCCTCCCCACCCCACCCACTGTGGCTCTGAGACATTGGAAACATCATCACCCACAACAACAGGGACATCCTTCTTCTTATGTAGTTTTTGCACACACACACACACACACACACACACACACACACACACACACACACACACACACACACACACACACAGTTTGATCTTAAGGTAGTTCTATGTGTACATTGTTGTATGTTGTGTTTAATGTGTAACTTCCAAACGGAGATGCAAGCTTTATGCAAAGCAAATATCGATGCACAACAGACAATGGCAATTACTATTATTTTAAATTAAATGTAATACATCTCTCTATTCCAAAATTCCCCACGGACGCAAGTATGCTAAAGGAAATCACCCGTATTACATTTTCTGACATGACTATAATCGTATTCTCTTAGCAGCATAAAAGGTTTCCACTGGACTACCCCCTTCCCCGGTAATTAGGAGAGGAGCAATAAAAACGGGTGATAATCTTAACTGCTGCAATGCACATTTATGAGAACTTGCCAGAAACAAACGCCGCTCTATTTGCACGCGAGCTTTGCGTGTTCTGGTCCCATCAAAACACATTATGCAGAATTTATGTCCCAAAGAGCAACCCGAAGTTGACAGCTGGACGACTGTCTTCCTTCCCTTTAGTCCTTTAAAACATATATATTCCAGGAAAACCATGAGCACAAAATAATGAACCAATAAAACACTATTTTACCCTACAACGACAATTATATCAAATGAAAAAATATTTACAATTCATTTAGGTGATTTGGGTTTAGATAGCTAACGTAGCTGTCTAGCTAAAAGTTTAAAGTTGTGATATAAAACCAGGACCGTGAGCAACATGTGATTGCACTTGGCGAATCTGCCATGTATATTGCTATATAGTCATCTAGCAGCGTCATGCTAAATATAGCCTAGCTAGACTGGTTAGCTATGTACAGAATCAAGTTAGCGCTTTCAACTGTACAGGAAATGCAAAGATAGCAGTTGATCTGATCGTTGCTAAACGCCAGCTGGTTACCTTCACGCAATAATTTTGTCGTGAGAATCTGTAACCTGGCTTTTTTGTTTTGTTTACGTTGTTTACTCTGCTAGCACGTTAGCTAGCAGACTGGCTAGCTAGCTGGAAATATGCTGTGTCCTAATATTTCACTACGATCTCCCTCGGGAAGAAAACCGCACGTGTGTGTCAGGAATCCCCCCCAACAGGAATACGTTAGCGAGCGAGCTAGCAGGATGCATTTCTAGATGGCCATGCGGCTTGTGATCTAGCCACACAATGTTTCGGCGTGCTTCTCACCTTTAGAATCTTGTCCTTTTGGTCTCTTCATTTCCATGTCAACGGAAAACATGCAAAAGAGAAACACATAACTAGCAACACATTACACCTTCACCGAACACATCCCCACCACACACACATACTCCCGAAAAAACAGGAAATAAATATACGGGCATATGGATAGCTAGCAACACTAGCTGGGAGATTATAGCTAAACTAATAAACTTTATTTTCGTCGTCTGTCAAAGCAATACAAAGTTCTAGCTGCATCTAAATTCAAGGTGGCTAACTACAGCTAGATATGTTATGATAAATGACTGAGGAAATCAAAAAAACATTTCCCACAAACAGGCTTAGAGATGTAGTGAATTTAGCTAGCTCGCTAATGTTAGCTCGTGTGAATGCAGCACTATTCAGTCAGCGTTAACACGTTCTTCCCGTCACACTCGTTGAAAATTCGGTGAAACAGCCAACGCTAGCTAGCTAACATTATATTAGCATTACATTATATACTAGCTCCCCAATGTTCTTGCAGCTAGTTGGATGCAAATTCAATTTCCTTTCTGCAAAGGCCTTCAAAACAGAAGAACATGGCCCGGCATTTTTCGTCCTGCCTACCTGAGGGTCAATGCTTGTGGCAGACATAACGTTAATTCATTAAACAAGCCCCTGAATTCGAGTGGAGCCTTTCAATCAATATCTTTCCAAGCACTTGGCTTCCTCCTCAGTTTAGTACAGTAGCTGGCCAGCTATGCTTTTTTCACACACAAGTATAACCAACACCAGTCCAGCGACTCAATTCTGTTTGTGCTGTTCACGCGGTTTCACTTAGTCCGCCTTTAAGACAGCGGAAACGGACTTTGAAATGTCCCCACTTCAAAAGTGTACACAATTTCGGTCCACTGTGGGTTATTTTTGCCGTTTTTCTTCACTCCCAAACACCTCCAGTTATTGTGAAGCCCAGTCCACTTCCCCCCAATGGCAGCTTCATCCGGGGTCTGAATGGAGGGGATCACGTCACCGGCATCGGTTTCTTTCGGGAGGTGGCCATGCGGAGCGGACGATAGGACTGTATGTAGGTTGTGGCCGCCACAGCGGCAATGCATTAGTTAAAAAATTGCCTCGGTAATATTATTGAGAGAGATGGGCGGAAGTATCGACACTTACGAACTTCCAGTCCTGACATTTCCTTTTCTGAGTCGATCCTCACATAAAAATATCGATACCAGGTGTTTTCTTTAAATATTAAACTGAAATATTTTTGTATTAAATTGAACGTGTATTTGATGATGAAAAAGTGAAAAAATGAAATGTTGTAGCAAATAATTATGTAGGATAGGAACTACTTCTCCTTCCGCCCTCTCCCTCCGCTCCTCATACACACTAGTGATGGGAAGTTCGATTATTTTTCCTAACTCTTTCTTTCGATTCGTTCACTTGATTCAGTAATCACCACTTCCCCAGAGCACATAGTAACCCCCCTACTGGCGAACGAAGACTCGAAAATGTTGTGATTCTCGATTCAACTCAAGAGCTGTTGAACTCCTCCCCTCCGGAAGGCGCTTCAGAGCACTGCACACCAGAACTTCCGGACAGAGGAACAGCTTCTTCCCACACGCCATTACTCTACTGAACAATTAACCGAGCTATGTGACCTGTCATTGCATGTCCTCAGGGCCAGGGTTGGGAGGGTTACTTTGTAAATGTAATTAGTGCCTGATTACTGATTACACGGCTCTGAAAGTAATCCGATACGAATACAGTTACATGTCTCAAAAAAGTAACGTAATCAGATTACTTTTAGAATACTTTTGGATTACTTACTTTTTCCATCACAGATGGGTATGTTTTGGGGTACAGGAGACATTGGGAAGCTGTTATATAGCCAAAGGTGGTGCTACTTAGTACTAAAAGGGTGCTCAAACTTTTGCACACGCCATGTTCACTTTTTTATTTGATCAGTAATACATTTAAATAGTTATTATGCATTACACTTTGAAAAAGGATGTCATGTTCAACTTTCCACTGTGTTGAGGTCAGGTCAGCTTCTGTTCATTTAATAATAAATACTAATACATTTGAGATGTCAATTTAGCTAAATATATGCAACATTGTATCTGCATTTTTGTTGTAGTCATTGTTGTAGTCATTAACATGTTATGGAATTAGAATGGACAGATTCAAAATTAATCATAATAAAAAGCAAAGGGAAATTGAAAGGCAAGTTATTTGACTGTTTTGATGGCTCATCATGAGCATAACTCAAATACAGCATCTGAAACAATGTAATAACTTTTGAAACTTTTTTGGCACTGGAATAACAGCGACTTGTAAGGGATATGGCTTAGAAAAGTGCCAGTGTTGGCGGGCTGTGCGGCGAATGCTCGGCAGTGCATAACGTAATTGACGTATAGTAGAGTACAATTGTCTACCAAATTGGGAGAAAACTGGGAAAAATAAAAAGAATAAAATAAAATGTCATCGTTTCAACAATAAAGAAAGCAGTATAAAATTAGCAGAGCAGTTAATGCGATGCCTCAAACCGTAGGCTAGGTCAGGTAACAGCAAATTACTGCAGAACTGTGTTCATTAAACTGACTTACTCCAAGTGCTTTTTAAGATTCGAAGTCGAGTCCTTTGATGCCGACAGTATCTTTATTCCTGGAAGACAAGGTACACTGGACCGACAGATTTTTCCCATGTTCTTCTTTAAACTGGAAATTGTGTCGATAACGCCACAAACTAAAAGCTGACTTTTCTTCCATCTTGTCCCTATCAATGTTTGTCTGAGTGTGGGCGCGCTTTTTTTTTTAAACGCATTTTTTAACGCAGTTTTTGGTTCTGTGCAGCGGCTGTAGTTTTCGTGAGCTGTGTGATGATAATCATGTAGGCGTGATAATTGCATGCTGTAACTTTAGTAATGAATATCAGCTCATTAATGTTTGTAAGGAAAACTTTCCACCAAGAATTCCAAGAAGTAATCCAAAATGTATTCACTTCAGGTTTATTAAAGTAACTGTATTCAGATTACTCGTTTTTCAAATGTAACGCGAGCTGAATACAGTTACTTGATTTTTGTATTCTGATTACGTAACGCCGTTACATGTATTCCGTTACAACCCAACCCTGCTCAGGGCAATGCCTGTCAATCACAGTAGGCCTATTACACACCCACAGCCATGTTAATTGTGCAATAATTTATTCATACTTTCTTATATTTAGTATATTTATTTACCTATATTTAGCATATGCACTTTAGTCACCAGTCACTTTACTACTGTGCATGACAGCACCACTGTTTATTGTAGGACCTACTTTTAAAAAACCTACTCTTGTTGTTTATTGTCATTGCTGTTGTTGATTGTGGAATGTAAGTACAGTGTGAGTTACTGTGAACCGGAGTCAAATTCCTTACATGTGTAAAAGCATGTTTGGCCAATAAAACCTGATTCTGATTCTGATTATGACATTGCATTTACATTTTAAGCATTTAGCAGACGCTCTTATCCAGAGCGACTTACATTATGTGCATTAATACCAACTCCGTTACACATGGTAATGACCCTGTGATTCTAATGCATTTGTTGTACTTCCCCTGTACTACACGCTTTATTTTAAATAAAGAAGTAGTGAAATGGAAAAGCAAAATCTTACAACTCTTAATTCCGTGGCGTCCACTGTTACATTATCATGTTTAGAAACATGTTGGTTGATAGGTGAGTGCGATGTAGGCGGAGCTGCTTGGTCAATCGAATGAGTAAAGTGAACAATTCAACTGAGTCAGTAAAAAGAATCGAACAAATCGTTCGCGAACTGCACTTCACTAATGCAGTCACAGAGTGGATGCCGTACTACTCTGCTATAATGTTATTTTATTGTTTAAAAAGAAAATTCTTATCAGATGAACAATTCAGTTATTTTAAAAGTTGGCATTCCAACTAAAGAAAGAAAGAAGAAAAAGGGACTCGGGTAACAATGGGTTCAGACATACATTTTATAAAGGCAGCTGTACAACATAACAGTTTAGACAGATTAACCATATATATATCAAAAGGACAGGACTGGAAGTACATATAAACTAAAATCACCTGAAGGAGTTCCTACTTGGGTGTTAATTGCCCAGAGCGCACCCTCCTCTGTGTGAGGTGAGCTATATAATAAGTTATTTCCAGTGGCTCACCCTCCATTTCCTCCTCGCCCCTCTCTCGTCCTTCAAAATGTCCAGCAAAACGCCGTCCTGGAGGAGGTTTTGAAGCCTCCTCCGGAGAGTGAACAGGTCCATTGTTGGTTGTTGGTAGACCTTGATGTTCCTTCCCTCCCACAGGACCTGCTCAACGGTGTTAATGATCCTCCACTGGTGCTGCAGCTCTGGGGTCCTACATCCCTCACGGGGGCCGTACAGGACCCTCTCAGTCGTAAGGGCGGATCTCGGCAGGAGCCTGTTCTGGGGGACAGAGGACACAACAAGGCCCCAGACCCGTCTGGCCACGGAGCACTCCCAGAACAGATGGTGTACATGTTCCGAGTCAGTGCATCCGTGGGGGCAGTTCTCAAGTGTCGTCTAAACAGGAATGGCCTGGTGGGGAGACAGCCATGAGCAGACATCCATATTATGACCTTTTGTTTATTGTTTAGTGCTTTATGATTTGCATTTTTCTATACAATTTCAGGGTTCAGGGTCGGGAGCATCATGGTCTCTTCCGATCTCAAAAAGGACATGATATTTTTGTATGCCCATGAGGGCAAACCAGCCCCGACTAATCCCACCCTGAAGGCAAATCCCTCAGGGCTCTGTATACATATGGGTGGTCCCAGCTGTATGGCACAGTATGATCCAGCCCACACAGGCCCATAGGAAGGGAGTGGCATAGTACTTAGCAAATTTACCATGGGGCGACTCACTTAAAGTGATCATCTCGAGAAGGAGAGGCCTACTTTGGGGTCCTGGAGATGGCTGGTATTCATACTCCAGGAACCCCTACCCACCGTGATGGTCTCCTACTCTACTATAATGGCAGAAAGAAAGCGAAGCATTGTTTGGAGTTATTTCACTCCACTGAACAGTGTAGTGGTGGATGCCACAGAATCAAGAATAATGAGACTTTTCTTTTCCATTCCAGTACTACTTCTTTATTACAATAAAGCATGTAGCACATGGGAAGTACAGAGCATAAGCACATTATCACACGGGGCACACTCACAACCCATTCACCCACAATGATGGTTGGGCAGCACATTCAAACATCATCGCAGCAGGGGAAAGGGGGCTTTCATTCCAGACATATGTGGTTCTTTACATTAGAACCTTTACACATTTATTAACATAGCTACCTCATAATCTTACATCTAGCTGGCTGCAGGGTCCTCTGGGACATGGTACAGATTCCTAGGTTACTGTTAGCCACCTAGCATGCTATACACAAAGTACAATGGAGGTCAGTTAGAATTTCCATATCTAGGCTAGCTGACCCCCGTTACAATAGTAATGAAGCAAAGTGTGATATGTGTCAATACTCAAAAGTCTATACCATATTGTGGCAATACCACAAAAGTGCTGAAACACATGAGAATCAGTCACATAAAAGAGCATGACGAGATACACCGGAGGCAATCAGAGAAGGGGGAGGGAACATAGGCAAATACCCCCACAGCTGATGCCAGAATGAGGCACTTCCCTTAACAGCTGCAGAAGCAATCACTGTGCATGTGTATATAGCCTGAGCTATATATATTTCCAACACAAGTCCCTTAATGAGTATTGATAGTTCAATCAATCAATAAAATAATACAATTACATTATTACAGTTTAAAATCAATGCATATAATGACCAAAAACAACTACAACAACCAAAACCATACATGACACGACAAAAACAAACAAACAATAAAACAATATAAAAAGAGAACTCAAACTCAAATGAGCTCAAATACAGGAATGATTAGCTGGTGTCATGATTACAATTTTGGCCTAGTTTTAGCCAGGACTTGATTGTTGTGGAAAACATTTTAGAATCCTGGATTTCTTTTGAACTGGCAGGTCGATAATTCCAGTGTCATGTGAAAATGCAGTTTTCGCAAAAGAAGTTCTGCAATGTCTGATTCTACAGTTGCCTTCCACCATGCTTCGGGTGTTAGTGGCAGTATAGTAAAGTCTAGCTATGAATATATTGAGAATGGGTGGAACTAGATCTTAGAGACATTTAAATGTAAGTGTGAGGTTGGAGTAATTAATTAAATTGTCAAAACTGAGCAGATTGTACTTCTTTAAGATATTACAGTAATGGAATCCTACAGGTTTATTGGCTGGGACTTTGATAGTGTGGTTATAGAGGGATGTTAGTGGTTTGATGGTGGAGGCTGTTGCCTGGGACCAAGAGGTTATGCAGTATGAGATGTCGTGGAAATTAAAACTCAGTAGGATCAGAGAGAATTTCTTTAAACAGTATTAAAGCTTTAATTACGAACAGCTGCACGGAGACCCGTGCCATGCAGGACAGCAAATCTCCCGCCTTCAAATTCAAATGGATATTTATATCCAACACAACGGAAAGGGAGGGAACAGTCACAAGGGGGAGGTAACAGGGAGTTAACTTACAGGTAATTGGAGCTATGGGCCAACATGAAGATATAACAGGTTGTTAGAACAGACCTCCAAGGGTCTTAAACCAATGGGAAGAAGGTTTCCTGCCATGGGGGAAATGTCACAAAAGAACGGATGTTCTTTTGAAGTTGTGGCACGAAAAGCCTTTGTTTGCCTGGCCACTCCGAACTGCAGCGTCCCACTGAGTTAATTAGTGTCTGCGTGTCCCCTGTGGATGTTACTTCTAGCATTCCAACTTAATACAACATTTGTACTTCCACAGAGAGATGAGAGAAAATAATGGCGTGCATAAGTGTCAGCTGTGTGGAATGGTAAGCAGTGTCTGATTTGCCTAAAGTTTTGAAGATTGGCCCTAACAGTTCTGCCTAATTTTTTATGTGTTTGTTGAACCTTGGCTGAGAGTCCAAAACAATTCCAAGGTACTTAAAACCCTGTACTGTCTCTAGTTCATGCTCACATTGAAGGTTTCTGTGTAAGGTAGCTTTCTAATTGAGAAACACATTGAAACAGTTTTTTTTACATTCAATGTTAGATAGGAAGGCTCAAGCCAGTGTACCCCCTTGAGCAAGCAGTCTGTCAATTAGCTGCAGCAATAGTAGGTGTTTTTGCCGCCACAAACAAAACTGTGTCATCAGCATACATTTGTACCCCAACTCCTGTGCAACACTCAGAGATATTGTTGATATATAAACTAAACAACAAAGGTCCAAGTACTGATCCTTGTGAAATACCTATTTTACTTTCAGAGCATTCATATTCAGAATGACCAATGGTGACCTGTTGACTCCTGTTTCATAAATATGAATTAAACCATATCTTTGCATGAGAAGAGAAATGAAATTTAGTTAATTTGGACAATATAATGTCATGATTGACAGTATCAATTGCTTTCTTGAGATCTAAAAAGACTGCACCAACTACAGTATATTCCCCCTATCTAAGAAGCTTTTGATATTTTCTTGCAGATAGCAACTGGCTAGTTTGGTGAGTGGAACTCTGCTGAGTGCTTAGGTCTAAAACCAAATAGATTTGAATACAACAGATTATTGTCCTCCAAGTATGTAATTAATTGTTGTGCTACAACCTTTTCTAAGACTTTGGAGAAAATATGGAAATTGCCCTATAGTTTGAGACCAAGTTAACTGCACCTGACTTGAAAATAGGGATGATCAGAGCCTTTTTCAAGTGATCAGGGAACCTATCTGCGGTTATGGACATGTTTATGAGTTTGGCTAAAGGTTTTGTAAGAATGGATGAGTGTTTCATCAAGAATGCTGTGTCTATATTAAAGACAACTTTAGCATATGAATTAGAGAGGTTGGTAATTATTTTATGTACCGTATCCTGATTGGTCATTTTAATATAGAAAGAGCTGTCTGAGTCTGTTGTAGTATCATTCTCTGACTTAACTGGGTGAACGTTTCGGGAAAGTTCAACAGAGTCAATAAATAAATCATTAAAAACATTTGCAATCTCCATAGGGTCTGTAATTGGGGTATGCCCATATACGTATGCGCATGCAGCTTGCTCCAGGGAGGGGGGGCATGAGAGCGGCCTGGCAGACCTTTCTTTGCAGTGCAGGTGTCGCACCGGCGGCAGTGGGAGATCACATCTTGATGGCAACGCCCCCAGTAAAACTGCTCTCAGAGGTGGTACAGCGGTTTGTTGATGCCGTAGAGACCAGGCGTAGCACAATGCAACGTAGCTGAAGGGGGGTTACAATCTGCAGACAAACGACGCCCCGGGCCAGGTCTGACCAGCAGCGGTACAGCATGTCGTCATGGAGGTAGAGCAAGCCCCACTGAGCCTCCAGCATCTTGACTGCTGGGTAGAAGGGGGAGAGTGTGGAGTGATTAGGCCTCACCCCTGTTCTTAACCACTGAAGCACCAGGCCGACTTCTTCATCTCCCTCCTGGGCTGCCCGGACTTGAGGGGGTGTCATGTTCTATAAGAACTGTATCTTTTATTTGTGCGTTTGCCCCCTCCCCCCCTAGTGGACGCTAAAGTAATTGCTTCCGTTAAGTTTCATTTCTAGTTGCAATACACGTGAGTTTGTACGCATGCGGTCAGATTCCGGCTCTGCAGTTATTTTCTTCACTTCTTTGTCCAATAGTGCCTTGGAAAGTATCGCTTGTAAGTACCTTGTTTAGGAAAGTATCCAGATGTATTTTATGTGTTTGGAAATGTGAAGTAATTCGGTAAACCTTAGTTTTCCCCTATGCAAAACTCGTTTATGCTAAGCTAATGCTACCTCATGTTTTTTCCCTGTGTATTGCTAGGATAGCGTGCTAGCTTCACTGCTGTATTGATTGTTCAGAGTAGCTTCATGCTAGCTTAAGAAACGAACTCTGGTACTGTTTCTGTTAATATTCCTGAGCTGTGCTACGTTATGTAATTCAGTTACAAGCTACTTACAAATATGTACAAGCTATTTATATTTTATGTACAGTTATTTACATATCATTTGAAAGTGATATAGTCCATACCAGTGACGTGCCGTCAGGGGAGGCCGGGGAGGCCGTGCCTCACCTGTCATCATGGAAAGAAAAAAATGTAAAATGAAAAAATTAATTAAATGGCTATATTTATCCAGTGATTTGCACTATAAAGTTATTTTTAATCTAACTTCACCAGTTTTAGATTATTATTTGTTGAATTTTTTAATTCAAAATCGCCGAATTTTCACATTTACTGTTCAAATACTGAGAAGAGACGTGCTGTGAGGCAGCAGCTAGATGAGCCTCACCATGGATTGCGCAATGACTATGCAGTGAGACCGTATTGCTGTCTCTCTGTATGTCGCTATTAAAATGTTCAAACACTTTTGCTATATGAATTAAATTTCCATAGTTTAGCTGATGTATATAAAGTACAGTGTTTTTTTTGTCAACAACTGTATGTGTGTAACGTGTTTCTTGTGCTGAGCAATCATAAAACGGCTGCGAAGAGGCACTAAGTGAGGCACGCAGTTCTCCTGCCTCACGGTAGGGGACTCGTCGTGATCCCAGTGATTCTTCTTGCGACTCCTCGGCTGCAGAATAAGACAGCAAGCTACGATCTTCAGTTAGCAAGTAAAGTGCCGCCATCAGTTAATTTTTTAGTCGTGTCTGGCCTTACTTTCACAATGGAGGATTACATATATAAACTCAAACAATTTTCTAAAATGGACTTTCAATCGAAGCAGGAGGTAAATAACTAACGGAAGACCAACGCCGGAGCTAAAGATTTGCTTCAGACTACAGTTTCTATGACCGATTTGAGAAGAAATGCAGCGCACTTGGCCTGACAGAGAGTGGAGGCAGACAGTCGATTAGATATGAACGAAAACGACTGTTCTGTAACATTCGGGATAACATAAGTCATCAAATGAAGGCTAGGTTTGATCATTTTGGTGAGCTGGCTTTCCTTGGTTTGGTGGATTGCAAAATTCCGTGAAATGTCACAACATTTTGATGACACGAAACTGCAGAGCCTGCCAAAGTATGCCAAATTCTTTGACTTTGTGGAACTAAAGGCGAATCTCGTTGGACTGTATAGCTCACAAACGGTGAGGGATGAATGTAAGTCTCCTGGACAGCTTCTTAGCTTTTTGGCCCAGAAGGATCTCATTCAAACTGTTCCTGAGGCGACAAAGTTGCTCCAGCTAGTGCTCACTATTCCAGCTACTACAGCATCGGTGGAGCAGTCATTCTCAGCACTGAAAAGACTAAAAACATACAGTCGGAACAGAACTGATCAGGGCGACTTTCTTCCCTGGCAGTGATCTCCATTGAGACAGAGAGAATTTTAAAACTGAAGGAAGACAAGGAAAACTTCTACAAACAAGTTATCGATGCTTTTGTTTTGAAGGAGCGGCGCATGGACTTCATTTATAAGTAGCGGTAAGACCATAATAACGTTTTTAATTAAATGTGCTTTTTGTGTGCTACAGTTTGTAAGTGTAAAGAAAGCTGATATGAAATTTTAAACATAACCCGTTAAATGCTGCCAATCAAATGGTGAATAAGCTACTCTGTAGGGTTCATATGTTTGTAAATCTGATTGTGATGAAGTCAGTGCCTCACCAGCCATGAACCTCACGGCACATCACTGGTCCATACATTACTGCATGTAGCTTGTCTTTCATGTTGTTATTTCATTCTGTGGACATGTGGTGTCTTGCAGCATTATGTAATTGGTGGTACTCTTTTTTGTATCATTTCAGTTTTACAAAAAATACTTGTCTTTGAGAGAAAGGAGAGTAAAAATCCTTCAGCTCCGCACTGCCTCCGTTCTTCTCTTGAAGCCAGTTGTTCGCTGTCTGTCTATTTGTGTATCCCGCACACACATTGGGGACAGAACAGGGGGTGTTAGACCACATGAACCGCTGCCCCTTCTCAGTGAGCTGGTGCAGGGGCCGGGCTACGTTTTATACATTTATGATATTATATAACATACAAAGTCACTCCCCTATATGTAATGCCTAGCCTATAGGATTACAGCATATAGGATTAACAACTGTATGTATTTATAAACTATTTTAGTGGTGTGATTGCACCAGTCTGCACCAGTCTCTTATGCCCATTCATGGTTATGTTTCTCCTTCTCATCAGTCTCTCAAGGGTATAATACAACACATTCCTTTGGCTTACAGTCATGCATAGTAATTCTGGTTAATTGAGCATATGTTCCACAACATTCTGATGGAAATCTACCTATTTATTTCCCCCCTTTGGGACTTACTAAGTCCCAACAGGATCATTTAGATCTGAAATTGAACAGTGAGAAGAGGCAATCTTCATGAACTTCTCTTGAGTCAAGTGGACTCCTTCCCTTAAAAATCTTTGCTTCTTGTCCTCATCCATCCCAGGGAGTAGAACCGAATCTCTCCTCCCACCCTTAACTAGGGAGAAGTAAAAGTTACTGGTTACTCACAGGATAATAGGTTAGATATAAGTGTCACAAAACAGAATGAAACATATAGCAATATAGTGGAATACATTTTGATTATATTATTCATAGTATAGATATATAAAGGGAATAAGTTTCAGTTTGTCTTGTGAGGCTCCCTCATGGTAGGTGGACCAACTAGCCATCTCGGATGCTAGTCAGGCTGACCCGTTGCCCTCCTCTGCTTCTTGTTCAGTCTATTGTATCCTTTTTTAAGCAATCTCCTTCATTGTCTGTGTCGTCTTCTGATGAGGTGTTAGGGTGTGGGTCTTTTGGGGCCCACTCTGGTACAGGATTCAGATCAGGCCAGTTTCCATAGCTACCCAGGCCAAGTCTTCCATTGACAGCTTGGATGGCTACCCCATCATCATTCACATGGTAGTAGTTATTGGAGGGCACTGTTTACGTTTAAATACGATGACCTTTATGACCTGGGTGACCTTAAGGTCACCAGGTGTTCTCTAGGGTGGTCCCTTGACCCCTGACACCATATTTTAATAGTTGTTTATCTATACGATAAGCCCGGTGGTCCCTTGACCCCTGACACCATATTTTAATAGTGTTTATGTATACGATAAGCTTTGCCGTGTGTGGTATGTCCTTTGACTGACCTTTCAGAGAAAAGTGTGTGTGAATGACGCTCCGTCATCATGTGTGGGGGTTTGTGACGTGAGGGCCCCCGCCAGGCTAATAAGGTTCAGAAACATAGTTGCCTATGTGCAAACCATAGCAACAATGTCTACGGAGTCCATCTACAGACTCTGACACCAACAAGACGTGGAAACTCACGCTGAAAGGGTTTGTCTCTGGCTCCAAGAAAGAGAAAAGTTTACAGAGCGAGTGTCTTGAACAATACCTGAACCAGCCGACGAATTGCTTCAAATCGAACGCTCTTTAGCCCTTACCGCATTTTTGTGTCAGTTGCAAGTTTCTTAAAGACAGTCAATCTGTAAAACTATACTGTAGGGGTGCCCTGGTAACCCCTGTGGTTGGGGTCGCGGAGGTGCGTTGTGAAACTGCGACGTTCACTAAAGACTCCTGGAGGGCCTTTCGTGACAAAATACAAACCAATCGCCGATAAG
>JAINUG010000559.1:0-65000 GCA_029706075.1 Aldrovandia affinis
GTCTGCTGAATGGCATATATTATATTATAGATATACTAAATGTCCTATAAATTATTAACCTCCAGAATTCATTTTTAATGCCTATGACTAAATGCATTATAGTGGGGGTTAAAGTTCAAGGCATCATATTTATGGATGGAGTACAAAACAATGTTGTACTGTATTTACCTGAGTAACATTGATTTGTAATAAGTCAGAATATCTACATTTACATTTTACATTTTAAGCATTTAGCAGATGCTCTTATCCAGAGCGACTTACAAGATGTGCATTAATACATGGTAGGAACAATCATAGATCGTGCAAGAGATCAGTGCAGTAATACAGTGATAGGCATTGTTGTAGGCAGCTGCATACCGTACCTGTAACACTGGGAAGGAAAAGGTTAGTAAATATATTTTTTGGGGGGGGAAATAAGTAGTAAGCAGTGGTGATTACAATTAGCTAGATGTACAGAATTCAGTGGTAGTGGAGTCTGAAAAGGTGGGTTTTGAGTCTCTTGCGGAAGATCGCAAGTGATTCCGCAGTCCTGACCGATTGCGGAAGAAACATGTTTAAACATGTTTTTTTTCTGTGATGCCACGGGCAACAGATGATACTGCATTAACTGCAGAAGTAATTTTTTCCCCACTCCTTGTCCCTTAATTCCACTGTTGACGCTATTAAATCGTACATGCTTTCGGTTACTTAGTAGTACTCCAATCCCCGAGCTCATAAAGTTTTTCTTCTTGGTTTTGTTCGGTGCCATTATTATGAATGACTTTCCTATGAAAATGGGGCAGGACGCCTAACCTTATATAGCATTATTGGGGCGTTAATTATGCTAATTCACAAATCACATGAACGCCCACTCATTTAAGAAGACATGGCATTCAGCATGTCTACGTTGTCATTTACGACAGTTTTCTGAAGTTACGAGCGTTTGCTGAATCTGATGTGGAACACTCGTAGAAGTCACCTCATGAAAAAAAATACGAGAAAGATACGATAAAAATACGAAAATGTTCTTGCATGAGGCCCATTGAGATGATGGACGTACTAGACAAAATACAAAAACTTCAAACAAATAAGACAGCAGACCCTAACGGCATAATATTTAGTACACAAGGAACTTTATATATAAAGGAGATTATATATAAACCATTGGCCGATATTTTTTGGAATTCCTAAACACTGGAGAAATACCAGATGACCGGAAGCAGGGTACTAAAATTCGAATATGTAAGAAGAGGGACCGTAGTGACCCAGGGAACTATTGGCCTGTCAGTATAACTACACCACACAACAAGAAATACATAGAATCTATTGAAAAGGTGTAAAGAATGGCAAATAATTGGTTCCTGGTATGAAAAGAACGACTCAATCTAATCGAATCAAGTTTGGCAAAAGCAGATTAAAGGATTAACACAGCGAAATACCTCATAGATGAAAATTAGTTCATGGTAATTTCTGCAATATCAGGAATTAACTTGATATTGGATCAGCTTTCCAGGTTGTGCAGTAGAAGCAAAGTCCTGGCTGGTTGCAGTAATGGATTGTAGAAAGGTGGCAGGAGTGGCCACCATGCCAGGTGGTGAGTGGATGAACGACCAAACAAAAGATTGAGTTCCGATAGGCCAACGGCCAATTTATTACCTTTCTTCAAGCAATTAAAACAAAACAGGAAGATAAAGCATTTAACTCAAAAACAACTCAATAGAAGGAAACAGCAACCAATAAACCCAGCACTTCTGCCTCCATGCCCCAAAACTCTCCTATCAGGCATGGCAGGCTGTGCTTTTATAACGGCCTAATGAAGGCAATGGCTCACAGATGAGTTGATTGCTCATTAGCCTCAGGTGAGCCTGCCTGTAAGTGAGGCCGCTGCTGTCCAAGGCCCTGTAGTCCTCTTCAGGCTGTGGGAGGCAACAGGAGCACTTGACAACAGCCAAAAGGGAGGAGCAGCCCTCTCCACTCCTCCCTACACCCCTCAAAGAGGAGGAGCAGTCCTGTGGTTCTGTGTAGCTCAGTAGGTAGAGCATGGCGTTGGCAACGCTGAGGTTGTGGGTTCAATTCCTACTGGGACCACATATACTGAAAATTGTATGCACTCATTACTGTAAGTCGCTTTGGATAAAAGCGCCTGCTAAATGCCATATGTATGTATGTCCTCTCCCCTCTTCCCCTCAAAGAGGAGAAAAGCATCTGCTAAATGCCATGTGTATGTATGTATGTCCTCTCCCCTCCTCCCCTCAAAGTGGAGGAGCAGCCCTCTCCACTCCTCCCTCCACCCCTCCCAGTGTCACAGGGATATTCCCTAGATTGTAGGTAAATGATGAGCCTAGATGGGGAATTTTGATATTGATCCAAAGCGAGTTACAAGAGTGTATTAATATGGTTAGAGATCAATGCTAAAGGCCTCCCACGTGGTCTAGTGGTTTCAACGTCCGACGCTGGCCACGGCGGCCGGGGTTCAATTCCACGTCGCGCCAGAGTCGGCTCTGGCTGGGAGTGCCAACGGGAGGAGGGAGGGAAGCCGACACAGATCACTACGCACAGGAGTGGTTCTGGGGTGCCGGAATTACAGTCGACAGCATGACGAGTGCTGTCTCGGAGGAGGCAGTGCTTCGCCATTGTCACTGCCAGTCACAGGGCTATGGCAGCAAACTACGAGGGAGGGGATAGAACTAAGCACAGCGAGAGTAATTGGCTACCAAATTGGGAGAAAAACGGGGTAAAATCTGAAAAAATTCAAAGAGAAAAAAATGTCAGAGATCATTGCTCGAGCTATCGGACAGTAAGTTACAGTCTAAACATTGACATTTCCGACCTTCATGCTTCAAAACATCTTATACAAAAGGGGGGGGAAAAAGTGTATACATTTTTTTTAAATGAATTGAGTCTGAAATGGTGGAGGTGGAGGTGAAGAATTGGGGTAGTCTTTTACAGAAGAAACTGCACTGACTACTGCAATTCCTTGCTGGCAGGCCTACCGGCCTGTACCATCAAGCCACTAGAACTGGTCCAGAATGCTGCCGCACGTCTGGTGTTCAACCAACCCAAGTTCACCCACGTCACCCCTCTACTCTCATCTCTGCACTGGCCCCCCACCACAGCACGCATCAGATTCAAATCACTGGTGCTTGCTTTTCAAGTGGCTAGAGGTACTGCTCCCCCATACCTCAGGTCACTCATCACTCCCTACACCCTAGCCAGACCCCTCCGCTCCACCTCCTCTGGCAAATGGTCTTAACCCCCTGAGGTCCGTGCTTAGCTCAGAGAAGGTTCGTGATTTTGGCGTGGTCTGATATTTATCTCAATTTCATCAACTTAACACACACTTACTCCAAAGTGTTTGATATTTTTATTTGAAGGACAATCACATTTATATGCCATCAATAGTTTGGTCAGTATCATATGCAGCTTGTAAATAGATCTACAAACACACAAGTTATAAAGAGTAAATTTTTCTGCCATCACAAAAGTTGTGAAGGCACACACTAAACAATAGTGACGAATTGTTTTGCCAATATGCGTTTGTTCATCAAGGTCTTGGTTATGTAAGGATGTCAAAATAGTTTATCACATCTGAGATCTAAATAGCTAAAAACCTGTTTTTATCAGAACTGGTCACATTTATTTCAGGCTGTGGGAGGGCTATATATGCTAATTTCCTGAATATCCATGATCCACACCTGTAAGATCTGTCAGATGGGCCATCTCTCTCTCAACGGCCATCAGACAAAGACAAAAGCCATCAGAGTGAGCAATAGTGAGTGAGCCATGCAGAAGACAGAAAAAAATAGTTTTTTTCATTTTGGAAGATTTATTGAAAACCACACAAACTAGCCTATATAGCCTACAAAAAAATCTAAATTAAAACATGGTGAGACAATCTGTTCTTTCACAGTCTTTGGTGCCACTTTTCAAAACAGTTTCTGGTGAACTGTAGACACAAGGGAACATCACAAACCTTGCACTCCCATGGAGTGCACTGTTGTTTCCCCGACATCTTGCAGAGTACGCATTTCTTGCGACCAACAGAAGCCAGTTTGCCAACATCCAGAGTCTGTTTGGCAGTGGGCACAGGCACATGATCAAAAGTAGCCCGTTTTCTGGGTTTAAGATATTTATTTATCTTTAAACGTCTGTAGGAAAATGAAAGCAAAATCTGTGTCTGCGAAGACACGGAAAGACATAAAACAAACCAAAATAACCAACGATCAGGAACAAAGTAAAACACTAAATCCAAAACGTATCCAAAACGTATCCAAAAACTCAGAATAAACTAAACACTGGGAATCTAAACAACAATAAGCACACTCGAACAAACAAGTTCTCGAGAGGCAAGAAACATTAATCACAATAGGTACTATCAAGCTAAGCTAGATAATGTCCAAGTGCCTAAACAGAGAATGCCAGCTGGTTAAATATCCTCCCGTTAATTATTCGCAATTATTCGCAATGATTCTGATTATTTCCGTATAGCGTCACAAGACGCGGAATTCATATATTTTCACGAGTATTTGAAAACATGGGAAATAAAATAAATATCAGCATCCACAGTTGCTGGCAGATCGCAACCGTAAACACAGTCAAGATGCGATATAATGTCGGGACATTGTTTACACTGCGATTTCACACATGGCCCCACGCCCCTCCCCGAGACTAGCACCTAGTTACCATGTCAATAGAAGGGGGACGGTACTTCCAGGTAAAAAAGAGAGGAAAAGGCAAGGTTTACTTTTGGTCTAATTAACCTAATTTTAAAAATCTCATATTATTTGCCAGTGCTCAAATCGTAAAGTCACGATTCTAAGGTTTCTGTCAATGTTTTTGCTGCGTGTGTATGATAAAATCTTGCGACGTTAGAAATAGTAATATACTTTTATTGCTGCTGGGACCGTCGGCGATCCCGTCGACCTCAGGGGGTTAAAGAGACAGTACTGCATTTACCAAACCTGGCAACCTTACTCTATTAAAGAGGTAGTACTCCATCTACCAATCTGGCAACCCTACACTCTTAAAGAAAAAGTTCTGCATTTACCAACCTGGCAACCCTACGGTCTTAAAGAGAGGGTACTGCATCTACCACCCTGGCACTTAAAGAGAATTGTAACCTGAAGGTTGAGTGGTTTGGTAGCTGGGTCCATTCCCAGCCAGGACCTGGATATCTCCAGTAAAGGCCATGGTCCATGAACAGTGAGCATGTGCAAGCCACCCTTAAGGGTAAAAGGGGCACTGATCTCCAGTAAAGGCCCTGGTCCATGAACAGTAAGGGTGTGCAAGCCACCCTTAAGGGTAAAAGGGCCACTGCTGCTAAGTAATGACAATAAACAATCTCCCTCCCTCTTGTTTCCAGGTAATTGACATCAAAGAGAAACTGAAGCAGTCCAAAATGTTCTGGTCCGCCCTGCCCCTGGGAATCTGTGCAGACGACAAAGTGACGACGGGAGAGTCCAACAAAGATCAGTGCTGGAATGGACACAGCAAGGGCAGGTACAGCCTAATCCACCACAGCGCCTCAGGCACAGCAAGGGCAGCTATGGGCCTAATTTACCACCAGGACCTGGTGCCAGAGCAGGACCGTGTGTCTCAGTAGGTAGAGCGTGGTTCTGTGTGGCTCAATAGGTAGAGCGTGGTTCTGTGTGGCTCAGTAGGTAGAGCGTGGTTCTGTGTGGCTCAGTAGGTAGAACATGGTTCTGTGTGTCTTAGTAGGTAGAGTGTTGTTCTGTGTGGCTCAGTAGGTAGAGTGTGGTTCTGTGTGGCTCAGTAGGTAGAGCTTGGTTCTGTGTGGCTCAGTAGGTAGAGCGTGGTTCTGTGTAGCCCAGTAGGTAGAGCATGGTTCTGTGTGGCTCAGTAGATAGAGCGTGGTTCTGTGTGGCTCAATAGGTAGAGTGTGGTTCTGTGTGTCTCAGTAGGTAGAGCATGGTTCTGTGTGGCTCAGTAGGTAGAGCATGGTTCTGTGTGGCTCAGTAGGTAGAGCATGGTTCTGTGTGGCTCAGTAGGTAGAGTGTGGTTGTGTGTGGCTCAGTAGGTAGAGTGTCGTTCTGTGTGGCTCAGTAGGTAGAGTGTGGTTCTGTGTGGCTCAGTAGGTAGAGCGTGGTTCTCTGTGGCTCAGTAGGTAGACTGTGGTTCTGTGTGGCTCAGTAGGTATAGCGTGGTTCTGTGTGGCTCAGTAAGTAGAGCGTGGTTCAGTGTGGCTCGGTAGGTAGTGCGTGGTTCTGTGTGGCTCAGTAGGTAGAGCGTGGTTCTGCTGCTCGCAGTTTGAGTCGGTCAGTCTGAATGGGGTCAGTTAGCCAGGGGGTGGGGGGTCGGAGACGAGCAGGTTTAGAGGAGAGAGGACAGAGTGAATCAAAGGAAGAGGAGAGAGAGGAAAGTTGGGTAGATGAGGCTACCTCAGCAGATAGCTGAGAGAAGGCATCAGTAGGGGGAAGGGAGGATAGAACAGTAGCTGACAGGGCAGTGGGGGGAGAGAGCGGAGGTTAAGGTTAAGTGTGGGCAGGTGAAGATGGTTTAGGCACAGAGGGAGAGGGGGAGGGGGAGGGAAAAAGACAGAAAGCAGTAGTCAGACACCTGCAGAGGAGATACCGTAATGTTGGGTGAGGTGCAGTTCCTAGTGAAGACCAGGTCCAGTTGGTTACCAGCCTTGTGGGTGGATTGGGATTCAGCCACGGTGAAGTCAAAGGACTGAAGTAGGGGTAGAAATGCGGAGGACTGAAGGGTGTCCAGCAGCAGGTTGAAGTCACCGAGGAGTAAGACGGGAGTGCCATCCTCAGGGAAGGCGCTGAGTAGGCTATCCATCTCATCTAGGAAGCCCCCCAGTATATATAGTAGCCTATATCACCCTAATATAGCTGTGGATTGGCAGTTAAATATCACAACAATCATTTGTAATGCCAGCTACGGGTACAGCATTAGGTAAATCAGTAACATCACAATATTAGCTGGCTATTATCTTGATGTCGTGTGGAGTTGTCGAGCAACTGGCAAACATGAGTTGAACAACAGAAAATCTCGGACAATAGCAGCAGCTAGTAACAATTAGCAAGCGTATGTACTTAGCTAGCAGCAGCTAGTAACAATTAGCAAGCGTATGTACTTAGCTAGCGGCAGCTAGTAACAATTAGCAAGCGTATGTACTTAGCTAGCGGCAGCTAGTAACAATTAGCAAGCATATGTACTTAGCTAGCAGCAGCTAGTAACAATTAGCAAGCGTATGTACTTAGCTAGCGGCAGCTAGTAACAATTAGCAAGCGAGGGGTGTCCAGCAGCAGGCTGAAGTCAGCAGATTATGATGTTTTTTTACCCTGCAGGTATTTTCCTGAAGTTCTGAAAGATGGTCTGACCAGTCAAGTAAACAACCCGGAGGTTGAGGTGGACATCACGCGGCCCGACACCTTCATTCGGCAGCAGATCATGGCACTGAGGGTCATGACCAACAAGCTGAGAAATGCATATAACGGCAACGACATATACTTCCAAGATTATAGTGAGTCACTCCTGCTCCTCCAATCAGTGCTACTCACAGTAATAATCAACTCAACTCTAAACTCTACACTCTACAACTCTCAATCAATCAAATCAATCAAATTTTATTTATATAGCACATTTAACATGACGCTCGTCAACCAAAGTGCTTTACAATACAGGTAGACTAAGGGTAAAAATAAATAAACAGAAAATAAACAACCAACAGACATACAAAGGAACAGAACAACACGTCAAAACAAACAAGGCAGGAGTCAGTGTGAGTCGGGAACGCTAAGGAATACAAGTGAGTTTTGAGCTTAGATTGAAAGGACTCGATGGAGGGGCAAATCTGATGGACATGGGGATGCTGTTCCAGAGGTCAGGGGCTGCGACAGCAAAAGCACGCCCCCCCCTAGACTTGAGGTTGGACTTACGGGTGGTTAGGAGACCCTTATCAGCAGATCTGAGGGCCCTGACGTTGGTATAGGGGGTGAGGAGGTCTGCTAGGTAGGAGGGGGCCTTACCATTTAGAGCTTTGTAGACAAATAAAATAACTTTAAAATCTATCCTATAGCGTACTGGGAGCCAATGAAGGGAGGCAAGGACAGGGGTGATATGAGCTCTCTTCCAGTACCTGTGAGCAATCTAGCAGCAGCGTTGTGGGGTAGCTGTAGGCGGGCCATGGTCGACTTATTAAGCCCCAGGTACAGAGAGTTACAATAATCAAGTCGTGATGATCTTCTTCTTCGTGTCCGGCCATCTTCTATATCTCGTCCTTCCAGTTATTGGCACAGGCGGCGCGGCAGCAGTTGGTTCGGCCAGGTCATCTCCGGTACATTGTGGGGCCTGGGTACAGTTCATAAGGTGTTCCATTGTTTGGGGTTCCCACACGCACATGCATCGGAGGTTGTTATATTCCATTTCTTCATGGATGCCTTGCACCGTCCTTCACCAACCCGTAGTCGGTTAAGAGTCTTCCAGACAGCCCAAGGTTGGTCGTGACCAGTGGCGAGGCATTCGTCTGGGGTGATGCCTCTCTCCTTCCACTGGGCTGCCTGGCTGCCGAGGCTGTTCCATTGCTTTTGCCATTCTGTAGTCCTGGCATCAGTTGGAGTGGTCTCCAGAGCTTCACTAGTGTCCAGAAAACTGCTCCTGGAGCCGAGTCGTTTCCGGACAGCAGAGTGTTCATGGAGTAGATGCCGGTTGTCGATGGCCTGCTTTGTGCGTTCAGCTTTCGTGATAACTGTTCTGCGGATGTCAGGGGGCGATGCCAGAGAGGGCATAAAGGTATTGTACAGGGGTTGTTTTGATGCACCCGGTCACTATCCTACAGGTCTCATTGAGGATAGGATCTAGTTTGCATGCATGGCATGATCTGCTCCATGCTGGGCAGGCATATTCAGCTGTGGAAAAGCAAAGGGCTAATGCCGATGTGCGCAGTGTACTTGGGTGGGCCCCCACTTTGAGTTTGTTAGTTGTCGTAGGAGGCTGTTCCTGGTGGAAACCTTGGCTCGTCTTCTGGATGTGTGCCTTGTAGCTCAGGGTACGGTCTAAAGTTACTCCCAGATAGACTGGGTGCTGGTGGTTTTCAAGCTTTATCCCGGCCCAGGTTACATCAAGCTCCCGTTTAGCCTCTCTGTTCTTAAGATGGAAGCTGCAGATTTGAGTTTTCCCAGGGTTTGGGCGCAGGTGGTTTTCCAGATAGTACGCTGACATATCTGTGAGGCCTTGTTCCAGGGTTGACTCAACTTCTGGGAAGGTGTGCTGCTGCGTTGTCATGGCTAGGTCATCCGCGTAGATAAACCTGCTGCATCCTTCCGGGAGGGGCTGGTCGTTGGTGTAGGCGTTGAAGAGGAGAGGGGCCAAGACACTGCCCTGCGGCAGACCATTGGTCTGATGGAACCATCTGCTTTTCCTGTTGTTGAGGGTGACGTAGAACATCCGGTTGCTCAGAAGACATCTTATGATGTTACAGAGTTTCGCATCCGCTGTCATGTCGTAGAGCTTTTTCATCAGCAGCCTGTGCTGGACGGTGTCATAAGCTGCTGACAGATCTACAAAGGCAGTGCCCGTTATCAGCTTCTTCTGGTATCCGTCTTCGATGTGCTGGGTGAGGTTCAGCAGTTGGCCTGTGCATGACTTCCCGGATCTGAATCCGGCTTGATCTTTGATAAGCTCAGCGTCTATCTGGGGATAATCAGCTGAGGAGCAGTCTCTCGAACAGCTTGTAGGTGGTACATAGCAGGGAGATGGGCCGGTAGTTTTTGGAGAGATTGGGGTCTTTTCCAGGCTTTACCAGAGCGGTAATGATGGCTTTCCTCCAGATAGAAGGAATTCGCTGGGTCAGGAGGCATGTGTTATACATGTTTAGAGACCATTGTTTGGCAACTGGGCCTAGGTGAGTAATCATTTCCGTCAGTATGTCATCGGGGCCTGCAGCTTTTCCCAGCTTCATGGTGTTAAGTCCTGCTTCAAACTCCTCCGATGTGAAGGGCTTGGTTAGTATGGACATGTTCTGCTGATTGCCGGGATGATTGTGGAATGATGTTCTCCTTTGGCCCTCTGCGTCTCTGCTCGTCTCCCGTTAGCCACCAGTTGGCTCCCGACCTGGTTTGGTGTTATGTCGGATACAGAGGGTGGTGTGATCTTATCACCATTTAGTTTCGAATGGTAGACCAGGCTTTCTTGCTGTTCTGAGTCATGTTGATGTTCTCTATAAGGTCTTGCCAGGCTTTCCGCCTCTCCCTGCCCAGGGATTCTGTGAGTGCATCACCAAGCTCGCTGGTGGTGTCCGAAAAGGGGTCGTTTCGAACTCTGTCTCGTAGGACTCCAGCAGCTGCAGTGATTCCTCAGTGAGGCCAGCGATGTACTCCTTTCGACATCCGCGAGGGATGCAGGCGCAAGCAGTCTTCTTTACAGCCTGTACGAACATGGTGTAATTGTCGGTGTAGGTTCCACGTCCAGGAGTGCTCTTTCCATCCCTTCACTGTACTCAGTCCATTTGGCCTTCTTGAGGTTGAAGCGGCGGCGAAAGGGAACTTCAGTCTTTGTGATGGCAGGCTTGATAGTGATTGAGATTGGTCGATGTTGTGACTTGGGGAGCGGGTTCAGCACCGCTTTCTCACTAAGATGCGCTAGTCTCTTGCTGATGAAGCACAGGTCAGGGTTGTAGCCCTTCCTCCAGCGGCAGCTGTTGAAGGACTTGGGGAGTTTCGCGTCGTGGATCAACTCCAGCTCCATGTTTGTGTTTTCCATCCAGCTTTCGACTAGCTCGCCATCACGGTTGGTGTTATCATAGCCCCACCTCGTGTGGTGGGAATTGAAGTCCCCAATCACTACGGCGTACTTCTTCCTGCATTTAGTTGGTATATCAGGCCATACGAATGGGCTGGCAGGTGGTTTGTACAGCGAAGTGATGGAAATCTCTGGCAGGCAGACAGTAACAGTCTCTATGTTGGTATCTGAGCTGTTAGTGTAGATGTCCCTGACATCCAACAGGGGATTCACGAACACGGCTGATCCGTACTTGGGATGGCGTATCTCCGCTACCAGTTTCATGCCTGGTAGCGTTGGTCGGTTGCTCTTCAGACCCAAGTGGGTCTCCTGCATGCAGATGATGTCGTTTCCACTGCAGTGGCTAGCTATCACCTCGGCCTTGGTTTTGGTGTAGCCTCGACGTTAATCGAGGTCACTACCAACGCCCGACATTGGAGGACTTGACTGTCGTTGACGGTCGGTGGTTGCAGGATTGGTTGCTTCAGTCAGTCACTGTGATATGCAGTTTCTGTCTTCAGCGTTCCAGGATGGGCCACGAGGAGGCTTCTGCATTCCATCCCGTCGTGATGATATGAAGGCATGAATGACTCTCTCAAGGTCTGAGGGGGAGAGAATGGCCTTAATCTTAGCTATGGTCCGGAGCTGGAAGAAACATCCCTTCACCACCGAGTTCACCTGCCTGTCAAACTCTAATCAGTCATTCTGTGTGGCTCAGTAGGTAGAGCATGTTTCTGTGTGGCTCAGTAGGTAGTGCATGGTTCTGTGTGGCTCAGTAAATAGAGCGTAGTTCTGTGTGGCTCAGTAGGCATAGCGTGGTTCTGTGTGGCTCAGTAGGTAGAGCATGGTTCTGTGTGGCTCAGTAGGTTGAGCGTGGTTCTGTGTGTCTCAGTAGGTAGAGCATGATTCTGTGTAGCTCAGTAGGTAGAGCGTGGTTCTGCGTGGCTCAGTAGGTAGAGTGTGATTCTGTGTGGGTCAGTAGGTAGAGCGTGGTTCAGTGTGACTCAGTAGGTAGAGCGTGGTTCTGTGTGGCTCAGTAGGTAGAGCATGGTTCTGTGTGGCTCAGTAGGTTGAGCGTGGTTCTGTGTGTCTCAGTAGGTAGAGCGTGATTCTGTGTAGCTCAGTAGGTAGAGCGTGGTTCTGCGTGGCTCAGTAGGTAGAGCGTGGTTCTATTTGGCTCAGTCGTTAGAACGTGGTTCTGTGTGGATCAGTAGGTAGAGCATGGTTCTGTGTGGCTCAGTAGGTAGAGTGTGGTTCTGTGTGTCTCAGTAGGTAGAGCATGGTTCTGTGTGGCTCAGTAGGTTGAGCGTGGTTCTGTGTCTCAGTAGGTAGAGCGTGATTCTGTGTAGCTCAGTAGGTAGAGCGTGGTTCTGCGTGGCTCAGTAGGTAGAGTGTGATTCTGTGTGGGTCAGTAGGTAGAGCGTGGTTCAGTGTGACTCAGTAGGTAGAGCGTGGTTCTATTTGGCTCAGTCGTTAGAACGTGGTTCTGTGTGGATCAGTAGGTAGAGCATGGTTCTGTGTGGCTCAGTAGGTAGAGTGTGGTTCTGTGTGTCTCAGTAGGTAGAGCGTGGTTCTGTGTGGCTCAGTAGGTGCGTGGTTCTGTGTGTCTCAGTAGGTAGAGTGTGGTTCTGTATGGCTCAGTAGATAGAACATGGTTCTGTGTGGCTCAGTAGGTAGAGCGTGGTTCTGTGTGTCTCAGTAGGTAGAGCATGGTTCTGTGTGTCTCAGTAGGTGTGTGTGTGTCTGTGTTTAACCCTCTGAGGTCCGTGCTAAGCTTTGAGATGGTTTGTGATTTTGGCATGGTCTGATATTTATCTCAATTTCATCAACTTAACACACACTTACTCCAAAGTGTTTGATATTTTTATTTGAAGGACAATCACAGCTACATTTGTATGCCATCAATAGTTTGGTCAGTATCATATGCAGCTTGTAAATAGATCTACAAACACACAAGTTAAAAATAGTAAATTTTTCTGCCGTCACAAAAGTTGTGAACGCACACACTAAACTATAGTGACGAATTGTTTTGCCAATGTGCGTTTGTTCATCAAGGTCTTGGTTATGTAAGGGTGTGAAAATAGTTTTGCACATCTGAGATCTAAATAGCTAAAAACCTGTTTTTATCAGAACTGGTCACATTTATTTCAGGCTGTGGGAGGGCTAAATGCTAAATACCTGAATATTCATTATTCCTTGTCCACACCTCTAAGATCTGTCAGATGGGCCATCTCTCTCTCAAAGGCCATCAGAGTAAGCAAGTCAGTGAGCCATGCAGAAGACAGAAAAAAAAAATACTTTTTTCATTTTGGAAGATTTATTGAAAACAGCACACAAACTACAGTATATACAGGGGAATGCCACATATTACAAGTCATACAGCCTAACAATAATGCACATAATATCCTCCTGAGACCCAAGGAAGAAAAGGGTCTTCCAATTAAACTTTTTTTGTGATTTCATGCCTCTTTAGAGTTAAAACAACAACTCACAATTTAGATTTTAAATGGCTAAGCAATATTTGAATTACCATTTCTCCTTTCACGACAAGCGCTTCTTGTGGCAGCAGCCATTTTGGCTCTTCAGGAAGAGGGCCTATTGCAATTTGTTACGTTGCAACACGCAGAATATGTTTAGCGTCACAAGACGCGGAATTCATATATTTTCACGAGTATTTGAAAACAAGCTGTGGAGGACGTCGGTCTCGGCCACATGGGAGTGGCATGGTTGCCTGTCTTGTTCCATGTGGTAGAGGCCTTTGGAGCAGTGAGACTTTCCGGGGGCAGGTTTGGCACTCTCCCAGGGTGTGCAATCGCAAGCATAAACACAGACAAGATGCTACATACGATTTTGTATAACATTTTAGGCTGTTTGAAAAGTATTCTTACATAGATCTTGTGTGCCTATTGCAATTTGTTACATTGCAACAAGCGGAATATGTAGTCACAAGACGCAGAATTCATATATTTTCACGAGTATTTGAAAACAAGCGAAATCAAATAAATATCAGCATAGACTGTTGCTGGCAGATCGCAAGCGTAAACACAGACAAGATGCTACATACGATTTTGTATAACATTTTAGGCTGTTTGAAAAGTATTCTTACATAGATCTTGTGTGCCTATTGCAATTTGTTACGTTGCAACAAGCGGAATATGTAGTCACAAGACGCGGAATTCATATATTTTCACGAGTATTTGAAAACAAGCGAAATCAAATAAATATCAGCATAGACTGTTGCTGGCAGATCGCAAGCATAAACACAGACAAGATGCTACATACGATTTTGTATAACATTTTAGGCTGTTTGAAAAGTATTCTTACATAGATCTTGTGTGCCTATTGCAATTTGTTACGTTGCAACAAGCGGAATATGTAGTCACAAGACGCGGAATTCATATATTTTCACGAGTATTTGAAAACAAGCGAAATCAAATAAATATCAGCATAGACTGTTGCTGGCAGATCTTGTGTGCCTATTGCAATTTGTTACGTTGCAACAAGCGGAATATGTTGTCACAAGTCGCGGAATTCATATAGCCTATTGAATATATATATACGAGTATTTGATAACATGGCAAATCAAATATAGTTACTTACTCTTCGCCAGTTAGGTCCTCCTCTGGATCAATTCTAAATTGAAAATGCTGTCTCTCTTCATCTGAATCCTCTTCATTATCGGGACATGATGAGTTGTTGTCCTCGTCGCTTTCCATCAATGCTCTCAAACACTGCAGCGCAGAAAATCTTTCCATCTTGAATAAAATTGTATGTCTGTATAAAATCTTGCTTCAAATTGTCGGGACAGTTTATGTGTTGTTTACGCCGGCGTTTTCACACATGGCCCCACGCCCCTCCCCACGCACCTCCCCGAAACTAGCACCTAGTTACCATGTCAATAGAAGGGGGACGTTACTTCCAGGTAAAAAAGAGGGTAAAAGGCAAGGTTTACCCCATTTGATTTGCCAGTGCTCAAAACGGAAAGTCGCGATTCTAAGGTTTCTGTCAATGTTTTTGTCGCGTGTGTATGATAAAATATGGCGAAGTTAGAAATAGTAATATACTTTTATTGCTGCTGGGAGCGTCGGCGCTCCCGTCGACCTCAGGGGGTTAAGTGTGAGTGTGTGTGTGTGTGTGTTTAAGTGTCTGTGTGTGTTTTGCAGGTGACGAGGGCAGTGGCAGTGGCAGTGGCTGCTCAGACTCCTGTGTTACTGAGTTGGACTCCTCCAGCGCCGAGGCTCCTGTGGTGGGAGCAGACAGGAGTGATGGGCGGGCCTCCGCCCCTGGCCCCGGCCCCTCCCTGGCGCTGGTGTTCCTCGCCCTCGCCCTCACAGTCTTGGCCATGAAGATAATGTCTCCATGATAATGATAATGCCAGGGGCCTCGGACAGCAGGGGTCCAATCACACAAGACTACGGCCTCAGTGCCCCCCGTCGACAGAAAATGGGGCGGCTCCCAGTGTTTTCTTTTCCGTGGAAACCGGGTCCAAATGGCTCTTTGAGTGTTAAAGGTTGCCGACCCCTGCCCTAACCCTAACTACCCCTACTAACCCTAACTACCCCTCCTAATCCTAACCCTAACTACCCCTCCTAACCCTAACTCTAACTACCCCTCCTAACCCTAACCCTAACTACCCCTCCTAACCCTAACCCCCCGCACACTGACTCTTCCTTATTCCAGAACTCTGTGAAGATACTCCCTCTGCAAATCTTAGTTGTTGTTTTTTTTGGGGGGTTGCATTTCAAGAAGGAAAATAAATATAAAGATATATATTGTATACACAGGAAGTAATGTGAGCTTCAGGAGACAGAGAACACATGTCTGAAGGGCCTGAAGGTCATTCACAACATCCTGAAGGTCGTTCACAATATGCCTGAAGGTTGTTCACAACATGCTGAAGGTCGTTCACATGCTCCCTTCAGTTTGAGCCCTCTTGTGTGCAACACTGTGAGAATGAATGACCCATCCCACGTCATCAGGAACGCCCGAGAGATATAAGCCCATTCGCTAGAACTTTCCACAGGAACAGCTTAACGAAGGAGACCAGGAAATGAAGGATTCCTCTTCATGAATAGTGTCAAGGCGGCACGGTGGTGCAGTGGATAGCGCTGTCGCCTCACAGCAAGAAGGTCTCAGGTTCGAATCCAGGCCGGGGGCCTTTCTGTGCGGAGTTTGCATGTTCTCCCCGTGTCCGCGTGGGTTTCCTCCGGGTACTCCGGTTTCTTCCCACAGTCCAAAGACATGCACGTTAGGCTAATTGGAGAGTCTAAATTGCCCATAGGTATGAGTGTGTGAGTGAATGGTGTGTGTGCCCTGTGATGGATTGGCGACCTGTCCAGGGTGTATTCCTGCCTCTCGCCCGGAACGCATGCTGGGATAGGCTCCAGCCCCCCCCCGCGACCCTGACCAGGAATAAGCGGCTTAGATAATGGATGGATGGATGGATGGATGGAATAGTGTCAATGAATGGTCTGTTCACATTTATGATATATGATTATAGACTTGTTAAAAAATGTATATCAATTTAACACATTTATGATATATAAGAAAGATATAGGAGCTCTTGAAAAAGTTCAAAGAAGGGCAACTAAACTGATACCTGGTATGAAAGGTAAAAGTTATGAGGATAGACTTAAGGCACTCAATCTATTTAAGTATAGCAAACGGAGACTTAGGGGGGATTTGATTGAGGTTTTGAAATTCCTAAAATGGATTAACAAAGTGAATTACCAAAGATATTTTAAGATAAGTGGGGTCAGCAGAACAAGAGGCCACAGGTGGAAATTAGTTAAAGGCAAATTCCGCACAGATAATAGGAAGTTTTTCTTTACACAGAGAGTTGTCAATGCCTGGAACAGCTTGCCAGGTCGGGCTGTAGAGGCAGAAACACTTGGGTTAGATGTGGCTAGATGCAGTACTCGATACTCTTTAGATTAGGACATTAGGAGCCTAGATGGGCTGAACGGCCCGTTCTCCTCATTATGTATTCTTATGTTCTTATATATAATTCTAGATTTTTTAAATCATTGATATAATTTAACACATTTGGTGAAAGCTCATATCTATCAAGATATTACTGATGACAGAATTATTTTCCTTTGAATGATGGCTATTTATTGTGTGCTGGTATTTTATTTCAAACAAGGTCATTCATGTTGTTTTGTATTGGGCTGATAAATGAGAAAATGTCTGCCATGCTTTTGGGCGAGTGCAGCATTGTTGTACAGGTAACTGGCAAAATAAAATAAACACTTGAGTCAACGGGGGATACAATGTATATTGACAGCAGGTGCTTCCACACAGGTGTGGTTCCTGAGTTAATTAAGCAATTAAGCAACTAACATCCCATGTCAATCTACAGGGTCGTGTGTAAAGATGCTGGGCAGACCCAGTTGCCCATTAATTTGGCTACCATGGCTAGAAGAAGAGATCTCAATGACTTTGAAAGAGGGGTGATTGTTGATGCATGTTTGGCAGGAGCTTCGGGGATGAAGACAGCTCAACTTGCTGATGTTTCACGAGGATTAGTGGCTAAGGTGATGTTGGCATGGAAGTCTGAGGGAAAGACATCATCAACTAGAGGAAACTGGTCAAAAGTGCATCCTGCTCGACTGATGTCCGTGAATTGCTTTGAAAGGGAAATCAAACAAACCACTCTGAATCAGTTGACTGAAAATATCGACCTAGACCAGGGGTTTTCAACTGATTGTGACCCAGGGACCACCATCCTGACTGTTGGTGGGGTGGGGACAGGGGCTGATATTAGGTTTTTTTTCTTACCTGTTAGTGTGATTTCTGGGCGTGGTGGGTTGCACACAGTCTATATTCTTGGCAATATAGTGGTGGATAGGGACAGTCTCATATCATTGTCTGGCTCCAGTCTAGCCCTGTACTTATTCTTCAGGTATGCCAGTGATATGTACATTACATTACATTATAGGCATTTGGCAGACGCTCTTATCCAGAGCGACGTACAACAAATTGTTAACCATATGTAACAGGTGTCTCAAGGAACACTGCTACTAGAATGCTAATATTGAAACAGGGTATGGACCAGATAACTTAAGATACCAGATTCGCCCAAAGAGAGAGATGGTCAACCACAAGAATGAACTCACACACAGATGTCAGCTTTAGTTTAAAAGGTAAGAGAATGGTTTGTGTTTATTCTTTTTGTATTATTTCTCTCTAACCGGTGCATAAAAACAATAACAATCAGACATATAATACAATGACAAACTATACTAATAATACTGTTTTTTTCTTTCCACAGGACAATTCAAGACCTCTCTTCAATCACAGATAAGTATGACCCTCCTATCTATTTACCCCTATAACGTAGGTTATTACTTTTAGAATTTGTAGATAGGCAGGGATATACTTATCATTCCAATAGGAATCTTGTTTTAAACCAAAAACTCTTATACTGAAATCAAACTCTTATTTTGAAAGAAATTAGATCGTAACCCATTCAGCAGTGTTGTGGTTGGAATCAGATCTCAGCCAGGGCCAGATAGACTGAGTGATCCGAAGCCACATTTAATACTTCTTAAAAACAACACATTTCGAGTCAGATGTAATCGGGTTTTATTGTATGCAATGCGAAATCACCTACAAGAAAACCAGCCTCCTTTCCGTGCATCAACCTTTTAACATGTCATAACTCCTCCTGCCTTGAAGCTTGACGTCATAACCACTCCCACTTAGCTCAATCCCTCCCCATGACCTCATGGCATGTTCTCTATACACCATTGGTTTCCTTCTGCTCTTCTCCATTAACGTTTTTATGTTTCCTGTCACTAATCAAGCAATCAGGAGAAGCGTGAGGAATGTGAAGATTCTAGCCAGGTCATTATCGACGGTTGGAAATAATTAACCCTGAGAACATTTATACTCTGGGATTCTCTCTGTTCATTGCTTTTCTGTCCTGTCTATGGTTAAGCATTATAATTGGCATAAACGCGTCACTGCTTCCGGATCTCTCTCTCTCTCTCTCACCCGCATTGGGTTCCACATCTACCGGTCCTGACATTTCCACCATGTTGTCTATTCACCCTTGTTTCTTCCCCGGCCCCTATCTATTTATATCTTTATGTTCTCCCCCCCTTTCCTCCATTACTCTTGTGCCCTTCACTCTTCAATACAAAGAATAAACAGTCACTTAAGCTGACCCACCTACATACTATACATATAAAATCATGTGTTAATAAGGCTATTTGCTAAATGGCTATACCAGTAATTCAATAAGCTACACCATCAGATAATGTCTACTCACTAGGATACATAATTAAATAATGTTTGTAAGGACAGAGTAGGGACAGACCACAGACGTGGGTCTATTCTGGTGGCTCCTAAGCCTGTCCTGTGTGTGTGCCCCTCAGGCAGATTCTGCCCAGGATTTCACACACAGACCTGTTGTGAGAGTATCATGAATTAATCATTGACCACAACCTTTTAGTGTCTATCCTTCCGTAATAGCTTGTAAGTGTATCATGGGGGTTACCATGAGGACAACCTCCCCTTGTCTACTCTACCCCATGACCCGAGAAGGCTTGGCGGCAACCTTTGCAGAATCCCTGATACAAAGGTAAAGGGCTAAAGCATGGGTTCACTAGTTTAATTGTTTGTGGGTCTGGTGCGGGCCCTCAGGGTATGAAGTCCAGCTCTCTCCCCCCCTTGTGACCGTTGCTTCCTCGGACAGGATTAGTTTATTGCTGCGCTAATGGACACTTGGATCATCAGTTCAGATTTACGTTTGGTCCCATCTCTGTATCCATTGTATTGAGGTGTGTAGTCTGCACGGCCTGCTCCATACTAAGCAGGAATTTGGCCACGTGCAGACACTAGGCCACACAAATTGACCCACCAGAAGCGCAGGGACAGGGTATGGGCTCAAACTTATCAAAAAAATCTCCCACAGCAGTATTACTCAATTCTGGATGTGAAAATAAAATATCGATTCGAATATAAAAATAAAATATTGATTCACATATGATTATCAAACACAACTGTCATCATCACAAACACATCAGTACTTTATAATTCAAAACAAATGAACTTGCACACTCCCTTTGAGCGGCGAATTAAATTACTCAGTTCTTGAATATTGCAAAATTAATCCTCTGGTTCCGTGACAGTTTTACTTAGGTCAAAAGATGGTCGACTTGGGTGGCTCGCCAGTTCACACTCCGCCACAGCGTCTTCAGGGAAGGCACGCAGGATGCAGACGATATCCAGGATCCGATGAACTCAACAGACCTTAAAATGGACTCCAACAGGAACAAAAACCCGGCCTTGCTTAAACAAAGCCAAAATAATAATTAACATTGTTCAAATAAAAATGTTGAAACCTCATGTCAAAGATTTTGTCTCTTTCTCTGCTCGTACTATGTAAAATCAGCTTAAATGCTAATCTTCAACTAAACCAGAGGTATCGTTAGCTTGAGTCAGCTAACTTAGCTTCACATCGCTATTGTCCTGCTAAGTTACTAGCTAACATTATCATCATTAAAACACAAAACAATTGCAACCCACAGCTATGTCATTACTCCAATCTGCAAGATATCAGGCAACGGAGATGCACTTGCGAGATAAGCCGCCATAACCGCCTGCAGTCATCGGTGGCTAATACACCCGAACACCCCGACACTCAACACCCACAGATTAAAAAGCAACGCCGCTAACCACGCGTCGCGAAGCTAGCTAGCTCTACATTAGGCTAGCTCAATTCTTAGAAAGACTTGTCTCATTCTATATTACACACACCATCCAAAGACATTGTCACAATTAAAGTACTAACTCACCAAGGGACATTTTCGAATGTACAGCAATTGGAACTTGGAAGGATGATTCGGTCTCGGCGAAACTTGCCGTCTTTCTCCAAGGCAAACGGAGGAATCGTTGCCACTCCGTTGCTAGCTCTCTTATCTAAAATTCTCAGTTCGATTTCTGTAGCCGTTACTACTCGTTTCTCTCGGATAATGCTATAAAAATCCTCGCTAGATAACTATTACTGAAAGCGATATCTTGCTGTTTGTCTTCAGAGCAAACTCACGTCTGTAGCCTAGTCGACGAACTTGGCTTCTGGCAGAATGAACATGTCTGCACACGTCGTCTCTCTGAATGACCTTTCCAGGTTTCTGATTTCCCTCCAAAAACGAACTAAGGGCGGGTCCTACTTTCTAATTGGCGTACTCTCAACAAGATTACTTGTCTTATTGGCTTATCACTGTCAGATAAAATACACAGACTGAACATGTCTGGACATGTCTTCTCGCAGAATGACCTTTCCAAGTCCCTTACATAAAACACCATTTTGGCTCCAAGTCCTTCACATGAAACACCATTTTGGCTATACATGTCACAGTTCAGTCAACATTCATGTCACAGTTTCCCTTTATTAACTTAAATTAGTTAAATTATAGTTTTCTCTTCAGTGTCTAGTATGTAGTACTTATTCAGTTATCATTATCTCATGTTTGTCGAGAACTTCACAGAAAGCCACTCTTATACGCAGCGAAGCCTGTCGGCTTCCCTCCCCCCTCCCTGGTAACAGCCAATCGCCACCCCCTAGTGGTGCTCCTGGCCAGAGCCGACTCTGGTGCGGCTGGTGGAATCGAACCCGCACTTGAGTTGCAGTGGCCAGCGTCGAATGTTGTAACCGCTAGACCACCCGGAGGTCTTGTAGCTCCATTTTTTTCAGCAGTATTCTGAGCAAATAAATTCACAAAAGTTCCTGTTGAAGCCCGTAAAATATTATAAAGGGTTATGTCTTGTCATTCAATAACTCTGAAGTTTTTTCAATGTTTGAATTCATTTTAATTCTTCATTTTTTAAGAAAACAACTGAAACATTATAGAAATTCAAATTACTCTTTGGATCATTACAACTTTAATTATTTCCCGTCATTCCAAATTTGCATGTTTTTAGTTTAATTGAACATGATAAAAAAAAATAAAAAAAATTCTCCCCAGTTTTGATTGGCCAGCCTCACGTCTTTAATCAGTTTTATGGAGCATGCAACTGAAGCATGTGCATTCCTCTATTTTACACCCTACAGGTCACACACAGTACTACAGGAGAGCCTGTGTCTATTTTACACCTTACAGGTCACACACAGTACTACAGGAGAACCAGTGGCTATTTTACACCCTACAGGCCACACACAGTACTACAGGAGAGCCAGTGACTATTTTACACCCTACAGGCCACACACAGTACTGCAGGAGAGCCAGTGACTATTTTACACCCTACAGGCCACACACAGTACTACAGGAGAGAGCCAGTGACTATTTTACACCCTACAGGCCACACACAGTACTGCAGGAGAGAGCCAGTGAGTATTTTACACCCTACAGGCCACACACAGTACTGCAGGAGAGAGCCAGTGAGTATTTTACACCCTACAGGCCACACACAGTACTGCAGGAGAGACAGTGACAATTTTACACCCTACAGGCCACACACAGTACTGCAGGACAGAGCCAGTGAGTATTTTACACCCTACAGGCCACACACAGTACTGCAGGAGAGCCAGTGACTATTTTACACCCTACAGGCCACACACAGTACTACAGAAGAGCCAGTAACATTCAGAGGAGATAGGTGTCATGTGGACGGTTGTTGTTTATTTAGGGCTTGTGTCATGTTCCCCTTCACAGATTGTAGATTCACTTGTAGAACACTTGTAGATTTTTTAGAACTTATTTTAGATTTGTTTACGATTTTTAACATTTTTCTCCACTTTTCTCCACTTTTCTCATGCCGTTTTAATTTTTTTACATGCCTTTGAAATGAATAGTACTTTTCAGACAGGAACGTGACCATATCTGAATGTTTTTCACTGATATGAACGTGATCCCCCCTCCCTCCTTCTCTCCCTCTCTCCCCCTCCCTCTCTCCCCCTCCCTCTCTCCCTCCCTCTCCCTCCCCCTCTCTCTCCCCCTCTCTCTCCCTCCCTCTCCCCCTCGCTCCCCTCCCCTCCCTCTCTCCCTCTCTCCCTCCCTCTCTCCCTCCCTCCTCTCCCTCCCCCTCCCTCTCTACCTCTTTCTCTCCCTCTCTCCCCCTCCCTCTCTCCCCACTCTCTCTCCCCCTCTCTCCCTCTCTCCCCCTCCCTCTCTCTCCCTCACTCATACGAACGTGACCGTTATCATATCTGAGTGTTTCACACGACCGTGACCGTGACCGTGACCGTGATCATATCTGAGTGTGTTTCACACGACTGTGAACGTGACCGTGATCATATCTGAGTGTGTTTCACACGACCGTGACCGTGATCATATCTGAGTGTTTCACATGACCGTGAACGTGACCGTGACCGTGATCATATCTGAGTGTGTTTCACACGACCGTGACCGTGATCATATCTGAGTGTGTTTCACATGACTGTGAATGTGACCGTGACCGTGATCATATCTGAGTGTGTTTCACACGACCGTGACCCTGACCGTGATCATATCTGAGTGTTTCACATGACCGTGAACGTGACCGTGACTGTGATCATATCTGAGTGTGTTTCACATGACCATGACCGTGATCATATCTGAGTGTGTTTCACATGACCGTGAACGTGACCGTGACCGTGATCATATCTGAGTGTGTTTCACTGATACGACCGTGAATGTGACCGTGACCGTGATCATATCTGAGTGTTTCACACGACCGTGAACGTGATCATATCTGAGTGTGTTTCACACGACCGTGAACGTAACCGTGACCGTGATCATATCTGAGTGTGTTTCACTGATACGACCGTGAACGTGACCGTGATCATATCTGAGTGTGTTTCACACGACCGTGAACGTGATCATATCTGAGTGTGTTTCAAACGACCGTGAACGTGATCATATCTGAGTGTGTTTCAAACGACCGTGAACGTAACCGTGACCATATCTGACTGTGTTTCACACAACCATGACCGTGACTGTGACCGTGATCATATCTGAGTGTGTTTCACACGACCATGACCGTGATCATATCTGAGTGTGTTTCACACGACCGTGAACGTAACCGTGACCATATCTGAGTGTGTTTCACAAGACCATGACCGTGACTGTGACCGTGATCATATCTGAGTGTGTTTCACACGACCGTGACCGTGATCATATCTGAGTGTGTTTCACACAGAGTTGTGACCAAGCCACTGTTATGCAAGTCACAAGTAAGTCTCAAGTCTTTACCTTCGAGTCTCAAGTCAAGTCCCAAGTCATGAAGGTCAAGTCTCAAGTCAAGTCCCAAGTCATGAAGGGCAAGTCTCAAGTCAAGTCACAAGTCCCTAATTTGAGGTTTCAAGTCTTCAAGTCCCAAACGTAGGGTGTTTTATACCAATTTTAAAAACAAATTCAATTCAGGTAATATTAAATTGTTTCATTATAATAGTACATAAATAAACTACACAGATAATGTTATAAATAATTGTTATTTTATTGTATTCCATTTTGGACAACAGTTGGATTTTTTTAGATTTAAATTCAAAGTTTGCAGCCCCAAAAACATTGCATGTAGCAACCGCAATGACTGAAAAGGTGAGGAACTGGGTAGAAATTTAAACATTTGAGGCATTCAATTGTATTTTGTGCGGTGTTGTCGTGTGCACCAAAAGTTATTTTTATTGCATCTACCTAGCGAACTAGTTGATCAAGACACGGGCAGATGTAATGTTCAGTTTGTAAATGAAGCCTACCTCTCTTCCATGCTTAAACGTAAAAATGTCCCTAAAATGTCGTGTTCATTAATGTTCAAATTTACAAAACTCTTAACAACAAATAACAATACAAAACATATTATTCCAATACACAATAAACACACTCTTGTCTTGCTTGCAACAGGGACCTACAATGCATTGCATTTGCAAAATATCAAGCTGGCTAAGACTTGATCGCTCATTTGAGCGATGAGGCCGCATTATTATCCCCCCATGGCTGAACACACGTTCTACTGGAGCACTTGATGCTGGCACTGCCAAGACTCTCACTGCCACATGGAAAAGTAAAGGAAAGGTCTTCCTGTTCAGAGCCCAGAACAAGAGACTGCTCTGTCCTTCACATTGGTCAAGGTAGTGGCTAAGCTGACATGCAGGAGTTCCACTAACTGCTTTCCTGGTTTTCTTTCGATATGCTGAAAAAAGCCCTGCTTCTTCCATAGCATCATCTTCCTCAGTGGTGGTTGGGGCGGCGGGAGGTTGTTCAGCATCTGAAGCGTCTTCCAGAATCAAATCTGACAAAAGCAAGTAAAAATAAAAAGACAGAAACAAAAGGTTAGCGTAAATGAAACAAGTATAAGTATAACTAATAAGTATTAGCCTATTATTGTTATTAAAATATATAGATGTCTATTTGGAAGAAACGGATAGCAAGGTAAGTGATTAGGTAGTGTAATAAATCTAACCATTACTATTTTTTCCACGGGGCTTCGGACAGGTAAGTACTAGGATTTGCTTAGATATTTCTCTACAGGTATGACAGGTATGTACGGGAGTTGGGTTTTATCAAGAATAGGCATTTCTTAGGGTTTTATAGACCATCAAAACTTTTGATTCTGCTGCAGGAGAACTCGACTAATTCTGACAAAAAAATTAATAAATGAATGAATAAAATCTGATAAAATGTGTATGTTGAAATTAAGACCTCGTGAATTCAAATTTAAGACAATTCAATGACTTACAATAAAGTACACTATCAATTTTAATAAGAAACAAGTATAAAAATCTACTTACTTTTCACCATTTCGACCACCTGCTCCTTAACCTCATCATCAACTAGGACATCATGGTCCAGCCACATCATGGCAAAAGAGGGATCCAGCACTGCTGCTTTGAGAAATATTGTGTCCGAGAAGGGTGCAGTTGCTCCATCTCTGGATGCCCTTGCCATCTTCACGTTGACAAAGATTCCAAAGAATCTTCTGTTTAGTGATCTTTGGAGGCTGCGGATCAGGTTGCCAAGAAAGCGCACTTGTGTTTTCAGTTTTTCCAAGTGATGATTTAGAGAAAGGACACAAGGGGGGACTGCGCTGATCGTTACCACCTTCTCTCCTTGGGTTAGATCTGTTGCCTCTGCAAAAGGCTGCAGAACGTTGATAAGCTCTTTCAGTTGGCTCCACTCTCTAGATCAGGGGTGTCCAAACTTTTTCCACTGAGGGCCAAATACAGAAAAATATACGAAAGGCTGGGCCACTATTGGGGGTGCTACGCGAAAATAATTCTTGCGCCCCTCCGATTTTCTGTCGACGGGGGGGTTCCTGCGAAGAAAGCTGCGACCAGTTCGTTTATTCGTTTATTTCTGTCGACGGGGGGGGGGCTGCTACACGAAAATAATTATTGTCGACGGGTGGCTCCACTAGTGGTGAAACTAAGAATTACAACTCAGTCAAGTGCAAGTTTCATGCGCGGGCCATATTCCTTATATTGGAATGCGGCCGCGGGCCAATTAGAAATGGACCGCGGGCCGCAGTTGGCCCGCGGGCCGTAGTTTGGACACCCCTGCTCTAGATGAAAATGTAACCTGCTTGTGGCCTGCAACTTCAAGTACCCTACACAGTTGTGGGTAGTCACAGTCTAGCACTGATTTCACCTGCCTAAACGTTGCATTCCAACGTGTATTTACAGAAGCAGGGATTCCACGCTGTCCAAACACATTCTCAAATGCTTCTTTGAAAGTTGTGCTGGTGTGAAGCAACGAGCTCAGCCTCGATGCCTTGGCAAGAGCTGAATTGATTACTGTCGTCTCTTTTAAGCCATCTCCCACCACTAGTTGTAGGGTATGGGCAAAACATTGCAAACGCTGTTGACCATTTTTACCCAATGTCGTTGAGGGTTTCCTGTTCTTCCACTGAGAGGTCATTCCATAAGTCTGCATCATCAAGGTCATCTTCATCATCAACCTCTTCATGTTCTTTTGGAAAACACACTGTGAAAGCCTTTTTCATATTAGCGGCATTATCACAAAGGATGTAACCTAGCTTACTTTTAATGACATACTCGTCACAGATTGCTTCAAACTCCTCAGATATCCGTTCCCCTGTGTGTGCTCCTCTGAGACGGTTGCATGCCAGCAAATTGGACCTCAATTGAAGGGCCTCAGTCTCCATTTCCATCCAATGGACGGTGACCCCCAGGAATCCTCTCATCTTGCGATCGGACCATATGTCCACTGTGACAGAAACATGATCTGCTTGTGCCAACTGATTTTTCAGTTTCGTCTGCCTTTCAGCAACCAGGCTGTCAATCTTAGAATTCATGGTTCTGCGACACACTGGAGCATACTTGCTGTCCACCACCGACAAAAAGTGACGGAAACTTTTATTTTCAACAATGGACACAGGCATGTTGCAATTGATAATTAGGTCTGACATTATGGCATTAGTGATTGCCTTTTGCTGTGGGTGGTTTATATTATATAACTGTACTGACTGACTCTATAAATTGTGAGATGTTTGGCTGCTGTGGGTCGCGGCAGATCTGTTTACTCTTCTGGTATTCGTCAAATCTAATAAATAAGATACAACAGATGTTAGCACATTTTTGTTAAATAATAGCATAAGTATTATCCATCTCACAATAATTTCAATTGGAATTAAAAATATGAGCTTGTATGGTAATTTGTTAATGTTACCATACCTAGCTGGCTAGCCCAGTGGTTCTCAAACCTCTCCTCGAACCCCCCAGCCTTTCTGTGTCGTAGTTGAATTCCACAACCAGCATACCTGATTCATTCAATCAAGGGCTTGTTAATTAGTTGACTCCTTGATTAGTTGAATCAGGGAGCTGGTGGTGGAATTCAATAAATACATAGGCTATGACCAAAGGTGCACCCTACTTGTATACGCTTATTAAGTAAAGATGTACATGACGATGTGTACTTAATAAGCGTACATTAATGCTATATATGGTGCGCTTTCGGTCACAGCCATGGAGAGGTTTTAGAACCACTGGGCTAGACACCAGAGAGTATTTCACAAAGCTGGCTAACTGAGTATGCCTGACATCTGGGCAGAGTAAACCTGGAAACCTTTCAACTCTGGAACATGGATTGAAGTAAAAAGCTGTTTACTCTGCACAGAAGTGAGGTTTACTCAGTTAGCCAGCTTTGTGAAATACCCCCCTGGCTCTAATCTAAACCTATGCTTAGTGTGTTTTATGTTGGGCGCAGTGCGCCGTGTGTCATGCTCTGAGCTCCCCCTGACTGTCCTCCGAAAGACATTCACCTAAGAAATCAATTGTAATGAAACCGATCCTCTTCAAAAACATTATTTCAATTGCCATTGTGCAATACAAAGAGTTGTAATGTAGGAAATTATAGGTATTTATTTCGATTTCATGAAACAAGTACATTTATTTATAAATGTTTATAATTGAATGGAGAAAAATCTTTCTGAAGACAGTATATAACTAGATTAATTTGAACCATGGAGACTTTAATACCACACGTGAAACCATTAACTATCAGAGGGCAACAGGGGGTAATTCATTCAGTTGCCTGCTAATCCCTGCTTCCTAGACGTCGGGGCTAACATCGCCCAGACATCGTTTGGCCACTGGGCCAACATAATTAAACATTCGCTGTTAGGAGTTCTGAAACAGAACATTCAACGTTCAACTTAATTTTTGAGATCGGGACGATGTTTGGGCGATATAGCCTGGCGTATTCAAAATGGGCAGATCGCGTCTGTGTGTGTGTTTGTGTTCACATGCTACCTGTAGCAAACAAACTTACTTCTCTTTGTGGCTTTTCAAATGACGCACAAAGTTCGACGTTGTTGCAATCCCTGTTGTGTTCAGAGTTATGTGTGATACATATCAACACCAGTAGGGGGCAACGCTTGACCCCAGAATGTTTTGTACCCATGATTCACTCGGTAAAAGTGTTGGAAAAAGCAAGCATGTGTCTGTCGTTCTTCCATGATTAAATTCATAGTCTAATGTCTAATTTGTAAAGTATTAAGGCATAGACATAACAATGGCGACGAGGATGAAGCGATTTTTGTTTGTTTAATCAGTTTAGTAAGTTTAATCAGTAAATATGGAGAACAGAACCGGAATCCGGAACTTTGAATGCTTCGGTGAACCAGCCACGCTTGGTCCAAGATGGACGAGATGGTTAACGTCCTTTGAGCTTTTCGCAGATGGTAAAGGACTGCTTTTGACCGACGATGCCACAGACGCAACAGAGCAGAGAAGAAGGGCTTTGCTCTTGCATCTTGCTGGACCAGATGTACAAGACATCTTTTTAACATTACCCAACACTGGGCAGCCAGCGGATTATGCGGCTGCGGTCCGTGCTTTGAATGGATATTTTGTGCCCCAAGTCAATGCGGCATTTGCACGGCAAACTTTTCACAAGTTAAACCAGAATGCAGGTGAGACCATACAGCAGTTTTGTACTCGCCTACGGCAGGCTGCGCGAGATTGTGACTTTGGGGTGGATGTTGATAACCAGATAAGGGACGCTATCCTGAGCAGGTGTACTTCAATGTACGTGAGGAGGAAACTACTAGAGGAGGGGCCGGGTTTAACACTCGCCCGCACACTTCAACTTGCCTCGCAGTGCGAGAGTGTGGAGGAGCAGATGTCAGCTATGTCGGGCGCGGCAAAGGCGGAGACAGAGACTGTTCATCGCGTCGCACAGAAAGGAGGGAGAAACTGGAAAAAACCAAAAGGGAAACCAGCAACCAAAGGTGACAACCAAAGAGACAAGCAGAAAGAAAGGAAATGTTATCGATGTGGAAACACAGACCACTTGGGCAGCGACCCAAATTGCCCTGCACGCGGACAGACGTGTCATAAATGCACAGGCAGGGACCACTACTCATCTCAGTGTCGCACCAAGCCCAAAGGTGCAAAACAGCGCCGTGAGTAATGTTGAGGAGCAATGGCAAGATGAATATGCATTTGTTGTCAATGAGAAAAATACAAATGAGAGACTTACCTTTTCTGTGGGGGAGTAAAACTGCAGATGTTAGTTGATTCAGGAGCTACTAGTAATGTAATGGGTGAAAATACATGGGAGAGACTGAAAGCAGAACACATAAAGTGCCAGTCATATATCCCCAAGACAGAGAGGAAGCTGTTTTCTTATGGAGCTAGTCAGCCACTACCTGTTAAAGGTGCATTCACCTGTGAGATTGCAGTGAGCAACAGAACTGAACAGGCAGAGTTCATAGTAGTTAGCGGTCAGGGGGAAGCTCTGCTAGGCAGGGAGACAGCTATGAAACTAGGAGTCTTAAAAATAGGAGTAGATGTAGCAGCTGTAGTTGACAAGCAGTCACTAGAACAGCAGTACCCCAAGCTATTTCAGGGGGTTGGAAAACTAAACTCCAAGCAGGTTAGCCTACACATCAACCCAGAAGTGAAGCTGGTTGCCCAGCCTCTTAGGCGCATAGCATTCAACCTCAGGGGGGCAGTAGAGGCCAGGATAAAGCAACTCATGGACATGGACATTATAGAGCCTGTAGATGGCCCCACCCCATGGGTAAACCCTGTAGTGATAGTGCCAAAGGCTGACAAAGATGTGAGACTTTGCTTAGATATGAGACGGGCCAACCAGGCTATAGAGAGAAAGAGGTATCCGATTCCCACAGTTGATGAGATACTCCAGGGCATGAATGGTTCAACAGTGTTTAGCAAGTTACATTACATTACATTACATTATAGGCATTTGGCAGACGCTCTTATCCAGAGCGACGTACAACAGTTACGTTAGTTAGACCTTAAATGGGGATACCATCAGTTGGAACTGAGCCCAGAGTCACGGGGAATCACAACCTTCGCTGTACACAACGGAGTGTACCGGTATAAGCGGCTGATATTCGGAGTGAGCTCAGCCAGCGAGCAATACCAGCACGAGGTGGCCAACGCCCTAGCAGGGATAGAGGGTGTTGAAAATATATCCGACGACATCATCGTACACGCACAGGACCAGGACACGCACGACAAGCGTCTCCACGCCGTCCTGACCAGGCTGATGGAGAGAGGCCTGACTCTGAACCCAGACAAATGCCAGTTTAACATGGACAAGTTAGTCTTCATGGGCATCCTGTTGTCCGAGAAGGGCATCGGCCCAACAGAAGAGAGGGTGCGAGCTGTGGCAGAGGCCCGTGAGCCAGAGAATGCGGCGGAAGTGAGGAGCTTCCTAGGACTAGTCGGATACAGCAGCAGGTTCATCCCGCAGTTTGCGACTCTTTCGGAGCCGCTGCGACGTCTCACGAGAAAGGATACACCCTTCGAGTTCGGACCAGAGCAGAGAAGAGCGTTCAATGCGCTCAAGGATGAACTGGCCAGAGCCGGCACTTTAGCATACTTTGATAAAGATGCAGAAACCAAAGTGATCGCAGATGCGAGCCCTGTAGGGTTAGGTGCAGTGCTAGTTCAGGTCCAACAGGGAGAAGAGGTGCCAATATGTTATGTGAGTCGTAGCCTGAGTGACTGTGAGCGTAGATACTCTCAAACGGAGCGAGAGGCCCTAGGTCTGGTGTGGGCCTGTGAGAGGCTGCATCCGTATATCTACGGCCGACAGTTTACTTTAGTAACAGATCACAAGCCCTTAGAAGTGATATACGGCCCTCACTCAAAACCCTGCGCCCGCATCGAGAGGTGGGTGCTCCGCCTACAACCCTACGACTTCAAAGTGAAACACATACCGGGCAAGAGAAACATCGCAGACCCGCTGTCACGACTGCTGGGTGAGACAGCCCAACGGGAGAAGCACCATCACGGCTCGGACGAGTACGTGAGGTTTGTTGCTGCCAGTGCTACACCCAAAGCACTCACGACCAGAGAGGTAGAAGAAGCCTCTGCAACCAACCCAGAACTGATCGAGGTACGTAAAGCAATCACAAATGGGCGGTTTGAGAACTGTAAAGCTTATGCAGCTGTAGCCAATGAACTGTGCGTAGTGGGCTACTTGGTCCTCCGAGGGACCCGCATCGTGTTACCATGCAGCTTACATGCACGAGCGCTTACCTTAGCACATGAGGGACATCTCGGGATCGTGGGGACAAAACAGCACCTGAGAACCAAGGTCTGGTGGCCTGGAATGGACCGAGCAGCGGAGAAACACTGCAAAGAGTGTCACGGCTGCCAGATAGTCTCCAGACCTGACCCACCTGAACTGCTGAGACCCACACCACTACCAGACGGCCCCTGGCGGGACTTGGCCGTAGACCTACTCGGACCCCCGCCATCCAACCATTCCATCCTGGTAGTTGTAGACTATTACAGTCGTTACTACGAATACGATATCCTGACATCTACCACGACAGAGAAAGTTATTGATAGCCTCGAGTCCATATTTAGTCGTCATGGGCTACCAGTCACACTTAAATCAGACAACGGCCCACAGTTCAAATCTGAGCTTTTCCGAGAGTACTGTGAGAACAACGGCATCACACATCTGAGAACCACAGCGAAATGGGCTCAGGCCAACGGAGAGGTCGAGCGCCAGAACGCGGCACTCATGAAAAGAATCAGAATCGCTCACTCAGAGGGGCTGGACTGGAAAAGGAGCTGAGAAAGTATGTGACTGTGTACAGGAGCATCGACCACGCCACGACAGGAAAGAGCCCGGCAGAACTTCTCTTTAACCGCAAAATGAGAGGGAAACTGCCCGACGTCACAGAGCCACGTACAGACACAGAGGTGCGTGACCGAGACAGTGAGAGAAAGGGCAAATCCAAGCTGTACATGGATGAACGCCGGAGAGCACAGCATTCAGATGTCGAGGTCGGTGACACTGTGCTTGTGAGGCAGGACAAAGTTGATAAGTTTACCACTACCTTTAACGCCACACCACACAAAGTTGTGAGTAAGACAGGAAGTCATGTGATCGTGGAATCTCCAGCAGGAGCACGTTATTTAAAGAAACAGTACATTCGTGAAGAAGTACCAGACAAACCAAGAGCGGAACAAAGGACAGAACGAGACACACTGGGTTGAGGATGTCATAGTGGACTATAAAAGGGACACAGTGACTCCACCAATACCCACTGACAACGCTGACACCAGCATGTCAGACTTGCCTAGTGCAGGCAGGCCTCAGCGAATCAGATGAGCACCTCAGAGACTGTCTGATTATGTCACTTGAATGTAGAATAAGGACTTTGATTACGTTTATTTTCGGTTACAGAAATGTTTGAAATGTTGCAAATGTCTAAGGAGAGACAGTTCTTTAATTGCACTGCTAGAGACACAGGTTTGTAAGTTGTCTTAAAAACTTTAAAGGAAAAAAGGGATGTTGTGTTCAGAGTTATGTGTGATACATATCAGCACCAGTAGGGGGCAACGCTTGACACCAGAATGTTTTGTACCCATGATTCACTCGGTAAAAGTGTTGGAAAAAGCAAGCATGTGTCTGTCGTTCTTCCATGATTAAATTCATAGTCTAATGTCTAATTTGTAAAGTATTAAGGCATAGACATAACAATCCCGTCAGATATTTTTGTTGCACATGTTTTGCAAACCGCTGTCCTTTTTCCCCCCAAAACTTCAAATTTACTATAGCCGTAAATAATTAATTCCTGCAGCTGCCATAATTGCACAAATATCGGCGCTCACGTTGAGTAGAACTGACGTTAGTTTTTGAGTGACATGATGATATCTCCAATGAGAGCTGAGTATTTGTGTTCTCTAGCCCATCTAAACGTTTGATTGGCCCTACGCGATGCTTGGGCGTATGTAATTGTGTGCGCACTGGAAATGAAGAATAATTACAAAACATTAAAATTAAAAAATACGAGAGGTGCATCCCGCATAAACGTTGAGAAAACACTCAAACAAGTCTCTGGAGTCATCCAGCTCAAGTCCAAGTCCAAGTCCAAGTCATAGATGTCAAGTCTCAAGTCAAGTCTCAAGTACTTTTCTTTTTGGCAAGTCAAGTCTCAAGTCATCAAATTTGTGACTCGAGTCGCACTCGAGTCCAAGTCATGTGACTCGAGTCCACAACTCTGGTCTCACACGACCGTGAACGTGACCGTGACTGTGACCGTGATCATATCTGAGTGTTTCACACGACCATGACCGTGACTGTGACCGTGATCATATCTGAGTGTGTTTCACACGACCGTGAACGTGACCGTGATCATATCTGAGTGTGTTTCACGTGACCGTGGCCGTGACCATATCTGGGTGTGTTTCACACGACCGTGATCGTGATCATATCTGAGTGTGTTTCACATGACCGTGACCGTGATCATATCTGAGTGTTTCACACGACCGTGAACGTGACCGTGACCATGATCATATCTGAGTGTGTTTCACACGACCGTGACCGTGACCGTGACCGTGACCATATCTGAGTGTGTTTCACACGACCATGAACGTGAAAGTGACCGTGACCGTGATTATATCTGAATGGGCGTTTCAGGTCTTACAAGCTTCTCAGCAGGGGGTAAGGAGAGTGGTCACAGCCGGCGTTACAGAGACCAGGGCCCATATATACAAAGATTCTAAGAGTAGGAGTGCTGATCTAGGATCAGTTTGGCCTTTTAGCTCATAATGGATATGGTTAGGATATGGACAGGGGAAACCTGATCCTAGATCAGCACACCTGCTCTTAGAGTCTTTGTACATACGGGCGCTGATCTAGGATCAGTTTGGCCTTTTAGCTCATACTAGATATGGTTAGGATATGGACAGGAGAAACCTGATCCGAGATCAGCACTCCCTACTCTTCCAAACATTGTACACACAGGCCCAGCGCTCCAGACATTGCTGTACCGCAGTGAATATTCTCAGACGCAGCAGAATGTCCTGCAGAGGGCAGCGTTCAGTGACTATGAGTTCAGCAATGAGGGGATATTTTATTCACATGCCAGAGAGCAGTGTTATTCTAGGCCTTCATTCCAGACCTTCAAAAAGGCCCTCTCTCCATATGAGATGGCACACATTTGTTCAGTGTTATGAGTATGGGTTGCCAAGAGCATTTTATGGAGGCAGGGTAGTGTAATGGTTAGGGGGGAACTGGGCTTGTAACCCAGAGGTTGCTGGTTCAATTCCCAGCTGGGGCACTGCCATTGTACCCTTGAGCTAAAGGTACTTAACCTGAATTGGTTCAGTAAAATATCCAGCTGTATAAATGGATTGTATGTAAAGAAATGTAAACTGTGGAAGTCGCTCTGGATAAGAGCATCTGCTAAATGCCTAAAATGTAAATGTTATGGTACAAGTAAGCACCATTTATTTTGTGGTTAACAGGTCATTACATTACATTACAGGCATTTAGCAGACACTCTTATCCAGAGCGACTTACAGTTTAAATTTCACATGATCACAAAGAGGGAGGAGTCTGGTCACATGATCACAAAGAGGGAGGAGTCGGGTCACATGATCACAAACAGGGAGGAGTCGGGTCACATGATCACAAACATGGAGGAGTCGGGTCACATGATCACAAAGAGGGAGGAGTCGGGTCACATGATCACAAACAGGGAGGAGTCTGGTCACATGATCCCAAAGAGGGAGGAGTCGGATCACATGATCACAAAGAGGGAGGAGTTGGGTCACATGATCAAGTGTGTAAAATGTAATGATCACAAACAGGGATTAACAAAGTGAAATACCAAAGATTTCACAAATTCCGCACAGATGAAGTTTTGCTTTACACAGAGAGTTGTCAATACCTGGACCAGCTTGCCAGGTCGGGTAGTAGAGGCAGAAACACTTGGGCTATTCAAGTCCAGGCTAGATGCAGTACTAGATACTTTTTAGATTAGGACATGATGAGCCTGGATAGGCCGAACGGCCCGTTCTCGTCATTATGTATTCTTATGTTCTTATGTTCTATGGGTTGGCAAAAACGTGTGAATGTTGGTCAAACCATGCAGTCCTCTTTTTTATAAAGCAAAACTGCTTTCTATAAAGTGATTTAATGATGCAACAAGGTTTTCTCTCTCTCTCTCTCTCTCTCTCTCTCTCTCTCTCTCTCTCTCTCTCGTAATCATCGCACTTTGATATTGTTTTACGATACCAACTTTTGTCTTGTCAAGAATTGAAGATTTACCTGCATCAGCAAAAATAGTTTTGAGAAACCATGTCAAAAATGTTTTTTATTGCATTCAGACAAGCTCATACATCTGCGTTTTGCTGTACAGGGGAATGGAGAGCCCTGATTGGAGGTTGAAACCCAATATCGGGGAAGTGACGCTTTAGGCTGGCAAGGTCGGGCGTTTGATGTGACACTGAAGTCACAAAGAAATAAGGCCAACACCCCCAAAGTGGTGAATTCAGTGCGTTTTCATGCACACCGATTCTCAGCAGAAATGCACCGACCATTTTAGAACCATACAGTTCCATCTTTTAACAGCTTGGATTGCTTGGATTGTAATCCAAGATGGCAGCCAGTCAGTCTACTGTTTGTGTGTCAGTCCCTAAAGTCTGAGTTTATGTTTTAGTTTGATGTTGTATAGCCTACTTCTGCCTGAAGAAAGTGGTACTACCTAAAGAACAAACATTTCACTTCAAGTTTGCAGCTTTAAAGAAAACTTTAAAAAAAAATTTTTTTTTAAATAACTTTTAAAGATATTCTAACTCGGGCTGACTCGTGGCCTGATGATTGATTGTGGCCTACTCTCTTGGGGCCTACCTGAGACCGCGTCTACACTACAGCTGCTGGAGTACAGTACCTATTGGGGCTCGCTAGCACTGCATCGGGTGCTTGTCTGAAAATCATCTGGGCAGTGGAGTAGCTGAATTCCCAGGATGGAATAATTAAAAATCCTAGGATTGCTAGTCTACACAGTTGAACTTTATTTTACATTTTTATGAAGTCTTGCTCTTTCATCCGCTGGATTACTATCTTGGAGTGCCTTGTTGCGCATCGATTGTAGGCTAATCGATTTTACGAGCGGTGGTGAGGTTGCCAGATTGGCAGATCTCTGAACTGCGTCGAAGTCGGAGAATCTACCCGGAGAGCTACGCTACTGGCTCCAATGCTGAGCGAGGACCTGAGGCTTATTCAGTACAATTCTGGATCAAATGGACTTTATGGGCAAAGTCAGGTGAGCGAGTTCATTTTGTTACACTCCGGACAATTCTCAAACACCCGAAGAGAACGTCCTGTCAGTTTCATCAGTCAATCAGTCCCTCCAATCAATCCATGTTTTACCAGTCCCAAAAGCAAGTGAATGAGATCGTGTATTTACGCGATCTAATGCTTTTAAATTACTATTTTATTGTTTCAAAGGACTCCCACTTTGTTGATGACGACGCTGTTTCAGAAAAAAACGCGTCCGCTGCGAAAACTGAAATTGAAATTGCGATGCATTATTATGCTTTTGTTATTGTTATCTGGAAATGTTCAACCCAATCCTGGGCCCCGCATTTCTATGTGTAGCGGGTGTGCTCTGGTACGTGAGCGTCCGCTACAGAAAGTGACGTGTATAAGAGTGTGATTAGTTCCCAGAGTTGGAGACTTGAGTCTTTAGCTCGGCGAGCTTAATCGCTCTCTTGTCGCGTCGAGATCCCTCGGTTCGAAACTCGCTGCGGGCAGAACCAACTCCGTTACATTGGTGCCGTGACTCGGATTCCTCAGATCAGCCGCTGCAGATCGCCGAGGTCAAGCTGTGAGCAAGTAAGCGTATCGTGCCGTGGACAGAAGGAATCCGAGAGTTGTAGAGACTGTTGACAAAAGCCTTCTTCTTTTTTATTTTTTATTACTTATTTTATGATCTGACAATCATTTGTTGTTCCCACACTGGGTGTATACTGTTAGCTGTATTGATTCTACTGTAACGATTGCATTGTATTGATTGAGTCGTACTGATTTATTTTGAGCTACAATGGATTTTACACCATTTGCCAGTCTTGGGAGGGGTAGAGGGTTCACGTATGTCGATGATCTAGACAGGGAGCAAGTTAGGCGGCCAGGCTTTAATAGTAGGCTAGATATGGATGATGCCCCACCTGTAGTGAAGCCTAAGACCTCCACTCCCGCCACTGCTAGTAATGACACATTAGAGCAGTTACGTGACCTTCTAGGAGAGCTAGGAACCCAGATTGGTGACGCTGTGGTTAGCCGCATAATGGCCAGTCAGACACCTATCCCTACAGTAAGCCCTCCATCCTCCACCACTCTCCCACCATTAGAGAATATACCCTCCCCACTTGACATGTCCCGACTGAATGTGGTGGTGAAGACAGATGCCAAAGAACCCATGATGTATAGAGGGGATGGCACAGACAAATACACAGTCCAAGAGTGGATAGATATGATGAATGTGTATCTACGCAAAAAGAGTTGCCCTACCGAAGAACAGGTAGATGAAGTTCTCAGCCATCTTTTGGGGGCGCAAAGAACATTGTCAAGGTAGGGCTGAAGAGTAGTCCTGACAAGCGCGCAAATCCTGAAGTAATATATGATATACTCAGAAGATACTTTAGTGACTGCCCCATGTCCAGTCTACCGCTGGCCGATTTCTATGCCACACAGCCAGAAGCAGGTGAGAGCCCAGTGGATTACTGGGTCCGACTGAACACGGCAGCTGAGCATGCAGACAGGCACCTGAGAAAGAGTGGAGGAAAGATGGAGAATATGTCTGCAGAAGTTGCTATGATGTTCATCAGGAACTGCTCCAACCCTGACCTCTCCAGTGTGTTCAAGTGTAAACCCATCAGCAAATGGTCAGCCATGGAAGTCCAAGAGGCTATCGATGAGCACCAGAGGGAACATCAGACAAGGAAGAGGTCCAGCAAAGTAGAGAGATTCAACGTGGCGACAGCAGCCGCAGCTACATGCAGCCCTGTGGTGGAAGAGTTTACCACAATGAGAGCTGGTGTTCAAGAACCTCCCACACAGGGGAAGGTGAGTGCAGTCACTACCTCAGAAGCAGGAGCACTAGAGAGAGTACTGAGCATGCTGGAGGGCGTCCTGGCAAGGACAGCCTCTGCCTCACCGATCCAACAGTCGACCCAGTGGACACGCCCCGGTTCCTGTCGTGTGTGTGGTGAGAAGACACATTTCACAAAAGAACATTGCATGAAGGAGAGGAGGTGTTTCGCATGTCTGGAACCTGGCCACCAGAAGAAAGACTGTACAAAAGACAGGCCACGCCAAATGCAGTCAGAGAGCCACACACCCAACCAGGAAAACTGAGTCACTCACACTCCGGAGGGCAAAGTGTGAGTGCATCGTGTCAGACCCTCAAAATAGAAGAAGACCTATGTTCTGTATATGAAGAAAGCTGCAAATCTGCTCAGAATGGTAACAGCATAATTTGTCAGAACATACACAGACTTGAGAAAGCAGACGACTTATTTTACACTGACGTGATGGTGAGCGACCAAGTTGTATTGCAGGCCCTGATTGACAGTGGTTCGATGGCTTGTGCGATGAGTGAAGATGCTGAAAAGGAGCTCCACAAAGCAGGATTGCTACCAGAGATCACTCAAGACAGTATGGATATTGTGCTGGTGGGTTGTGGTGGTGTACAAGTACGGCCCAAGTGCATTTATCAGTTGAAATTGAGTGTATATGGTCAGGAAGTAGCGTGCCCACTTTAGTCGTACCAGGCCAACGTGACCAGATGATATTAGGTACCAATGTACTCAAACACCTGCTGCGTCGATTCAAGCAAGACCCTAGCTACTGGCGTGTGATGAACCAAGCCGACTCCTCTGGTGAGCAGAGTATCGAACAGTTCTTAAGCATGCTGTCGGGCATAACGAGATGGAAGGGTGATAGAATTCCAGACACCATCGGAACCGTGAAGCTCACTAGTGCTGTGACACTCATGCCCAGGCACGAGCACATAGTGTGGGGCAAGCTTCCTAGTAATGCTCCTGTCTCAGAGGGGAAGTGCCATTGTAGTGGAGCCATCGAGATCTCAGTCACACAGAAAAAACATCCTGGTAGGGAGAACTGTGGCTTCGATGAGTGGTGACAGGTGGGTACCTGTAAAGGTCGTAAACCCAAGTGACAAGCCTGTGACACTGAGGAGGAACATGAAACTAGCGGATGTCTCACCCTGTGTGGCACTAGAAGACTTCGAGCTTAAAGTGGACCACCCTCCTGACACAGAGTTAAAGACACACAATCAAAGTACACAGAAGAATAATGATCATATCTACCGCTCCCCTGTAGCTCCTACCCTTCAGGACAGTCTCAGCAGTCTTGGATTGGCTGACATTGACGTCAATTCGTGTGAAGTGTCACCCTATTGGAAGGGCCAGCTGGTGGAGCTCATACAGAAGTATGAAGATGTGTTTTCCAAGGACAAACTGGATTGTGGCCAGGCCAAGGACTTCGTCCACAGGATCCATCTAACGGATGACCGCCCATTCCGACTACCATACCGCCGTGTTCCACCAGGCCAGTACCAGAAGCTGAGACAAACCCTCTCCGAGATGGAAGAGAAGGACCTCATACGTAAATCCTCCAGTGAGTGGGCTTCTCCACTGGTACTTGTATGGAAAAAGAATGGCGAGCTACGTATCTGTGTGGACTACCGGTGGCTTAATGCACGCACAGTGAAAGATGCCCATCCAGTTCCTCACCAAGCTGATTGTCTGGCTGCGTTAGGGGGCAATGTTTTTTTCAGCGCCATGGACTTGACGTCGGGTACTATAACATCCCCATGCACGAGCAGGACAAGAAGTTTACTGCCTTCACAACACCAGTAGGCCTCCACGAGTTCAACAGACTCCCACAAGGCCTGTGTAATAGCCCGGCAAGCTTTATGCGGCTCATGATGAACATCTTTGGAGACCAAAACTTCTTGACCCTGCTGTGCTACCTCGACGATGTGCTCGTCTTCGCCCTAATGAAGAAGAATCCATCAAAAGACTCGAAATGGTTTTGGTCGGCTGAGGGAACATGGACTCAAGTTGGCTCAGAAGAAGTGTTACTTTCTTCGGCGCAGCGTCAAGTTCTTGGGTCACATCATTGACGAGAATGGAGTTGCTACCGACCCTGAGAAAGTGCAAGCTATCACTGGCATAAGTGAGCGTATCTGATGCTGGAGGATGGAGTTACGCCTTCAGCAAAAGAAGATCAAGTCTTTCCTTGGTATGGTGATGTACTATCAGAGGTTCATACCAAACTGTTCCAGCATGGCAAAGCCTCTGTTCTCTCTGACCGCTGCTGAAAAGGGCAAGACCAATGCCAGATGTGCTACACACTTCAGAAGACTCAGCCCAAGCGATTGGACTCAGGAACAGAGTAACGCATTCGACCAGCTGAAAGCCGCTCTGCTGAACTCTGTAGTGCTAGCTCATCCTGACTTTAGTCGCCCCTTTGTCCTCTCAACAGACGCCTCATTCGATGGACTGGGCGCTGTACTTTCTCAAGTCCCCGAGGGAGGGAGCAAGGCACGTCCCATCGCCTTTGCGAGTAAGTCCCTGACTCGTCCACAGACCAAGTACCCAGCTCATCGTCTAGAGTTCCTCGCTCTCAAATGGTCTGTGTGCGACAAATTCAGTCATTGGTTGAAGGGCACTCCTTCACTGTCTGGACAGACAATAACCCGCTAACTTACATCCTCACAAAGCCAAAGCTGGATGCTTGTGAACAGCGGTGGGTGTCTAAGTTAGCACCATACAACTTTAGCATCCAATATATCCCAGGCAATAGGAATGTCGTTGCAGATGCTCTGAGTAGACAGCCCTTTGTCAAACCATGTGGTCGGCGAGACTCATGGCGGAGCCATATGGAGCCTTGCTCGAGGAAGCAGAGCAGATCCAAGATGAACCCATACAGAACGTCTTCCGGATGAGCGCAAACTGTCAAGGGGTGAACCAGTGTACGTCTGAAGTGGGAAGTCGCTCCATGAGCAGTGAGGAAGTGACAGCTGTCCTGGATGGCCAGATTGAGTGGGAGAAGGGACCAAATGGAAGAGTGATCTCCTGGTTGACCCATGATGTACAAAAGCTCATTCCACCAGGCCTAAGCGCATTACCTGTATTTTCCCTCCAAGAACTCCAGGAGAAGCAACAGGAGACGCTGTACTAGCGAGAGTCATCCACTATGTGACACGGGGCAGGAGACCATCAAGGAGAGAACGAGTCAAGGAGCCTCTCCAAGTCCTGAAAACACTAAAGCAGTGGGACAAGCTGAAGATGTTGGACGGCATCCTGTACAGGGTGCTCAAAGACTCGCTGACTGGGAAGAGGCGCTACCAGTATGTCACCGCTGCAGCACTGGTCAAGCAAGCCCTGCAAGGCGTCCACGACGAGGCTGGGCACCAGGGACAGTACAGGACCCTCTACCTAGCAAAACAGAGGTTCTTCTGGGTCGAGATGGAACGTGATGTCCGGGACTACGTGAAGACCTGCAAACGCTGTGTAGTGAGCAAGACACCAGAACCCGAAGGTAGAGCTCCTCTCGAAAGCATAAAGACAACAAGCCCTCTTGAGATAGTCTGCATCGACTTTTGGTCAGCTGAAGTCCCAAACGGAAAGAATGTGGATGTCCTGGTTGTTACCGATCATTTCACAAAGATGGCTCACGCTTTTCCATGTCACGATCAGTCAGCAAAGCAAGTAGCTCGCCAACTCTGGGACCGTTACTTCTGTGTCTACGGCTTCCCGGAGAGAATCCACTCTGATCAAGGCGCCAACTTTGAGAGTCAGCTGATTCAGGAGTTGTTGCTGATTGCCGGCGTGAAGAAGTCAAGGACAACAGCATATCACCCCATGGGGAATGGTGCTGTGGAACGCTTCAACCGGACACTGGGAGGGATGATCAGGGCACTACCACCGAGACTGAAGCAGAAGTGGCCTCAGATGTTGCAGACACTAACCTTCGCATACAACTGCACCGCCCATGAGTCAACAGGCTATGCTCCGTTCTATCTAATGTATGGAAGAACCCCTAGACTCCCAGTGGATGTGATGTTTCACAATGTGGAGAGGGATTGCGACATCGTCGACTATGACAAATATGTCCTCAAGCTGAGGGAGGATCTCAGGAGGCACTATCATCTGCCCAGGCCAATGCAGTCACCAGCCAGCAACACCAGGCCGAAGTGTACAATAGGAGGACCAAAGGCCATGACATCATGGAGGGAGATCAGGTCCTGCTGTCCAACAAAGGTGTAAGAGGGTGTAGGAAGTTGGCGGACAAGTGGGAATCGATCCCATACGTGGTGGTTGCAAGAGACCCAAAGTGTCATACCTACCGTATCAAGAACACCAGCAGTGGGCATGAAAAGGTTGTCCATCGTAACCTCCTCCTGTGTGCAAACTTTTTACCACTTGAGCTGGAGGATGAAGATGTTGAATCATCGTTTGCTGAGTCAGCTGATTCCAGCACAGATATGACAGGTAGTGGAGTGTCGGAGGTGGCGACAGATGTTACTGAAGACAGAACAACCAATTGGGTTTTGGATAGTCCTGTCCCCAGTCCGCCCTCAGAGTGCCCTGGCGCTAATGAAGAATCCGAAGATGTTGAGCTGGATGATAGTGTGAGCCAGAGGGAAAGTGTGGTGGATGGGATGTTCAAGGGCAATGGCCCCCTTAGCTCAGTGAGTAGCACAGTATCTAGAATAAGGACACGGGTAGGCAGGTTAGTGAAACCTGTTGATAGGTTGATTCAAAACATGACTCAGAAAGTGATTTAAGTCTCTGATTTTGCTAGGTCTTTACTCCCTTCTAGAATATTAAGTAAGACAGTCATCTAGCCTAATGTTTGGGCTCAGCACACAGTATAGTGGCAGTGATAGTGATTAGACACTCCCCATTTTGAAAAAGGTATACGTGGTGTTACCTTTAGTGTAGTAGTGTATGAGGTGGTATACAAGGTACCACTTTTTTGCAAGTGTATCCAGAAGGGTTGCGCAGCCTTTGTGGATCATTTTCTCAGTAAAGTGAGTAACTAATTAGTTGCAAAAGTAGAATGTATGGGAGTACGCTGCTAGGCTGTGAAGTATTTTGGTGAAGTTCAGGGGGAGTATGTAGTTTGAGCTAAATTTTGTATTTTCTTTTGTGTTTTTATTTTCCTGAAATCCTTATTTTTCTTATGATTGAACTCCCCCAAAATGAGTTTCTATGTAAATAGGTTCCTATTATTTTTTGTTTGCATAGCATACTTGCTTTCCTTTTTTTGTTTCCCCTAAGACACTAATTGGTGTTGCACGTTAACCCCCTGAGGTCGGCTGGATCGGCGCCGATCCAAGCAGCAATACAAGTATATTACTATTTCTAACTTGGCGATATTTTATCATACACACGCGACAAAAACATTGACAGAAACCTTAGAATCGCGACTTTCCGATTTGAGCACTGGCAAATCAAATGGGATTTTTTAAATTAGGTTAATTAGACCAAAAGTAAACCTTGCCTTTTACTCTCTTTTTACCTGGTAGTAACGTCCCCCTTCTATTGACATGGTAACTAGGTGCGAGTTTCGGGGAGGTGTGGGGGAGGGCGTGGGGCCATGTGTGAAAACGCCGGCGTAAACACATAAACTGTCCCGACAATTTGAAGCAAGATTTTATACAGACATACAATTTTATTCAAGATGGAAAGATTTTCTGCGCTGCAGTGTTTGAGAGTATTGATGAAAAAGCGAAGACAATAACTGACGAACAGTAAGTAACTATATTTGATTTGCCATGTTATCAAATACTCGTATATATATTCAATATATGAATTCGCGTCTTGTGACTACATATTCCGCGTGTTGCAACGTAACAAATTGCAATATGCACACAAGATCTATGGAAGAATACTTTTCTAAAGAAGAACAGCCTAAAATGTTATTTATTTCGCTTGTTTTCAAATACTCGTGAAAATATATGAATTCCGCGTCTTGTGACGCCAAACATATTCAGCGTGTTAGTAACTTAATCTAAACCCCTAACGTTAGTAGATTAGTTGGTTAGTACTATACACATCTACCTAATATATACAAAGTGCAATCTAGAAAGTAAGAAGGAAGAAAACGAGATAATAAGCGAAGGCGGAAAAACCCCGAAAAGTATAAACTCCCGAAGTGCATGACACGACAAGGAGTGGATCTCGAAATAAACGGAACAAGGACAGACAGGGAGCAGAACGTGACAGAACAGGGAAAATGCAATACTGGATAAAGAATAATGAATAAGGACTGAATGAAAAATAAACAAAGACCAAAAAACAACAGAACAGGAACTCAGAATATAACACTGATGGCCCAGTGAGATGGCCCATCTGACATATCTTAGAGGTGTGGACAATGAATAATGAATATTCAGGTATTTAGCATTTAGCCCTCCCACAGCCTGAAATAAATGTGACCAGTTCTGATAAAAACAGGTTTTTAGCTATTTAGATCTCAGATGTGCTAAACTGTTTTCACACCCTTACATAACCAAGACCTTGATGAACAAACGTACATTGGCAAAACAATTCGTCACTATAGTTTAGTGTGTGCTTTCACAACTTTTGTGACAGCAGAAAAATTTACTATTTTTAACTTGTGTGTTTGTAGATCTATTTACAAGCTGCATATGATACTGACCAAACTATTGATGGCATACAAATGTAGCTGTGATTGTCCTTCAAATAAAAATATCAAACACTTTGGAGTAAGTGTGTGTTAAATTGATGAAATTGAGATAAATATCAGACCATGCCAAAATCAAAAAACATCTAAAAGCTTAGCACGGACCTCAGAGGGTTAAGCTCAGCTTCAGTGAGCGGGAATGCTCGGAGCTGGTAAGCTGCGTTTCTTTTGCTCTCTCCAATATTTTGTCTTTTCTCTTAGTTATTGGCTTAAAGATGACTTTGGTAATACTCACTGTGATGGGATGAGTTAATGAATGTGTTGATCTAGCCACCGTTGTGTGTGTGACCTGAAGTTTTAGTTTTGAACCGTATTTCCTAATCACTATGTATAAGTGGTGTACTAGCTAGCTACAATGCTTGTAGAAACGGTGTTAGCTCCGTGAGTGTATTGGTAGAATAACTATGGAGTCATCTTAGCTATACATGTTTCTGTGTTTTATGTTTAATATGTTTTGTGTCATTTTATTTTGTAGTTATGTGTGATGGAGAGATGCTGCCAACCGAAGTGTGACATCTTGTGTCTTTCTCTGTTTATTTGAAGGTATGCTTGCCCATATAGTAGTTAGCTAGTTATCTTAGTTGAGTTCATGCCCTTTGGAAGTAGTTTCATGTTAATCTATGTTAATACACTTTGGTTTTATGAATAGGTTTATGTTGTACAGTAGTACATGTGTTTTGTATAATTTTACTGCACTTTATTTTGTGTTATATTTTGAATACTATACTTTCATTATAGTTTTACATAATGGTCTTGATGTTATACCTGTATAGGCTAATGTTAAGCTCAGTTTCAGTGAGCGGGAATGCTCGGAGCTGTTATGTGTGATGGAGAGATGCTGCCAATCGAAGTGTGACACCTTGTGTCTTTCTCTGTTTATTTGAAGAAGGCTGAATAAATCCTTCTTTGAGACCTTCAGTTCGGGCGTCCGTCTCACTCAATTGTGACAACACAACACAGAGTCAAACCTGCTACAAATGGTGCCGTGACTCGGATGTACAACTGATGGCAATCGGTTGGGCCGTGGTTGCTGCCGCAGGAGTTTCGAGGGGGAGAATGTAGCGGGTGTGCTCTGGTACGTGAGCGTCCGCTACAGAAAGTGACGTGTATAAGAGTGTGATTAGTTCCCAGAGTTGGAGACTTGAGTCTTTAGCTCGGCGAGCTTAATCGCTCTCTTGTCGCGTCGAGATCCCTCGGTTCGAAACTCGCTGCGGGCAGAACCAACTCCGTTACATTGGTGCCGTGATTCGGATAATACAACTGATGGCAATCGGTTGGGCCGTGGTTGCTGCCGCAGGAGTTTCGAGGGGGAGAATGTAGCGGGTGTGCTCTGGTACGTGAGCGTCCGCTACAGAAAGTGACGTGTATAAGAGTGTGATTAGTTCCCAGAGTTGGAGACTTGAGTCTTTAGCTCGGCGAGCTTAATCGCTCTCTTGTCGCGTCGAGATCCCTCGGTTCGAAACTCGCTGCGGGCAGAACCAACTCCGTTACATATGCAATGTTTACCGACTCCTTCGGATCTTAAAGGTAGGTCCGGCCTTAGTTTCCTACATTTAAATGTCAGAAGTCTTGTCTCCAAACTCGATTTGATTAAAATCTGGGTAGATACGACAAACGCTGACATCATAGTTTTATCTGAAACGTGGCTCAATAAATCGATAACGGATGACCTAATATCTATTGATGGGTATAAAGTCTATAGAACTGATCGTACAGGTAAAGGCGGAGGAGTCGCAGTTTATGTCAGCTCCAATTTAAGTAGCTCTGCAACTTTGTCTATTACCAAACCTAAACAATTTGAGCTACTTGCCATTAACGTGAGCATGTCAAAGGACTCCCATATTACTGTGGTTGGTTGCTATAGACCTCCGTCTGCCTCAAAGGATGCACTTACTTCACTCTCAGATATTTTACATAAACTGAATGATGCAGAATTCATCCTCATAGGTGACCTCAATTGGGACTGGCTTACATGGGCCTCAGATTGTTTTAAAGATTTGTGTGATTCCTTGAATATTGTGCAACTCATTAATGTCCCAACTAGACTAAATCCTAAAGTGCAAAATAGATTGACTCTGCTAGATTTAATTTTAACGAACACACCACACAAATACACCTCAACTGGTGTTTTTTGTAATGATGTTAGTGATCATTGTGCAATTGGTTGTGTTAGGGACACAAAAATGGTCAAGGTAAAGCCCCGTTTTTTATTTAAAAGACATTTCAAAAGATTTGAAGAGCAGGCTTTCTTGCATGACCTACACTCCAGTGATCTAAACAGAATCACAATGATCCCAGATGTTGAAATGGCATGGGGTTATTTTCAATCAATATTCTTGACTCTCTCTCATAAACATGTCCCAATCAAAAAATTCTGGATCAGTGGCAGGGACAATCCCTGGTTCTCGGACAGTCTGGCAGATCTAATTAGACAGAGAAACTAATCCTGGGCCCAAGCTAGATCTTCAGACTCCACTGCTGACTGGACTGCTTTTAGAGCCCTAAGGAACAAATGCACCTTGTTGATAAAAAAAATCTAAATCTGAGTTTTATTTAAAATCTACTACAGAGAACCTAAATAATCCCTCTAATCCCTTGTTTCTAATTTTGGAAACAAATAAAATCCTTGTCAGGTGCAAATTCTGCTTCAGATCTCCCTGAACACATTCTGGTTAATTCAGATGAATTGAAGGATAAAGCTTCTATGGTCACTGAGTTTAACAAGCACTTCATCAATGCTGGGTCTGTTTTTAGCAACTCAAATGCCAGCTCCTCTCCTCTAAGTTCTGCCACTATGGTATCTGAGCTACATACAGATTTATTTTATTTTAGGCCCATTTCTGTTGCTCAGGTCTGTAAAGCTCTGAAAGACATTGACATCAAAAAGTCTGCGGGTCCTGATAATTTGGATCCATATCTTTTAAAAGTAGCAGCGGACATAATTGCAGAGCCCCTTGCTCATGTTTTTAATTTGAGTCTCTCAACCAACTCAATACCTAAAATCTGGAAAGCAGCCTACGTTCTCCCCTTACTTAAAGGTGGAAACTCCTCAGACCTGAACAATTACCGCCCCATCTCCAAACTGTCAATTATCGCAAAGATCTTGGAAACACAAGTAAATTTGCAGCTAAAGCAATTTCTGCTTGAAAATAACATCTTAAGTGCATCTCAGTCTGGTTTTAGATCTGGCCACAGCACTATTACTGCTGTTATGAGTGTGACCAATGATATCATTAAAGCACTTGACAAAAAGGAAAGGCATTGTGCTGCTATATTTATTGATCTTTCTAAGGCATTTGACTCAGTTGATCACGAATTGCTGCTAAACAGAATCATGAATATTGGTTTTAGTTCTGAGACTGTTGACTGGTTCAGAAACTATCTGGTAGATCGAACACAATGTGTCTATGCTGATGGCCACAAATCTGGGTTTCTGGAGATTATTAAAGGTGTCCCCCAAAGCTCCATTTTGGGACCTATTCTATTCTCTATCTTCATTAATGATTTGGGTAAGGCCACTCAGGCAAAAATACATCTCTATGCGGATGACACTGTTGTCTACACAGAGGCCTCCACCGTAGATCTGGCTATTCAAGAGCTGCAGGCTGCATTTCAATCCACACAGGCTGCTTTGTGCAGCTTGAAGCTGGTTTTAAATGCCAAGAAAACAAAGTTCATGATTTTTACAAGAACCCGTTCTGAGCCGCTTGATAAGCACAGCATTTTAACATCCGAGGGTAAATCTATTGAAAGGGTGCCCTCGTATAAGTACTTGGGTATTTGGTTGGATGACAGGCTCTCTTTTAAAGTACACGTTGACAACTTGGTCAGGAAGCTTAGGATAAAGCTTGGCTTTTATTTTAGGAACAAATCTTGTTTTTCTTTTAATGCCCAAAAAAAACTTGTCCAAGCTACTTTTATGTCTGTAATTGATTATGGTGATCTTGTGTACATGCATGCAGCTTCCACTGTCTTACAGAGCCTTAATTCAGTGTATCATGCATCCCTACGTTTTATTACTAATGCAAAGTCTTTAACTCACCACTGTACACTCTATCAATTGGTGGGCTGGACATTTTTGGCTACACGCAAACTGCAACATTCATATGTTTTTATTTATAAAGCGTTGCTAGGTAAACTACCTCTCTACCTTTGTTCTCTGTTGTACCTGAACTCAGGCAGCTATTCGCTATGCTCCCGGAAATGTTTGCTCTATAAAGTTCCCATGGCTTGTACAGAACTGGGAAAAACAGCTTTTTCCTATTATGCACCGTGGGCGTGGAATAATCTACAGGAAGGGCTGAAGTTAGTTAATCTCATACCTCTGGGTGATTTTAAAAGTCTCATACAAGACATTGTAACTGAGGAATGTAAATGTTTTTGAGATGCCATGTTTCCTCCAGACTAAATAGCCGTCTCTGTATTGTTGTATGTACCGTTGACTGTTGTATTGTCTGTAACTATTGTGTAGGCCTACTGCTGCTACCTTGGCCAGGTCTCTCTTGAAAAAAAGATTTTAATCTCAATGAGACTTCCTGGTTAAAAAAAGATAAAAAAAAAAAAAAACAGCTATAATCCTTCACTTTGAGCATGCATTCCAAAAATTTCCCCCCATTTCTTGCAGTTTTTTTGTTGTTGTTGTTGTTGTTGTTGATTTCAACGACTGTCAGATCTCAAGACCCCCTGTAAGTATGTAGGGGGGAAAGCTTAGCAAACAGAGACTTAGGGGGGATTTGATTGAGGTTTTATAAATTTCTGAAAGGGATTACAAAGTGAATTAGCTAAGATTTTTTAAGATAAGTGGGATCAGCAGAACAAGAGGCCAAAGGTGGAAATTAGTTAATTAATTAACTAACTAACTAAAGGCAAATTCCGCACGGATAGTAGGACGTTTTTGTTTACACAGAGAGTTGTCAATGCCTGGAACAGCTATTCAAGTCAGCTGTGTGGCTCAGTAGGTAGTGCACGGCGTTGGCAACGCTTAGGTTGTGGGTTCGATTCCCACTGGGACCACATCTACTGAAAATGTATGCATTCGCTACTGTAAGTTGCTTTGGATAAAAGCGTCTGCTAAATGGCATATATTATTATTATTATTAGGCTAGATGCAGTACTAGATACTCTTTAGATTAGGACATGATGAGGTTAGATAGGCTGAATGGCCCGTCATTATGTATTCTTATGTTCTTAAATGTAACACTTGTTAAATGTAAATGACTATGAGGTAAAGTGCCTCAGTCATTTGAGGAAAGCTGGATTCAAAGAAGTTGTGCGATTGTTGTCTTTCTATATATTTCAGCATCGTGATCACTTTTGGATATCGACCCTGACCAGTGTCATGGTGTGGTTCCTTAAAGCTTTAGTCTCCCCTCCCATCACTAGGAATGTACACAGTGCTGTCCAAAAGTCTGAGTCCACTGCCAAGATGGGTTTGTTTTCATCGTCATAGAATAGAATAGAATAGAATGGAATGGAATGTCATAAAACACTGATACACATTTTTAAAAAAATGTTTGTTTGAGAAAGGATGGCATGAAATTGAAATATCTGTAAATATTTTGTTTGCTCACTGATGTGGTGGAGTTGGAAAAGCACAAACATTTACTGGGACATGTAATGTAAAATCACGCACATACCTAGATATGGTGCACCAACTACCTCACGTTGACACACTTACATAAGCGCATATTTCACACTCACTAATGGAGTATATCACACACACAGGAGTAAATCTGCACTCACACACTCTGTCATATAGACACACACTCTGTGATATAGACACACACTCGGTCATATAGAAACACACACTGTAATATACACACACACTCTGTCATATAAACACACTAGACACACACTCTGTAATATAGACACACTAGACATACACTCTGCCATATACAGACACACACTCTGTCATATAGACACACTAGACACACACTCTGTCATATACACACACACACACACTGTCATATAGACACACACTCTGTCATATACACACACACTCTGTCATATACAGATTCAGATTTATTGTCAACATCACAATTTTACACCAGGTATAAAGAGTGTGTGAAATTCCTTATGTGCAAGCTCCACCGAATGCAGTTACATGACATTAAATAATAATAATAATAATAAGTAATTATTATTAGCAGTTCCCATGCCAGGCGGTGATGCAGCACGTCAGGACGCTCTCGACGGTGCTGCTGTAGAACATCCTGAGGATGCAGGGGCTCATGCTGAATTTCTTCAGCCGTCTGAGGTTGTACAGGCATTGTTGGGCCCTTTTCACCACGTGCGTGATGTATGTGGCCCATGTGAGGTCCTTGGAGATGTGTACTCCGAGGAACTTGAAGTCACTGACCCTCTCCACTGCGACGCCGTCGATGTAGATGGAGGCGTGCTCTCTCCTCTGCTTCCTGAAGTCGACGATCAGCTCCTTGGTCTTTTTGATGTTGAGGGCGAGGTTATTCTCATGACACCACTGTGTCAGTGATTTGACCTCGTCCCTGTAGGCCGTCTCGTCGTCGTTGACGATCCGCATGTGTCATCCGCATACTTGAGGATGACGTTGGAGGTCTGCGTGACCACGCAGTCGTGTGTGTACAGGGAGTAGAGGAGAGGACTCAGCACGCAACCCTGAGGGGCTCCTGTGTTGAGGGTCAGTGGGTCCGATGTGGTGCTGCCCATTCTCACCACTTGGCGACGGCCCGACAGGAAGTCCAGTATCCAACTGCACCTGGTCGGTGCAGGCCCAGATCCCTGAGCTTGGTGTCGAGCTTGGCTGGAACTATTGTGTTGAACGCTGAGCTGTAGTCCACAAACAGCATTCGAACACAGCAGTTTCTCCCCTCCAGGTGAGAGAGGGCAGTGTGGAGAGCCATGGCAATTGCGTCAGTGGACCTATTTTGACGATATGCAAATTGCCATGGGTCTAGTGTGACAGGTAACATGGAACAAATTTAAGTCCCTCACCAAACTCTCAAAGCATTTGCTTACAATAGAGGTGAGGGCTACGGGTCTCCAGTAATTCAGACATGTTACCTTGGAGTGCTTGGGGACAGGCACAATGGTGGACATCTTGAAGCCCACAGGGACAACAGCCTGGGAGAGGGAGAGATTGAAGATGACAGTAAAAATTCCCGCCAGCTGATCCGCGCACGCTCTGAGGACTCGGCCCGGGATGCCGTCAGGGCCTCAGCCTTACGGATGTTCACCCGTTTGAAAGCTCTGCGCATGTCAGCCTCAGAAATGTGCAATGGGCTGGCCTCCTCAGGCGTGGCTAACTCCGGTGGGCTGAGGCTGTTAGCCTCAATCCGAGCGAAAAAGGTGCTCAGCTTACCGGGGAGGGAGGCAGAGGGGTTCTCTACGCTACTGGGTCTTCCTCTGTAGTCAGTTATTGTTTTTAACCCCCGCCACATGCTTCTCTCGTCGTTACTGTTGAACTGCTCTTCAACTTTTGTCTTGTACTCCCGCTTGGCCTGTCTGATGGTTCTTTGGAGGTCTGAGCGGGCTTTCAGTAAATCCGACCCGGTCCCGGAGCTGAAGGCAGCGTCGCGCACGTGAAGTGCCGTGCGAATGTCACCGTTAATCCACGGTTTCCAGTTTGGATATATCCGAACTGTCTTTGTTGGAACCACATCATCTATGCACTTCCTGATAAATCCCATGACTGAGTCTGATGTTATCCTCCGAGCCGAGCCTGAACATCTCCCAGTCCACGTGATCAAAACAGTCTTGTAACATAAAATCAGTTTGTTCAGACCGACATTGAACCTCCCTGACAGCGACAGGTTGTAGTTTCAGTCTCTGCCTGTAGGCGGGGAGTAGCTGGATAGAGCAGTGGTTTGATTTGCCGAATGGTGGTTGTATGAGGGACTTGTAACCATCACGGAAGGGGGTGTAACAATGGTCCAGTGTGCGTTCACCTCGAGTGTTGCTTGTAATGTGTTGGTAGTATTTGGGGAGCACTTTCTTCAGGTTAGCCCTGTTCAAGTCTCCACCCACAATATGAGCAGCCTCGGGGTGTGCTGTCTCCTGTTCACTGTTCACTGATGGACCTACAGTTCCTTTAATGCTAAGTCCCTGTCTGCCTGAGGGTGAATATACACAGCGCTGATAATCACTGCGCTAAACTCCCTAGGCAGCCAGAAAGGACGGCACATTAACATCAAGTACTCCAGATCCGGGGAACAAAAGGACTGGAGGGTACGCGCATTTTCACACCAAAGGTTGTTAATCATGAGACATACCCCACCCCCCGAGCTTTCCCGGAGAGCGCTTTTGTTCTGTCTGAGCGGAACACTGTATAGCCCGATTGCGCAATCGCTGCGTCTGTGATCCCTTCAACAATCCATGTCTCCGTCAGGCAGATAATGTTATTTTCCCTAGTTTCTCAGTGGAACTGAATGCGCGCATGTAGCTCGCACAACTTGTTGTCCAGGGACTGTACATTTGCCAGTAGGATGGAAGGCAGAGGGAGCTTGCTGGCCCAGCGTCTCAGCCTGACCCAGGACCCCCCCTCTCCTCCCCCTGCGTCGGCGTCGTCTGCGCGCTCTGGAGATCCCCATAATGAATGCCACAGACTCAGCATCATATCCAAACGGAGCGTTCTTGCTGAAATACTCCGGCATACGATGAGCGATTGCTGATCTAATGTCCAGAAGTATTTGCCTATCATATGTGTATGTGCAGCTAACTTTATGTGTAAAAAAGGTAAAAATGAAGAGTGCAAAAAACTAAAAACTGCAGATTCGGTCTGGATCTCGCAAAACAGCGACCTTCACGTACGGCGCCATTGTTAACATTGATGCACACACACTCTGTCATATAAACATCGAACAAAAAGTTCGGAAATTTGTGTTTGGTAGATTATTTCTCTGTTGTAATAATGCTTCTTGGCAATACATTTTATACCGTTGGAAAGCCTGTTTATTTCTCTTTTAAATGGTGCCCCATTTGTAAGGAACATGCATTTGTGGGATGAGCAGCACAGCTGAGTATGTGAGCTGTGCCCATGAAAAATTTGCCAAATCTTCTCTGCCAATGCCAAACAGCTTATTCTGCTGTTGCTATTGACTCTTGTTTGGTGTTGTTTGGTGGATTGGATGATTGAAGTCTATCAGTAACAAGGAAGAAACAAGACATATTGGCAATTTTACAATTTATTCATTTAACAAACAGTCAGGAGCCTCAGTAGCGTGTGGAAGAACCATACACAGCCACAACAGCCTGGCACCTCCTACTCATGCTGGTCACCAGCGTGGTCACATACTGCTGTGGGATGGCATTCCACTCCTCAACCAGGATTTGTCGCAAGTCAGCCAACGTGGTTGTGTTGGTTACTCTAGCATGAATAGCACGCCCAAGCTGATCCCACAAGTGTTCAATTGGGTTGAGGTCAGGACTGTTGGCAGGCCATTCCATTCTCTATACTCCCAAATTCTGGAGGTAGTCTCTGATAAACCCCGCTCTGTGGGGGCGAGCGTTGTCATCTTGGAGGATGGAGTTCCGTCCCAGACTGTGGAGATATGGGATTGCCACTGGTTGCAGAATCTCATCTCGATATCTCTCTGCATTGAGATTGCCTCCAATGATGACAAGCCTCGTTTTTCCAGTGATGGAGATGCCGCCCCACACCATCACACTGCCTCTACCAAAAGGTGTGCAGCAATCAGCATAGCGTTCTCCCCGTCTTCTCCACACTTTGACCCTACGATCCAACTTCCGTAGGCAGAATCTGGACAGAATCGCTGAACGTAATGTTCCTCCACATGTTCAGGTTCCAGTGCAGGTGTTGCTGACACCAGCGCAAACTGGCCTGATGGTGAAGGGCAGTCATGGCAGGCCTCCTGGCAGCCCTATGAGCCCGGAGATTGGCTGCGTGCAGTCTGTTCCGGATTGTCTGGGCCGAGAGCCGTGTGCCATATCGTCCTGCAAACCTTGACTGCAAAACTGTAGAAGACAGCCTACGGTTCCTAAGTGCTGTTAAGGGTGAGGAACCGGTCTTCTTGGGGTGTCGTCTTCTTGGGATGCCCACTTCGTGGTCTGTCTCTGACATCCCCCGTTTCATGGAACTTGGCCTTCAGTTTGGAGATGGTACTAGGGCTCACTCCAAATAATGCCCGAACTTGCTTTTGCGGAACACCAGCTTGAAGTTGCCCTATCGCACGGGCCTTATCAAGATCAGACAAACGTGGCATGCCGATTCTTGGAGCAGACACCAATTGACCACTGTAGCAGGGCCCATGCTCACAGGTGCTGCCAATCAGGTGCCTGATTGTCAGCACCTGGGGGTACCAGAAGCTAAAAACAAGAGTCAATAGCAACAGCAGAATAAGCTGTTTGGCATTGGCAGAGAAGATTTGGCAAATTTTTCATGGGCGCAACCCACATACTCAGCTGTGCTGCTCATCCCACAAATGCATGTTCCTTACAAATGGGGCACCATTTAAAAGGGAAATAAATAGGCTTTCCAACGGTATACAATTTATTGCCAAGAAGCATTGTTACAACAGAGAAATAATCTGCTAAACACAAATTTCTGAACTTTTTGTTCGATGTTTAGAAACACACTCTGTAATATAGACACACACTCTGTCATATAGACACACACTGTCATATAGACACACACACTGTAATATAGATACACACTCTGTCATATAGACACACTAGACACACACTCTGTAATATAGACGCACACTATGTGATATAGACACACTCTGTCATATAGATACACACTCTGTAATATAGACACACACTCTGTCACATAGACACACACACTGCCATATAGACAAACACTTTGTCTGTCATATAGACACACACTGTCATATACACACACACTCTGTCATATAGACACACACACTGTAATATAGACACACACACTGTAATATACACACACACTCTGTCATATACACACACACTCTGTCCTGTCTTTTCTCAGGCCTTGGGGAAGGACGGTCTCTGATTCAATGTGAGATATGAGCCACGTGGTTGAGGTTTTTAGAGGTCATCTGCACCCGAGGCGTGTGCACACGTGCCACCCTTAGAGCTGGGTTTAGGAGGTGGCAGGCCTTCTTGGCCTGTGTGGGTACTTGGTTGAAATCTATGGATGGTCATAGTTTGGGGTGTTAGATGACCAACAGTACCTGAATGAGACATGTATGTACACTACCGTTCAAAAGTTTGGGGTCACCTGCTGGAAACTATTTTTATCTCATAATTGACAATGCTTTACACCGTATACATTTCTGTAAATACTTTAAAATGACAAAAAACACATGTAACAATGAACAAAATGAACATAAAAGAAATGTTCAAGAAAATTATATTGAAAATTGAATCTTGGATTCATCAAAATAGTCACCCTTTGGTGTGAGAATAGCCTCACAAACAGTGGCCATTCGGTTAATAAGTTTTAGCAGGAAATCACCCGACATGTTTTCCCAGCTATCCTGCAGCAATTCCCAGAGAAACTTGTGGGTTGCTTTGCTTTGACTCTTCCTTTCCAGTTTGTCCCATACAAGTTCTATGGGATTGAGGTCTGGACACTGGGCAGGCCAGGTCTTTAGTTTGAGTTGTTGTTCACATTCCTCCTTCACCAGATAGTTCTTGCACAACTTCAAGGTGTGTTTCGGGTCGTTATCTTGCTGAAGAATGAAGGAGTGCCCGATTAGCCATAGTCCAGATGGAAGGTGACCCCAAACTTTTGAACGGTAGTGTAAATGTATTCATCATGCCAGGTATTGATGGGAGGGCACAGCAGGGAGGGGTGTGAAGATTCCACCATGTTTTACTATAATAATGGGAGTTAGGAGATTGTCTTTAGGGTGTTGTTTGGTTTTGTCTTTTTACAGCTCTGAATGCTTAAACATTAACAGTGATTCTTGAAGCACTATCTCTGAAACCATTAACATTAACACTTGTAGCCAATGCATTTACCAAGTGTGCCAAACTGAATGCACGTTCTCTGCTTTACACTCAGTTTGTAATTTTATAACACACTTCTAGCAAAACTGTAAACATAACATAACATAACATAAGGGGGAGACGAGAACAGGCCATTCAGCTCAACACTGCTCGTCCGTTCCTACCACTAATCTGCTCACATGGTCTCTACATTGCTACACTATACTTTCCACGCTGCCTAGCTCAAGACAACATCGCATGTGATGTGGATGAAGTCTTATGGCCAGACCCACAAAGAAGGCGAGATTTAGCCTAACACAAATGTTTTTGTTTTCTACTACTGCGCTTTTGTTGTTTGAGGAAAAAATATATAACTTTTTCCCCGTATTTGTATTGATAGTGTGTTATGTTTGGAATACACATCCATACTTTACACATTTGGATACCTGTGTGTATGTGTGTTTACTACACAGAAAAAGAAAAAGCCACAAGTGTTTTTAGTTCATACTATCAGTGCGTAGTTGGTGCTTCGTGTGCTTATTGAAATGGTGAGTACTGTATTGACGCAAGAATTGTTTGCTTTTGCAAGAGATGTATAATGTTTTGCTGGTTTGGTGTAAGGTTTTGTGATTAGTGTGTAGAGTTTAGCAAAAATAGCCTATAGTTTCAAAGATAGTGCCTAAGCAATCAGAAAGAACTGTACAACATTTCCTTACTCTACTTGTGGCTGTGTCTCCTCATCTCTCTCTCCGGGTCGTGGGGGAGTCAGAGGGTCTCTTGGACCACTTACTACATCACTCACCATTGCCTTTCATTTCCTCAAAATGTTGTGACACCTTATTTTTCATTTCAGTTTTACATTTACATTTTAGGCATTTAGCAATGCTCTTATCCAGAGCGACTTACACAGTTTTACATTTCTTTACTTACAATCCATTTATACAGCTGGATATTTACTGAAGCAATTCAGGCGAAGTACCTTTAGCTCAAGGGTACAACAGCAATGCCCCACCTGGGAACTGAACCAGCAACCTTTGAGTTACCAGTCCAGTTCCCTAGCCATTACACTACACTGCTGCCCGTTTTAATGAATGGACACTGCCAATACACAGTGTGAGTTGTTTTGGTCTTGTAACAATTAATACCGGATATTGACGTAATTAATATGGTCCTCTATGTGTTCTCATTGCTACTGCAGGTGCTTTCATCTTGAACAAAGGACTCTTCCTTTGCAAAGGTTTTTGCAGCTGTTTGTAATTATGTATTGTACTACGTATTGTATTAGTTTTTCTCGATCGCTTACACACTATAACTGGGCCTATTAACTAAACATCCCAAACCATGACGCCATCTACCAAAAGACAGACCCATTTCCCAAAACTAAAAACACTATTCCCCTGTTTTCACACATGATTCAGATTTGTTGAACTTTTGGTGAAAAACTCTACACACAAATCCCTTCATATATCACTGGCTGCACCATGTGTTCATTTAGACATTCAATATCATTAACTCAAGTGATCACAACTTGAACCCAATTAACACACAATTCCCCAGGAGGAAACACTAAGAGTCAAAATTGTTCACAGACCAATCAGAACCTCAGGATGGATAGATAGATAAAAGGGCCATGGGTCAGTTCACTTGTTTGGAACAATGGATCTACAAAGACCTGAAGGTAGAGGAAGAGGATGGTGCAAGTATGGTTTTTCATACTGTATCAAGTATTTGAGTACAGTTATGTATTACAGCAGTATATACTGTAGTACAGGCTATATGATGGCCTACTTTTGTAAGCTTGTTTAGATATTACAGTTGAGGCTTGCCAGGGGTGGATAAGGCATGCAAGCGTTTTTCTCCCCCACTGCCTGGCTAGGGCTAATATTGCCTGTGATGTTGATGAGAATCTCTGGCCTGACCCAGACCAGAGACAGGATGCTGAGGCAGAATAAATGTGATTTCTTTCTTTATGTACAAATTGTTGGGTTTTTTTCATTGGTTTATATTGGTAAATACATGGAAATTACTTTACTGTATTCTACGTTCTTTATGTATCAGTTGCATATTTTTACAGTACATTTACTTTTTCACTCAATTTCAGTTTATTTTACTACAGTACATTGAGGAATTAAAGATTTTGCAAATGTATACATGTGTTGTGTCTTTATATTGTGTTCATCATGTAAAGAGGTTGTTCTGGGGGAAAACCATAAGCCCCATTATTAATTGCAGTAACAGGTTTTTACGGTAGTGTTTTGAATTGATCTCACCAGTGTGTAATGGCTATTTTGTAGTGTATGTGTATTTGATGGCTGATGTATATATATGTGTGTTTGTTTATGGGTGTGCACACTAAGATCTGTAAAAATGTTGTGTACCTTTTTTATGAATGATGAAAACAAGCAGATCTTGGTAGGTAGACGTTTGGACCCCACGGTGTGTCTGTGTCTGTGTGTGTGTGTGTGTGTGTGTGTGTGTGTGTGAGAGAGTGTGTGTGAGACAGTGTAAGTGTGTATGTGTGAGAGTGTGTATGTGTGTGTGAGAGTGTGTGAGAGTGTGTGTGTGTGTGTGTGAGAGTGTGTGTGTGTAAGTGCTCTAGGCCTCCTCTGTATACTTCTTGTTGGTGAACTCGGCCTTGATGAGCGGCTCAAAGCCGCGCTTCCTCCTCTGCTGGAGGTAGAGGAGCAGGAGCAGCAGCAGAACCAGGACGCCCAGGACCACTCCGCCCAGCGCCGAGCCCAGAACCAGCACCGAACCTGGCCCTGCATCTGAGACAGGAGGGTCACATGATCACAAACAGCGTCGAGCCCAGAACCACTCCGCCCAGCGCCGAGCCCAGAACCAGGGAGGAGTCAGGTCACATGATCACAGTGGGAGGAGTCCGGTCACATGATCACAAACTGGGAGGAGGGTCACATGATCAGAAAGAGGGAAGAGTTGGGTCACATGACCACAAACAGGGAGGAGTCTGGTCACATGATCACAAACAGGGAGGAGTCGGGTCACATGATCACAAAGAGGGAGGAGTCGGGTCACATGATCACAAAGAGGGAGGAGTCAGGTCACATGATCACAAACAGGGAGGAGTCGGGTCACATGATCACAAACAGGGAGGAGTCGGGTCACATGATCACAAACAGGGAGGAGAATCTGAACCCAAACAAACAATGCCTGAGACAACGTTCTCCACTTCCATTAACTACGAGTGCTCTCTTGGGGCCTTTGATAGTGTAGCGGTCTAACGCACCCATATTGGCTGGTCCTTTACGAGTGTGCGCTGCCTATCACGGTCACGGTTCAAAACCCGTCTACCAGACCGGCCCTGGTCATCAGCCCCGATCGGGGGCGGCGTTTGGCTGTCCGCCCCAGGGGGAGGGGGGGAGGGTGAGCCGGCTCGGGTCCGCCGTGAAGCACGCAAGACATTTACATTTTACATTTTAGGCATTTCGCAGACGCTCTTTTCCAGAGCGACTTACACAGTTTACATTTCTTTAAATACAATCCATTTATACAGCTGGATATTTTACTGAAGCAATTCAGGTTAAGTACCTTGCTCAAGGGTACACCAGCAGTGCCCCACCTGGGAATCGAACCAGCAACCTCTGAGTTACAAGCCCAGCTCCCTAACCGTTACACTGCACTTGCTGTAAAGGTTATAAACTTTGTGGATTCAGGTTACCTTCCAGCTCGACGGAGTATGAGTATCCCAGCTGCTCAGACGTGACGTAGGTCTCCTCGTTGGTCACTGGAGGAAAGAAGGGCACCATGTTGTAGTGCCTGTTGTGACCAATGGGCGCCATTTGGTCCGGGAAGCTGGAGTTTGGTGGAACAAACCGGTTCATCCACTCATCAAATATAGCATCTGTGAAAGCATGGAGCACCTGAACAGAGAGAGAGAACCAGGGGTTACTAGAGAGAGAGCGAGAGAGAGAGAGAAAGAGACTCACTCTACCTATCACACAGAGAGAGAGAGAGAGAGAGAGAGAGAGAGAGCATTGGAACAAGCTGCAGCACCTGGCATCCCCCTAGTAGACACAGAAGTCAAATGCCTACTGTTCGCAGATGATCTGGTGCTGCTGTCTCCAACCAAAGAAGGACTACATCGGCACCTTGATCTTCTGCACAAATTTTCCCAGACCTGGGCATTGACAGTGAATCTAACCAAGACAAAAGTTATGATATTACAAAAAAGACCCAGCCTCCAGCACCACAAACACAAATTCCTCCTAGATACGATTGCCCTAGAACACACAAAAAATTATACCTATCTCGGCCAAAACATCAGCACCACAGGAAACTTCAACCAAGCTGTGAACGACCTGAGAGATAAGGCAAGAAGGGCTTTTTACGCCATCAAAAGAACATCAAGCTAGACATCCCAATTCAAATCTGGCTCAAAATATTAGACTCAGTCATAGAACCCATTTCCCTTTATGGTTGCGAGGTCTGAAGCCCACTTGCTAACCAAGATTTAGCAAAATGGGGAAAACACCAAATTGAGACTGCATGCAGAATTTAGCAAATCCATTCTCCGCATCCAACGGAAAACACCAAATAATGCATGCAGAGCAGAATTAGGAAGATACCCACTAATTATCAAAATCCAAAAGAGATCATTTACATTTTATAACCACCTAAAGGAAAGTGACCCAGACACACTCCATAACAAAGCCCTCAGCTACAGAGGGACTCTAGAGAGATGCCCCCTCAGCCAGCTGGTTCTGGGACTCTGCTGACAAACACAAGCAGAGCCACCAGGCAGAAACCCCACTGGACTAAATCAAATTATAATAAAACAAAAAGAAAACTATCTGACACACTGGAAAGAATCAACCCAAAACCAGAGCAAACTGGAATGCTATTTGGCCCTAAACAGAGAACAGTGGCAGAATACCTGAGCACTGTGACTGATCCAAAACTAAGGAAATCCTTGACTATGTACAGACTCAGTAAGCACAGACTCAGTAAGCACAGCCTCGCAATCGAGAAAGGTCGCCACAGGCAGACCTGGCTCCCAAGAGAAGACAGACTATGCACCCACTGCACACAAGACGAGGTGGAAACCGAGCTGCACTTTCTAACTACCTACCCACTGTACCAAGACATCAGAGACACATACTTTCCACAGATTGCAAACACCCAAAGAGTTTGAAAACATGACTAATGACAAAAAATGTCCATATCTGCTGGGGGAAGTACAGCAATGTGCAAACACAGCAGCAAGATTTGTGAGCTGTTGTGACAGGAAAAGGACATCCAATGGAATACAAACACCTGTCAATCATATGTGTATTCCTGCACTCTGTACCATACTGATCTCTCTACATAGACCCACTGTACATACAAACAGAGCACATACCTTTAAATACACTTGAAAAAATTGCTGCTATTTTTCTTAAAGTTTTATACTAAGTTATCTTTACTTACATGTACATATATTCATATCTTTATTTTTTAACAGCAAAAGCACAATTCTTCTGTTTATATTTTTAAGTTTTTAAATTTTCTACATAGTATATTTGATTGCAAAGTTGCACTGTGACACAGCTCTGTACACATTTATTTATTCTAGTAGGCCTATATTTTAATAGTACATAGATTTCTTAGTTTTGATACTTTTTGATTGTTTTAATTCACGTCTGCTTTGGCAATGTAAATGTACTGTATGTTTCCCATGCCAATAAAGCCCTTTGAATTGAATTGAATTGAAATTGAGAGAGAGAGAGAGAGAGAGAGAGACAGAGAGAGAGAGGGAACCAGGGGTTACTACTATCACACAGAGAGAGAGAGAGAGAGAGGGGTGGCAGAGAGAGTGTGACAGCACGCTGGTGTGTGTGTGTGTGTGTGTGTGTGTAAGTGTATGTGTGAGAGTGTGTATGTGTATGTGTAAGAGCGTGAGTGTAAGTGTGTGTGTGTGTATAGAGTCTGTAGGGTGTTGAGTGTGTTTGTGTGTGTGTGTGTGTGTGTGTCTGTGTGTGTGTGTGTGTGCTCTCACCAGGAAGATGGGGTCGTTGGCTGCAGCGTGTGGCAGAGCGCTGGTCCCATTCAGGAAGGAGTGCACCAGGTTGTGCAGGTTCGTCACAGAGGCATCCAGCCCACCATCCGGCCTGTCGTAGCCTTCCAGCGCATTCCTGCAGGAACAGTGTACCTCAGAGAAACGGCCACAGCAATCTGTAGGGCAGGGCCAGCTGATCCCGTGTGTGTGTGTGTGTGTGTGTGTGTGTGTGTGTGTGTGTGTGTGAGCTGATCCACATATGTGTGTGTGTGCGTGCATGCGTGTCCTTCAGGAGCTGTCAATGCACCCCTTCACATTTTACATGGCATTTAGCAGACGCTCTTATCCAGAGCGACTTACACAGTTTACATTTCTTTACATACAATCCATTTATACAGCTGGATATTTTACGGAATCAATTCAGGTTAAGTACCTTTAGCTCAAGGGTACAACAGCAGTGCCCCACCTGGGAATTGAACCTGCAACCTCTGAGTTACAAGCCCAGTTACCCCCTAACCATTACACTGCACTGCCGCCTGTACTCTGTTACCTGAAGCTGAATCTGAAGCTGAATCTGAACCTGAATCTAAAGCTGGTGGCGTAGAGCCGCTCTGTTACCTGAAGCTGAAGGTGGAGTTGGTGAAGTACGGCGGGCTGTCAAAGTCTGGGAGGTTGAGGCAGGTCCTGACGTCATTCATGGTAGGCAGCCTCATGGCGCCGCTGGGCCTCTCCAGCAGGCCTCTTCTCAAAGGTCCTTCGCTGGTCCCATTGCACAGGGTCACCCGCTGGTTATATTCATCCAGACTGAGACAGAGAGAACAGCGTTACACAGGGTCACCCCGCTGGTTATACTCCTCCAGTGAGAGACAGAGAGAACAGCGTTACACAGGGTCACCCCGCTGGTTATACTCCTCCAGTGAGAGACAGAGAGAACAGCGTTATCACCAAGCAACCGAGACGTTTCCATAGTCACGCTCCAGGCTGTCACCAAGCAACCAAGATGTTTCCATAGTCACGCTCCAGAGAGAGGCCAGCGTTATCACCAAGCAACCGAGATGTTTCCATAGTCACGTTCCAGGCCTGAGAGAGAGGCCAGCGTTATCACCAAGCAACCGAGACGTTTCCATAGTCACGCTCCAGAGAGAGGCGTGATACTCTCCAGGCTGTCACCAAGCAACCGAGACGTTTCCATAGTCGCGCTCCAGGCTGTCACCAAGCAACCAAGATGTTTCCATAGTCACGCTCCAGGCCTGAGAGAGAGGCCAGCGTTATCACCAAGCAAACGAGATGGTTATATTCATCCAGACTGAGACAGAGAGAACAGCGTTACACAGGGTCACCCCGCTGGTTATACTCCTCCAGTGAGAGACAGAAAGAACAGCGTTACACAGGGTCACCCTGCTGGTTATACTCCTCCAGTGAGAGACAGAGAGAACAGCGTTACACAGGATCACCCTGCTGGTTATACTCCTCCAGTGAGAGACAGAGAGAACAGCGTTATCACCAAGCAACCGAGACGTTTCCATAGTCACTTATCACCAAGCAACCGAGACGTTTCCATAGTCACGCTCCAGGCCTGAGAGAGAGGCCAGCGTTATCACCAAGCAACCAAGATGTTTCCATAGTCACGCTCAAATAGAATCAATAAATGACATATTTATTAACATATGAGAATTACGGACTTAAATAGCTTTGTGGTTGGGGGTTGAGGGTTGGGAGTTAGGGGTTAGGGGTTAGGGGTTAGGGTTAAGGTTTGTGCATGGCTCTCACACACACCTGTTGCATACCACCCCCCATCTGGAGAACCTGGAGCGGGGGCTGATGAGGGAGGGGTCGTCGGGGCTGGGACCCCCCAGGAGGGAATCTGTGCACACGTCACACTCACTGTGTCCTGTGGCAAAGTTCCAGTACGG